>ML776970.1:1162971-1191227 GCA_009831015.1 Picea engelmannii | reverse complement strand
CCCAAAAAATCCTACGTGCCGGCTACTTTTGGCCCTCGATTTTCAAAGATTGTATCGAGGCTGTCAAGAAATGCCCACCCTGCCAAATCTTTAACAAGAAGGCATGCACCCACCCTATGACGCTGCACCCTATTATCGCCATCATCCCCTTCACCAAATGGGGCATCGATTTCATGCAGTGTAAGCCTACCTCAGTCGGGGGGCACGGTTACATCATTGTCGTCGTTGACTACTTCACCAAATGGGCTGAGGCTATGCCTACCTTCCTGAATGATGGTCGTACGGCAGCTCTATTCCTCTTCAACCACATCATAACTCGTTTCGGTGTCCCACGTGCCATTGTCACTGACCATGGTGCACACTTCAAAAACCAGATGATGAGCGAGTTACATGTCAAATTGGGTTTTCGCCATGAAAACTCATCCCCTTACTACCCTCAAGAAAACGGACAAGTTGAGGCTATCAACAAAGTCCTAAAAACCATGATCCAATGCATGGTAGGGGAAAACAAAACATCATGGAATCTACAACTGTTCTCCGCTCTCTAGGCCTATCACACCTCTGTGAAAACTTCAACTGGATTCACCCCTTTCCAGTTGGTTTATGGCATTGAAGCCGTCCTACCAATCAAGTGTGAGATTCCATCGCTCAAACTAAAAGTAGAACTCCTGCCTCATACCTCTGCTGAAGAAGAACGATTTTGTATCTATCCAAACTAGACGAAACACATCACGATGCTGCTCTCGCCAACGAGGCACATAAAAAATGAATTAAAAGTCAATATGACAAATCCGTCCACCCTCAGACTTTCACGGAAGGAGAATTAGTCCTTGTTTACAACCAAGCTCACGATAAATTGGGGACAGGAAAGTTAGAACCCATGTGGCACGGTCCCTACATCGTAAAATGTGTCCTACATAAAGGTGCCTACAAATTAGTTGATCATGAAGGAATTTCCCTGGGAGAGCCCCGAAACGGGCTTTACCTTAAGAAGTACTATGCCTAGATCGCCTAGCATTTGTACTTTGTACATTATTGTATTTATTTTGGTGTGTCTATTTCTTTCGCGTGCTCGAGTCTTTACCGTTTCCACTCATGACTGTGCTTGTGTTGTCATGCGCAGATGACGTCTTCCTTTCCTATATTTTTTGGGTTCGCGGATGGCGCTAGCCGACATACCCGGAACATTGCTTCAGCAGCTTGGGTTATTTACCAATTTGACCAGGTGGTGAGTTCAGGAGGCAGGACCAGTAACCAATAATATGGCAGAATATCATGCTGTCATTGGACTGTTGACCCAAGCTTCCTCTCTAGGTATCTCTTGCATCATTATTTACTTAGACTCCCAATTGGTGGTTTTTCAACTCAACCGCATCTACACTATCCGTAGTCCTATCCTGCTACGCCTACACTTGCAAGTTCGTCGTCTCGAACGAATGTTCGATTACATCGAATATAGACACATTCCGAGAGAAATTAATAGTGTTTCGGATTCATTAGCTAATTATATCATGGATCGGTATCTTGCCCACATATAAGATTCAAGGAAAACAAAACTGTACATTACATGTAAATTAAAACACATCACAGACATCATCATGTACAAATCATTGGCATCATAAAAACTCGAAACTGTATATATATATATATGGCGTGACTGAAATGTTTGTATTACATCAAAAGCTGTGTAGAAGAGAAAAATATTGGGTCTGTTCACCCATACAACATCGCCTGACAAGGCATACAAAAAACATGATCATGGGGAGACTCTAATCTCCCCGCACTGCGTTGTACTGTGAGTAACACACTACGTGCCTCAACAGAGAATTGATATTCTCTGGTACTCCTACAGTGTGCCGCTGCAGATGTAAAGGCACATCCCCCCTCCGCAGAGGAGGGATACCCATCGTAAGGCCTTAGAGGTTCCTCTCAACCTCTCGGAGACCCGCTGCTGGTATTGCCGAATCTGCTGCGACTGGGGCACCTCCACGATGCCATGGTACTGGTATATCAGCTGGGCACACTGCCCCCTTGTCTGCATGTTGGAAACAAAACATCTGTTAACTCTTTTACATACCCCAAAAAAATATTTATACATCAAAAAACTTAAAAAAAAAAACTAGACAAGGTATGGCTTAGTCTCTTACCTGACTCGTCCTAGTCTTCCCCTGCGAGCAAAATCAAGTCCATACTCCCACGGAAGTCTACATCGGCATAAGGGAAGTCCTCGATCCAAAGGTACTGTCGTCTTAGCTAGGCAAAGAAATCACCAGTGAAGTGGAACTCTGACTCCGAAACTAGCCTTGGAGATAGACTAGTCCACCTCTCCATCCGAGGTTCATCCACTGGTCATACCACCAGTGCTATCTGAGGCTGCATCTGAGGGATGCGCTCTAGGAAAAAAGAGACCAAAAACGAGCCATAGCCGAACTTCTTCTGACCAGTCCTGCACCGTGAGATCTGTTCCTTCACATTCCGAAGGAACGTTGCACTCCAGTTGAACAGTGTTGGTTCCAAATACTGAACACCATAGGCCACCTGTGATCTCGATGCCAGATGAGCACTAGTGTTGCTGGTCACACTTGTGATAGCAAATAGTATAGACCAGAGGGGCAAATCTCGAATACCCTTGATAGGGATCCTGCCCCCTACCAACCTTTCTCCCGGGATACAGTGGCGTGCCAGATACACATCCACTTGCTCAGGTAATGCCCTCTGCCCAGTGAAAGATATGGGGACCCCTCTTTTCTAGAGGCTGGTCAAAAAGTACACATCTTCTAACTCGATGGTTAAAAGTTGTGTGCCGATACGGAATCCTTGTTCCGCAACATCCCAGAGGCCAATCATGTGCTCGAGCAATAGAACTTCTCTCTTCATTTTTTGTAATTTGAAAAACTTGAGCAAGCCACAAGCTTGTAAAGAGGCCCGCATACGAGGACTCCGTAAAGCGGCTAAATCATCCATCTTGTGTTCCCTCTCTTTCCATTCAATCATGATTGCCGAAGATACCTACAAAACAAAAAAATCAAGAATTTCATTATTCCTCACGTTTTAGTAATTTCGGTGATTTTTCAAAAGCATTTTAAAACATGAAACAACATACCCACATCATCTAAAAGCAGCCACTCACTCTTTTTAACCACCATGCCCTTTAATATTTGTCAAATGATGATAAAAACGTTTTAAAAATGCAAAACGACTTTGGGGGCTGCGTGGGCATTTGGGGAGATTTTTTATGAGTTCTTTTACTAAGAATGACCTGCCTAATTGGTTGCAAGGGTGTATACATCCTAATCACCCTTCTCTAAATCATTTTTTGTTAAAGAATCCCCCCATTTCATTAATTTTTAAAAAGAGGCCGATTGGTTCAAAGAGGGGCGACTTAGGGCTTTGTGTTTTAAAATAAATAATGCTATGAAAATGGATCTAAAACCATGAAATTGAAAGAGCAAAGGATGGACACCTACCTGGTTCGAATGGTGAGCAAAATGATCAATCGTAGCTCCGGCAACGAGAAATACAAGATTTGCTTCAAAATGAGATTCTCCACTATTCCAAAAATCCTTGCAAATGAAATGGTAAACGAATTTTCAAGTCAATTGTTATTTATAAAATTTCATTTTTTATAAGGTATGGTCATTTTTGGGTTTCTCTAATGATGTAATGGCTGCACTAAACTCTGGTTTGTAGCTTTAGCATCGCAAGTTTCCTGGCAGTCCTGATCGATTATTCACCTTGTCGCACTTATGAGCATAGTCTTAGTTCGTTCTCGAGCTCGACAATATGAGAACGTAACCGGGTAAACTTTTATCTATTTTTCGGACCCGTACGGATACGAACACATGAAAAAGGAACCCCCCTGGAGTCTCCTTTAAACCCTTTTCAGACTCTCTAAACATGAAAAGATTGTCGAGTGATCTTGCTTCCTTTAACACTCGTTAAGGGCGTCTTTCGAGCAATAGTTTAATCCTTTTTCGGTCTCATTGGACTACTGTACGAAAAAGGAACTGAGAGAGTTCTCTTTTAAGTGTTTTTCCAAACTCTATAATCCCGAAAAACCTTCGAGTTTTCTGTCCTTGGACTCGTTAAAGCACACATCGACAGGCCCATATGGGAACGAACCCTTACTTCTTCCAGTTCGTTAAACAAAGGAAGAGGAACTTGCCGAAGGTGAGTTATATCGAGCATGTGTTATCCTCCTCGAGCTCATTAAATAAAAAAGAGGTACTCATCTATCTGGATGGGGGAAAAATTGAAAGGAGCAAGCCAAGCAGTCTCTTGAGAACATCATCCAGCACTTCTTAGAGTCGCCCTTGAACANGACACTTTGTCACTTTGCACATATCATAATCCGTTGAACCTATACACTGAGCCAATCCTCCGAGTTCCTTTCACTCCTTTGGGTTGCCTGACGCAAGTCACAGTATCCATTGCATAGTTTTGGTCCATGTCATGTTTTGTTGTTGTGCCTTAGTGTTCAAGGGAAATATCCGCCTCGAGAGTCAGCCATCCCAAATATCTTGCCTCAAAACCTGTGTCAGTCCACATCCATTTGATCTACCAATTACATCTCCATGTCTGTTTCGTGTCATTGATGGGGGATACATCAATGCCCTCCCTCGACGAGTCTATTCCTGTCGACTCCAACACATTATCCGGGAATTAGACTTAGAAACCAATTAGTACTTTGGGACCTGCATGCCTCAATGGTAGGCTTCCTCACGTTCGACAGTGGGTTTACATCATTGACCCCTGATCGAATGATTCCATGGATGTTCAACCTCAGCTCACCTATTCACATTCGCTGGAATGTACTAGGGTACCTTGGGAATCATTGACATTAATGGTGATCTCCCTCGCACTTGTTAATGATTCGCACCATTGACCGGTAATCAAGTGGTTTCTGCCATGTTCGACATCAGGACATCTACTCACATGGTTAGAATTGTACCGCATTCAGATTGGTAAGAAGACCCTGGGTTGCGTAATCACTTCGATATATGCTTTGCCCAGGCTGCGAAGGAATTTCCATTGGACAAAGAACACATACACTGTAACATAGATCCACTTTGTATTGGTCGTGGCTATGTCTTGTCATCTCCTAGATCCACTGTGTATTCTTCGTGGCTACGACAAGTCCGAGTCATCAGAGTATAGATCCACACTATATCTTTGGTGGCTATACCTTTTTATCAATACAATTATGGATCTGCAGTGTATTTTATGGTGGCCATATCCTGCTAAGTCTTGATCACCCAAGCATAGGTATGCATGCCTTGGGTTTTGAAATATGTCATGATATTTGTTGGATGTTTATGTGCAACTTCTGTCAGGTTCTCCGAGTCTATACCCTTGCTTGGACATCTACAAAGTATTTCAGTTATCAGTTGGCATCTTATAACTTCATACTTTGGGGGGCATTCTGTTACACATCAAAATTGCTCAGTTGGATAAGTGTCGCATGTCCCTCTCAATTGTCGTAAGTGTCGCATCTTTCTTACAACTTTCGCAAGTGTCGCAAGTTGGTCACAAGTGTCGCAAATGATGTTCAGACATACTGCCATGATGAATGACACTAAGGAGACACTTATAACATCTCATATGCTTGATTTGAAGGAGGAGAACTGGTTTACTGAAGTCAAATGACTCTTGACACCTGAAAAGAGCCCTGAAACAGAGGTTCTGAGGGGGAGAGCTCCTCTATATCAACTCTAGGAGTGCTGGCGCTCCTCTATAATGCTTTAGGGAGTGTTATAACACTCCCCTGCCCCCTCTGAAGGAGCGCTTCTCATCTTGAGAGCGATGGCGCCCCTCCATGGCTTACCAGGGAGCGTTATAGTGCTCTGATGCCCCTTCTAAGGGAGCGCTGCCTAATCTGAGGCAGTAGTTGGCCCGTTGAGGAGAATAAGGGGAGGATCTTTCGAGATTAGGAGGCAGTTGTGTTCGAATTCTTGGTTTCATCAAGAGATCCCTGATCTAAGGAGAAGGTTCCCAACTTGTTCTAAAGATAACTCAAGAGGTTAAGCTCCTCTTAACCTATATAAACAGGCTCTATGATGGTGAAAAGGGGGAAGAACTACTAGTATGAAACTTATGATCTTGGAGAAAATACACAGTCAGCCAAAGGAGAGTGATCAGTGAAGCTACTGTTATCCAGGTTGTGGATCTTTCAGGCAAGGGTTAGACGAAGAGGACTTGACGAAGCTATCGCATTCGCATCTACGATTGTAAGTACTACTGTTGTTATTCTCATCAATATGACACGCTTGGCCTGTTTATTTATAGTTTGTGTCTAATGTCACACGAACTTATCATTAATTGATAGATCTATTTTCAAGCTAATATCAATAGAGTAGGAAGCGATTGTATCTTGTTTTGTTCACAGGATCCAGCGAGAAGCAAAGGATCAAAGTGCAACTAGGAGCGTGCAGGGACAAACGTCGATAAAAGGTACTTCTGTCATCCTTCCTTCTCATGTTGGTTTAGATAGATTTGAAAGAAAGTCAGTGTCCATGTTAAGCATTTTCTGTCTAGAGTTAGGGTCAAGCTCTTAGAGGTGATCTACCTGTCCGCAGGGAGATTTTCCTATAACAACGGGTGTTATCCATCCTAATACGAGCCCCTACTCTTCTCCTGTGGTCATGGTACTTAATAAATAAGGCTCTTGATGCATGTGTCCTGACTTCTGCGCCCTCAACAAACTCGCCATCAAAGACCAATTTCCCATTCTTGTCATTGATCACCTCTTGGATGAATTAAGTGGTGGCCAGTTCTTTACTAAACTTGATCTTCATTCTGGTTACCACCAGATATGTATGAATGAGGTAGACATTCCTAAGACTGCATTTCTATCTCATGAGGGCCACTATGAGTTTTTGGTCATTCCCTTTGGCTTGTGTAATGCTACCTCCACTTTCCAAAGCCTCATGAATCATGTCTTCTATTAGTGATAGAAGTTGCACCTAGACTGCTATAGGGTCAAGCCTAGCACATCTTAGTTATTGCAATGGTTTTTATGAATAAATGTATATGTTTTTTTTTTTAAAGGTTGGAGGTTTCAACAGTAAATGAAGAAAGAGAATATCAATCTCTGATTGTAAACAAGTGTTGATCCCACTTACTTAGTCAATGGTAGTCAATTTAATAAATCAAATAAAACCATAAGATGAAAGAAATATGAAAATGTCCAATATATTCACTCACATATGAAGATTCATGATCCTAAATGTCATTCAGAAACAAAGAATAAGGTACTTAAGAATAAGTATTGGAATGGGAAAGAAAACAGTGAAATCTTCACTGCCTTATCAACATAACAAGATGATTTTAATGCATTGCAAAGATAACATGTTTTACAAGTAAGAAAAGGAAGAATGATATTAGAGGAGAAAATCTTCTGATCAAAAGGATTGTAGCATTGAGTGCAAAATGAAATAGTCCCTTCTTTACAATCATAAAAGAGAATCCTAGTCCAGCATTCCCTGGTCTCTATTCAACCCTCCCGGGCCCCCTCCATCTATTACAAAATGTTTTCTTAAATACAAAGATATAATAAACATATTCCTCCTCTCTGCTAGGAAATAAATATAACAATGAACTAAGAATAAAAACAATCTATGATATTATGCAAGAAATATGGGACAGTTTAAGTCAAATGCCTTGCCATTTGATCATGGTTGCTTATCAATGCCCTGAAATATGGAACCTGTAAATCTGGGATTTGATTTCTACTGATGGTCCTCTGCTGCAAGGTGTTTTGTCTTCCAACTGCTTCCTTGAATGCTGACTCGATGCCTAAAAATCTGGAAGAGAGACTAATTCTTTGAGAGGTTCAACACTTTATGTTGTTGGACACTTACCAACATCTTCCAGAAATGCTCTGTCACCTACTAGTTAACTCCTTCAAATATGGAATGATCTAGATATGATTCTCCATATAACAATTTTTTCAACTGTACCAAAATGAAATTAGGATCTAACAGTTTTACATTAATTCTAGATCCTATTTTAATGGTTTATTTTGACCAGAAGATATTTTCAATCCATATTTATATAAAAGATGAACACTGTCAATATCTACGATCACCATGCGATGCTTGTAATTTTGTAATTGAGTAATTCTCAATACCTATCTCCTTTGAAAATTCTTTCCAAGCATTGACATTATGGGCATTTTCTACCACAACTTCAACATGAAATTGATGACCTGCATCTAATATAGAAACTACAATCTTTTGCAACATAAAACGCAGTGGTGAGATCATGTCCTTTACTAGTTTTTGTCCACTCTCATGTGTAAACAAAAAACTAATTCCAACACCAGTAGATGTTCTTCACAAAACCTTAGGCACTTTGGTGAGTGTTGGCACTTTGGTGTGCATTTACTATGACACTTACTGGTGTTCTTCTTTATATTCTTTTTTGTTCCTTAATCCCCAGGGATCTTGGCTGGTATGAGAATCAAATGGAATGTTTTTTATTTTTGTATTACCATAGACATCATCACTCCAACTTTCCTAGCATCTTGTGAATGGGTGCTTTTCCATGTGAACGCTACCTTGGTACTTGACACTTATGTGTTTCCTCAATCCCTCGCTCGATCATATAATTGTTTGCAATTGAAAACCCCTCATGCATGCTAGAGCAAGGTACAATTTGAATCTTGTGATAATAGGAATTTTCAAAACCTGAAATGGAGGGATTATGCCATGATTCACACGATATTTTGAGTTATGCAAACTCATGCCACTTGTCACCATAATTTCGGGATCGAATCACATGTTAAAATCATACAACTTTGATCTTCTACATGAACAAACCTGTGTTGAATTTGATGGAAGGTGCACTCGGATCTGGAAATTTTCCCTGGCTCGCTCACATTTTAAGAGAGAATTCCCTCTTACGCACCCTAGCTAGAATATCTTCAATGGTTTCTGCACATCCAACCATTCAATCTCTAATTTATGAAGCTCAACTTCAATTTTCGACCGATGTTCGTGTTGTTGTTTCTTAATCCAAGCTTTTTTTCACTGCTCTTCATAACAATGACACTACGAGTTCTTCACCTTGTGATCTAACAAATGTTTTCAGTAGCAAGGTGAAAATATGGAACGCGGAGACATTCTCTGTGTAATATTGAAGTCTAACAACCTAGCTATAACCAATGGAAATATCTCAAGGATTCAATATCCTTCTTTACCAATATCCCGAGCGTGACATTTTCCTTTTTCAGGTGTTGAAGAACCTCCATACATGCGTCTTCTCTTTGTACTATCAGCTGGAAAATTCTCGACACATGTGTGTTATCTCTCTAACTCCTTAACACTTGCAAACTTTAAATTTCTGAGTTTACTTCTGGGAATAATCCCACATGAATAATGTCTTTGGAGAATATGGCCTTTATATATGCCAATGTTGACATAGCTATATTGATTAGACATGGAATGGTAGGCTAGGTGCATGGTTCTTGGTCTTGGCTTGTGACTTGATTCAGGGCTTGACCTAATGACTTAGCATGAGATTTGGGCCTTTGGGGCCCCCAAAATTTTGGTAAAATTCATAGACCCGAGAGGCTTGGTTTGGCTTAGAAACTCCAAGTGTATTAGTATGTAGACTTGGGCATAATGTTGGTTTAGTATAAAGACCAAATACGTTTAGTGTGACTTAGGCACTTTAGAGCACACACCACTTTTATTTTGGTAAAAATCAAATTACAAAATCTAAAGAAGCATAAAACTAGGATTTAGGCAACACTAACAGTTCTTTTAGAATGCAGGTTAGAAGACAATCTTGGGAAAAAATGATCAACGAGAGCTTGATGAAAAACCTAGAGGTTAAGACACTGGCCATAAGACTTTAAGGATTTTCAAATGATATGATGTTTTATGATGGCGCTGTGAGAATAACACTTTTCCAATAGGATGCTTGTATCTGACACATGTGCCGTTGGAACATAGCACCAAACTAAAGATTATTTTCTCTTGTAGATCAAAGTACTAAAATCTTCTGTCCTTTTCTTTGTCATTTTGTCTTAGTTTTCTTTGATGATATCCTCATCTATAGTAAAACCTGGACAACCCATCTTGGTCATGTGGATTGAGTTCTACATCTACTCTCTCAGCACCAACTTTATCTCAAACAATATAAATGTGCTTTGGGATCCTCGGAAGTCGAGTACGTGGGTCATATTGTTGGCAAGGCAGGTGTCAAGGTGGATCCTAAGAAGATTGAAGCTATGTAGGATTGGTTTCGCCCAAAGAATCTCAAACATGGATTTCTTGGTTTAATAGGCTATTATTGCAAGTTTGTTAAGAACTATGGAAATATTGTGGCACCTCTCATTGTTGTCCTTAAAAAGAATTCTTTCACTTGGACTCTCGCAGCTGATTAGGCCTTTCAAGCCTTGAAGGCATCCATGTGCACCACTCTAGTCCTGGCCCTTCCTGATTTCACAAATAGCTTTGTCCTGGAATGTGATGCTTCTGGTAGAGGAATTAGAGCAATCCTTATGCAATATGGTAGTCCTTTGGCCTTTACTAGCAAACAACTATCAGAGTGACATTTGATCCAATCAATCTATCATCTATGAAAATGAAATGTTGGTTATTCTGCATGCAGTGGATCTCTGACACCCTTATTTATTGGGGCAATGCTTCCAAATTGAGACAGATCATCAAAGACTTAAGTATTTTCTAGAACGTCGTTCCTCCTCGGAACAACACAAATGGGTGACTAAGCTCTTTGGATATGATTATGAGATCGTATCAAGAAAGGAAAAGAAAATATGTTGATGCACTTTCCATAAAATATGAAGATGAAGGGTCCCTTTTTTCCCTCTCCTTCATTGTACCAGATTGGCTCCAAGTTGTTCGCCAAGAATGGCTACAAGATCCCAAAATTTCACATTTGATCCAACAATTATAAACCAATTCTCCAGTTTCCCCAGGGTACTCTTGGCACAACGATGAGATTCACTACAAAGGACATTTGTATTTAAGTCAACAATGACAACTTAAATCCATGGTACTTTTTGAGCTTCATGCTACACCCACATCCGGGCACTCAAGGTTTTCCAAAACCTATGACCAAGTCAAACGTTCTTTTTTCTGGGATGGTATAAAACAGGACGTTTGCAATTTTGTGGTAGAATGTGATGTTTGTAAACACAACAAGGGAGAAACAGTAAAATATCTTGGTACACTACAACCTATTTTGATTCCACCGGATATTTGGAGGGATATCTCTATGGATTTTATTGTGGTCTTACCTAAATCGAGAAATAAGTCAGTCATCATGGTGGTCATTGATCGTCTTTCCGAGTATGCTCATTTATGTGCTCTTCAACACCCATTTACCGCCTCCATTGTGGCTCAACTTTTCATGGATTAGGTCTTCAAGATTCATGGCATGCCTCATTCTATTGTTTCTGATCGAGATCCCACTTTCACCAGCAATTTTTGGCAAGAATTTTTCAGGATACATGGCACCCAATTGCATCTCAACACAACTTATCATCCCCAGGCTAATGGTCAAACTGAAGTTGTCAACAAGTGTTTGGAAAAATATTTGAGGTGTTTTGCATCTAAAAGGAAAAATTGGTGGGATCAATGGTTACCACTCATTGAATGGTGGTACAAGACTTCTTACCATACAACTACCTGCATGACTCCTTTTGAAGAAATATATGGACAAAATCCACCTTCAGTTCTCTCATACTTGTTAGGTGTCTCGAAGGTTCAGGCAATTGACCAAACGCTTATAGATCAAGAGGCTATTCTCCATACCCTCAAACATAATTTGGTCATGGACCAAAATTGCATGAAGAAACAGGAAAATCAAGGTCGCTTTGAACGTCAATTTGCTGAAGGAGACCAAGTGTTTCTTCAACTGCAACCTTATAAGAAAACTTCACTCAAGGCTGACCATTGTCAGAAACTGGCGCCCAAATTTTATGGTCCTAATATCGTTCTCAAGCATGTGGGATAGGTTTCCTATCAATTAGCTTCACCCAGTCATTCTAAGACCCATCTTGCTTTTCATGTCTCCTGCTTAAAGAAGGTGTTTGGAACTAAGTGCCAAACTCAAACCAGCCTTCCCGAACTGGATGAAGAAGGATCCATATGATTGTATCCACAAGCATTTTTGGACAAGCGTGAGTGTCGTCTGCGTCAATGCACCATCAAGGAAGTGGTATTCCAATGGAAAGATACAACTCCAACAAATGCCACTTGGGAACCAACTACCATTCTGCAACAATTTCCTCATCTCAAGCCTTGAGGACAAGGTTGGTTTTAAGGGGGAGGACATGTTAGGGACCTAAACTCCCTAACCCCTCATGTAGGTAGAATAATATATTTCCATGTAATAAAGGCCAATATTAATAAGGCCTAGAAATAAGGCAGAATAAGTCAAATGTAAGAAGACCTAATAGAAGCTTCCACTTCTAGAAGGATCTTCCTCTAGATTGTTCTTTTGGATAGATAGATTTAGTATAAATAGGAGTAGAGGGTATGGGAAGTTTTGTCTTGAAGAATTATTGTAGTAGAGATTTTCTCTACTAGAGGTTTCCCCCTCAAAGAGGCAAGTGAACATTGTTTCCTATAAATAAAGGTATAATTCTGGTGTTGTGGTTCCATATAATTTATTGTTTCATTGTTATATCTACAACATTTTCATATTTTGTTTCTATTACAATGTTATTCTTTGCATTATTTCTCTTTTCTGCTAATATAATAGACCTAGTACCTTACATTACACTTCCCAACTTTCACTAGATTATTTAATATTTTTCTAAGAAATGAAAATTGCATCATTAATCTACAAATTGAAATGAGATTGTGGAAAAGAAACACACCACACTTCATAAATCAAAACTTGTCTTCAATCACTCTTGGCAATGATTATGTATTTAAGCACTCATCATGCTATTGGGACCCTACTATTACTAGGTTATCTCTTTGCATGATTTTGTTTCCATGAATCACCACTCTTGTTGTTGGAAAGCTTTGATAAAAGAAAACTAATCTATAAAATGAAAATAATCATTGCGGAAATAAAACATACCACTAATTTATATCCTACTCTATCCACAAATGTTGAAATATTAGGCTGCATTTTAGTTATTCAATCCTCAATATTTTAACCTTCTTGCAAGAATGCTCCATTTGACATATTTTTGGATACAACTCAATTAATGATGGTTTGAATTGGAAATCTCATTACGAGAAATTAAAAAGATTGTAAAAGAAATCAAATTGTAGAAATAAATGAACATTCACACACACAAAAGACTACCATGATCTTATTTGAGTGAGCGCTTCCTCCAAGAATAAGGAAACGGATTAAACTACAATAATATCAAATTAAATCAAATTGTTTTACATATTAAATTAAAAATCTATACTCTATATTAAAGAGTATCTCCAGAAAATGGTTTATTCCATCATAATTTGGATTATGCTCTAAGGATGGCACTCTCTTTTATACACAAATTTTCTAGAAACATAAATTAAATGCATATCCATGAATTTCTCATGTGGTTACAACCATTTGTTAATAATTAGTAACTAAAAATAACCTTATAAATAACTCCAAGATCTTTGCTAACAACTCAAATCTAATCATATCAAGAGTTCCAAGCTTCTCTCCATATCTAACATAGTTGATTGATGATCCCAAATCCATGGTATATCTTTGATGATTGAAGAGGAATTTGAATTTGTTGACTATGCGGATTTTGAGCAAGAGTAAATAGCTATAGATTTGGTAAATTGTTGATTTTTCTCAAAGTACAATCTAGGTTATTGAGATTTTTTGTGGAGATTTTTATTTTGACTTAATGATGCCTCACACCATAAATATTGAGGACCTAGTTCATATATCTTAAGACATGGATCTGCTACAAGTTTAAATTTATCTTGTAGCAACTACAAGTTTTAATTGTTCCCACACCAATCAACAAACTAACCTGTTTTTCAAAGATAAATGTAACATACATTTTTTTTCTAATGTCTAATCATAAATTCAATCAAAATACTAAAGGAATGAAAATGGAAGACACCTTGAGCCTATATCTCGCATATAGGAATTAAAACAGATTAAAACAAGGTGCAAATAAGAGAAAAGTGATTAAAAATAAGGGGGAAAGGATGTCAAAAGATGGTAAAAAAGAATGAGAAACAAGAATGATAAACTGAGAAAATAAAATAGCCAACAAAATAGAGAAGACAAACAAGACAACTAGAAAAGGCACCAAGACAAGTCCAATTCATATGTACATCAATGGTACATTAATAATACATCTCAAATTAATGACCCCACAACCGTATCATAACTAACAAGTTGTTAAGGTTTAGTTAGGACTTAGGATTATTTCTAACAAACCCCCCTTTAATCTTAAGTTTGTACAAATGTATCAATTCAACAACAAGAACTAGTGCAAAAGATGATAACATGTCCAAGTCTTCAATATGCAACTCATGGTATGAAACCTCATGAGTGTCAATGAATATCTTCTTGAAAAACCCACCAAATGTGGATGCTAAATCTAGGAAAATCATTGTGCATCAAATGAGCCAGATATCCTCTGAATGGTCACTGAAGTGAACCCAAACCAATGAGAGAAAACCCTGATGAGAAGTGAATTAGTTGCAAATCTAACACATCCCATATCTTGAAAAACCTTGACAATCCAATATGCCAAGAGAAAAGAACAAAAGAATCATATGTCCTCTATAAGGTCAAAAGACCATCCCTGAGAAGTGAAAGACTATGAAGCTCTCACATATTGAAACACATAAAAACTATCAAATCTCACTGACAGAATCAAGTATAGTTGTACATGTGTATAAACTCATTGATAAGATCATTCTAATAAATTAACTTCCAAAACCGAAAGCCAAGTTCCTAACCATTCAAAATTTACATGTTTCCTCTGATTCTTTCGTCGATTCCAACACCTTTGTGAGACATGGTTTTTCTTCCCACAAAAAATACATGGGTGGAGATCAAAATAGTTTAACTAACCATGTCCAACTTGGTGATAGTGTTGACATAGTACAATTTATTTGTCCAATTGAGCATCATTAATCAAACAATCCTCAATCATCCATCATCCCGAAATCATAAAGCCATCTGCAATCCTAAATCCTGGATCCATAATCAAACATCATAAATTGCAATCTTGTAAGTAAGACTTCTTAGACTTTGAAACTTGAAGTCTAACATATCAATATTCTCCCCCATGTCAACTGAAAAGTGAGAAGTCTAGATAATGTGATATACCCCCCATTGAAAGTGGAAAAGGGTAATCAAATTGTCTTCGAGCAGAGTCTGGAGACTCAATCTTCAACTCAGAAGACTACATCAAGTG
This sequence comes from Picea engelmannii, assembly GCA_009831015.1. Classification (NCBI taxonomy): domain Eukaryota; kingdom Viridiplantae; phylum Streptophyta; class Pinopsida; order Pinales; family Pinaceae; genus Picea; species Picea engelmannii. Next base: position 1,175,857 of record ML776970.1, on the reverse strand, counting down.
GGCCCTGATCATGCCCTGTATCATCCAATCTTGAAAAAAAAACATTTCCGTCAATTGTAGAAATATATCTAATCAAGTATGGTTGTACCTGTGTATAAACTTGTTGATAAGATTGTTCCAATAACTTAACTTCCAAACTCCAACACGATGTGCCTAACCATTCAAGATTTACATGTTTCCTCTTATTCTTTCGTCGATTCCAACACCTTTCTGAGACATGGTTTTTATTCCCACAAAAAATACACGGGTGGAGATCAAAACAATTTAACCCAACATGGCCAACTTGGTGACAATGTCGACATAGTACAAGTTCGTTATCGAACTGAGCATCATTAATCAAAAAATCCTCAATACATGTATTATCATCAATATCCTTAACAATAGTATCATCATCAAAATATGTATCATGATTCATATCAAGATCATCATCCTGATAATCAACAACATCTTATACATGTTCCTTAGCAATATCGTCAAGCTTTGAGTTCTGGTCATCATGTAAAAAACCTCCACTCACAAAGCAAACAGGTTTGTAATAATTAGGAATAAAAAGGTTATCATGAAACTTGTTGTATCCTAAGCCATCTTTGTTTCATTTAAACTGTAATACTTCCCAACGTCTAACAAAGTTATCCATATTTTCAACCTAATTCTCATGATGAACCTTCAATTTATCCACTTTGTTTTCAGTGTCATCAATCAAGGATACATTAACTTCATCAAAGGAAAAAGATTGCAAGTTTGTTTTCTTGTTCCTTGGTGTCATCATTAAATGATGTCAACTTACCAGTCAAAAACTTTGTTTGAGTTTGAAGTAGATGTACCCTTTTGTGGAGTATGCAAAAACAAGTAAGAACATTAGTGAGCGTTCCTTTTTGCATAGAAATTATAGATTCGAGAGTCTTGCTAGTCAACGTGTGCGACATATTAAACATTTTGTTTATTCTTTCCATTTTGAAGTGCTTCAAATATGCCTAATGTGCAAAATCTAAAGCCTCCTTTTGAACCAATCCACACACACAGAAATATCCTAAGACCCCCTTATTTAATTTTAGGCGTGTGTAGAACGTAAGACAACAACTTTTGAAAAAGAAAACACCTTATAACCCCTTAATACACCTTATAACTCCAATTACAATTTCACAAGCACTCTAACAATAATAAAATCTTTATGACTCATTTATGAAAAAGCACAAAAAAGAAAACACCTTATAACACCTTTTCTCTTTATAACACCTTTTCTCTTTACTTGAGAAGAATATAAAATCACCCTTTAAATGTTAACTACCTTGACCCTTGGTTAATAAAAATATTACAATTCCTTATGACCCCTTGGTGACCCTTTGTGGAACTCATTAGTTTCTCAATAAAACCACATCTGACCCTTTGTGGAACTCATTAGTTTCTCAATAAAACCACATCCAACCAACAGATATGAGAGGGGGAGTGAAGCCTAAATGTTTGCATCAAGTAAGTGATCCCACTCCACATAAGTGATCCCACTCCACATATGTTCTATTTTTTTATATACATATAAAATCACTTCACATAGATCCTAACATCATATACATCCTCTTAATCTATCTCTAACAAGGAAAAAATTTCATGCAAAGTACCGAAATGGAGTGAGATGGTGTTCCTGATGAATATGTTGATACGTTGGTTTAAGAATTCGATCCAATTTGACTGTCAGTGAAAGAAGACCCTGATGAGGTGCTTTATGATCGCATTATGCTCGAGAGGATTTGGGACACCAAACACAACAATGTCAATCCATACACCTTCCATCTTGTTGCACACTGTCAGATTAGGCCAAAAAACTCACACGGGCACTAATGGAGACCAACTCTGGATAATAAGAGCAGATTTCTCCAGCATTCAGAAGTGAAGTGAACTCACTTTCAATTTCTGCCAGAGCCATATCAAACATGCAAGATAGGAAGTGAACTCATGTTCAATTTCTGAGATACCAAGAAGAAAAAGAGCCACAATGGTGCTCTGAATGAATTACTTGGCATTGGATAAAAGATTGCCAGATGCACCAGTCCGTCCTTCAATTTTTTTTGTTTTGAAACTGCAAAACTTTCCCACTTCAAATCTTAATATCAACAAAAACAATTTTCATGCCAATGCACGTAAACACATGAACTCGATGGAAGGAAAAACGACTGAATGCATTAATGAGAAAGAAATTAGTGAAAAAGAAATGACCCTCAAGATATTCACATCCATATCTATCAAATATTCATCTATATGTTGAAGCCGAGCAAAGAAAATATAAAGAAATTGAGATCCAGTTTCTGTTACTGCAGTTTCAAAATATTCTTGATAATAATTCTGTGTATAATGCTCGAGAGTTGTCATGAGTTGCATAAGAGTTCCCTTAAATAGATGAGAAGAACTATGGAATTCTAAAAGAATGAGATTTTCATAGCGCCTCCAATAAACTGAAAGCACTACTAGTCCAATCTTTTACTTACATCTAACTTATCTTCGAGATAATCAAAATAGGTTCTCATTTCCTGCAACCGCTTGGATACTCGTTGTTGATCCCGCGCTCAATCTAGAAACTAATGGTACACTACACATGATCTAAGTTGTTAATGACATATGGAGGCAGACAATATCCTTGTTGTTCACTACTATGTCACTGTTTTGACAACTGTCTATTTTGCTGTTAGGAATCTAAGAGCTACCTTTTCTAGCTTTTTACCAAGTTAGAGGTGATGGTTCATTCTCATATGGAAAACGATCCATCTCCTCGAATTATAGAAGGTTTCCACTTTTCCCATTTCCTTGTTGATATTGTGCAAGTACAAGAACCAATGATTGTTGTGGGTTCCGATTTATCTTGCAATTGCTGATAAGAACCCCGAGAGCTATTTTTTTCTTCATTTTACTTAGTGGTTTGATCTCATATGGAAAATGATCCATCACCATAAGGAGAACACCTTTTAGTGAAGGTTTTTGTGGAGGTTTTTAGTGTTACAAAATTTGGAAAAAATCAGAGTGCTTGATAACCATGGAGAATCCATCACATGATCACTATCAAGACCCTGTGGATATCCAGGCATTGCTTGGAAAGCATGAAAAAGTGCTTGAACCATTTCCAGTAGGATGACCACCTAACAGAGGATTTGAACATGTCATTGAGTTAGAAGAGGGGTCCAATCCCGTGATCACCACATCCTATAGGCATCCAAAGAGGTTTAAGGATGAAATAGAGAAGGCCATAAAGGATTTGTTGGAGATGGGACATATCAGGCCCAGTTCTAGTCCCTTCGCTTCTTTAGTTGTACTAGTGAAGAAGAAGGATGCTACTATGAGGATGTGCATAGAATACAAGACACTGAACAAGAATACCATAAAAAATCGATACCCGGTACCTAGGATTGGTGAGCTGATAGACGAGATACATGGAGTAGTGTACTTATCAAAGGTTGATCTGTGATTAGGATACCACTAGATTCGGGCCAGAGAGGAGGATATCCATAAAACAACATTCAAGTGTCACTATGGGCACTATAAGTTTCTAGTCATTCCCTTTAGGTTGAATAACACACCAGCTACCTTTCAGTCGTGCATGAACCATATCTTCAACAAACAATTGAGGAAATTATTATTGGTATTCTTTGACGATATTTTGATCTACAACTGGACATGGGAGGAACCTCTGAAGCATGTGAACAAAATTCTCACCATTATGGAAAAGAGGACACTTTTTTCCAAGGAGGAAAAGTGCGAGTTTGGGTTGAAAAAAATTCTCTATCTGCGGAACGTGATTGGTGTTGAGGGAGTAAAGGTACATTAGGATAAGATACATACAATCTCAGATTGGACCACCCCCATATCACTCACATATTTTCAAGGATTCTTCGGGATATGTAGTTATTATAGGTGCTTCGTGAAGGGATTTTCACAATTGGCTACGCCACTGACAAAACTCACTAAGAAGGGGACATTTTGATGGTCATAGGATGCACATGTAGCATTCGACAGAATGAAGAGGGTGATGAGAAATTTCCTAGTATTAGAACCTCCATATTTCACACAAGCTTTTGTCCTAGAGTGTGATGCATCTGGTGAGCAGATAGGTGTAGTATTGATGCAGAATTGACACCCGATAGATTTCAAGAGAAGAAATATAAAAGAGCCAAAGAAGATCTATCTGATCTATGATAAAGAAATGTTGGCCATCATGCATGCATTGGCCAAGTTTAGAAAATACCTTGTAGGAGGAGGTTTAGTGGTTAGGACAAACCACAAAAACTTGAGATATTTCTTGGAGCAGTGAGATTTGAACAAGAGACAACATAAATGGGTGAGTAAGGTGTAGGCATATGATTTTGACAATGAGTATGTAAAGGGAAAGAAGAACATAGTTGCTAACACCTTATCCAAGAGACCTACATCTTTCTCCATGACAGAAATTTTAGTAGATTGGAAGCCCATTCTTTTGGTGGAATACTCCAAGAACACCTTTTTCCTGTGAGCCGATGGAAGACAGTATTCAGGATGACAGGTATAGGGTAGTGGTTTACATCATCTACTTCAAATACATGATCTATTTTTTCCCTGAGTCCAAACTCAAGGATAAGATTTTGAGGGCAGTACATGATGTGTCACTGGCAAGGCACCAAGGGTATTTGAAGACTTATAGGCAGGTGAGAGAGAGGTTCTCATGGAAGGGTCCCAAGGAGGATTACTTTGTCATCTGAGTGAGTGCATGATTTTCCAACAAAAAAAATTATATTTTACACATCTTGCAGGTCTACTTCAACCATTTTCGATCCCGGAGAAGAAGTGGGATATTATTTCCATGGACCTCATCACGATATTGAAAAAATTGCAGGGTAGGGACTGTATCTACATGGTAGGGGATAGATTGACTAAATATTCTCATTTATTTTCCATTCCTTCTGAGTAAAACACATCTTAGGTAGTATATATATTCTTTAGGGAGGTCTTTAGACTCCATGGTCTTCTGAGAAACATAGTCAATGATCGGGATAGTAGGTTCCTCAACGCATTTTGGAAGGATCTATTTAGGTTATCCAAGACAGAGTTGACACCTAGCACTATATATCACCCCTAGATAGATGAGTGGACTGAGATAGTAAATAAATGGATCAAGGGGTACCTAAGGAACTATGTGTCAGGGAGGAAATAGACATGGATAAAGTGGTTTCATCTCAAGGAACATTGTTACATTACCACTCATCACATGTCCATCGAGATGAGCCCATTCAAGGAATTGTATGACTATGCTGCTCCATCTTTTGTTGATTTCGAATTTGGAGAGATCAGAGCTCACAAGTCAAAGACTAGTTGTAGGAAAGTCAGGATATCTTGAGAGTTCTAAAGGAGAGTTTGTAGGCCACTCGGAATCAACAGAAGATGTATGCAAATATGCATAGGAAGAACGCATATTTGAGGTTGGGGACCTAGTCTTCCTCAGGTTGTAGCCTTATAAACAATCATCACTGAAAAAGAGTGGTGTATAGAATTTGAATCATTGCTTTTACGGACCCTAAAGAGTGATCAGAAGAGTTGGGGAAGTAGCATATGAACTGGAGCTACCAAAGGGTAGCAGGATCCACAACACCTTCCATGTATCCTGCCTCAAGAATGCATTGGGACAACATGTCACAACTTTGGCAGATATTCCACCATTAGATGAGGAAGAGAAATTGGTTCTAGGTATCGAGAGGATTGTTGATGTTAGGGAACAGAGGTTGAGGAGCATATTCATTCAAGAGTACGAGGATTTCTCGCAGAAGACGCTACTTGGGAAGGACAATAGATCTTACATCACCCTGATCTACAATTTCTTGAGGACAAGAAATCTTAGGAAGGGAAGACTGTAATGTCCCCTTCCAATTGATCATGATGGAGGATGACTCAATAGCCTATACAACTCCCGTAGGCTAGGGAAAGGGATTCAAGGAGGTTTATTTGGTGTCACTAAAATAATAAATCCTAAAGTGACATTAAATAAAATAAATAATTATATTTAAATGAATTGGAGGGAAAATAAAGTGAGGGTTTGATTTGGCCAAAAAAGAGGAAATATATAGAAGTTCGAGAGAAAGGATAAATAGAGGGGTAACCCTTCTCTTCGACATTATGATTTAATCTCTCATTTTGGAGTGCTATTGGAGTTATTTTTTCATTAGGGTTTAGCAAAACCCTTCCACTAGTGCAGTTCAGTTTTGGTGGTGCAATATCCACACTAGATGAACAAGAGGTGGATTCCATCTGGGAATACCATTGGAGCTTCATTTGGGATTTTTTCATTTAGTTGAAGAGATACTGAGGTACACAAGAGGTTTACGAATATTTTTGGATGATGTTGAGCTCAGACATTTGCAGGTTTCAGGAGGGTTTCAAATAAATTGGAGTTTAGGGAATCCCTGTGGGTTGAGTACAGGGCATCACGTGAAGCCCTGCTAGACATATAACATTTTTCCTGCGAGGAACTTTACGATCAATATTGTAGGAGTTTGTGTGGATTAGGTTCATAGGGAAGGGATGCTAGCAGAGTGAACACTACTTGAGAAAAGCGTCACAGGGAGCATCATAGATTGTCATCATTTTAGGTTTCCTTATGTTTTTTGTATTGGTAGATTTGTGCAGCTTCCTTGCATCCATTAGACTTATGTGTTCAGGAGTATTCTGCAGCTATTATTAAAACCATTAGATATCATTGTATTTTTGTTTCCATACATAATAGGATGTCATGGTTATCTGCTCTATTTTTTGTGTAATGGATGCATGCAATGTGTTTGTCAATATTTCTATATGATCATATTGTTTGTAAGGGGTTAACAACAACATTAATACCTAGTGTTTGACATCTCTACACAAGGAGAATTAACGTTTTTTGGATAAAAAACATAATAAATCCATATAAACTAGTTGGGGACATTACAACATGATTGAACCATGTGAACATAAAATGAAAACGCACCGGTGCATTTATACTTACTATGTCCTAGAGTTCCATTTTGTTGTATGTAGTACTAGTGCACTTATATTTTATGTTCGTCCTAGTCCTTGTATAATTCGTTTGTATTACATTGTGCACCAAAAGGTACTAAAATTTTGAATGTTTGAGGTGAGATGTCGAGTCCGAAGCATTGGTGCTTTTATTACATATAAATCATTGGTGTGTTTATTTTCTTTACATAACCTGTTGTTGTTATTATATTTAAAGAGTCGGTGCACATTTATCACATGCCCACCATAAAATTCTAAAACGATATATATTATCACACGTTATATGCACCGGTGCATATAGACCCTTAAAAGGCACTGATTTCTATATTATTTCACATACCATTTTGTGAGTTCATAAAAATGCACCGATATGTATATATTTTAATTATTTTTTTATAATATTATTATTTTTTATATTTCTGTTATTGCATTTTTTATATAACGATTGCATTAATGCTTGATCGAACAAATACACCTCTGTTATTTACAACATTGTAAATCATTCACATATTAATTAATCTGCAACACAACATTTTACAACATTTGAAAATGCAATAAAATAAGAAACCCATTTTATTATATTTGAATAAGAGACCCATGGTCATACAAAATGGGACAACGTAAAGGTCCACAATAATCAAAATGGAACCAGTTACAATTGTTGGTAACATGTCGTCATGCAATTGGGATATTATGTCCACTACATTAAGCAAAAGCACTCATTTTTACAGACCGATATTCCAAAATATACAACATGCATTAACATTCAATTATATTTCTTGTCATTAATCACTTGAACTGGTGCCATTGCTTGAGTTGTGTGCATCCCTCATTTCTTGATCAATTATAGGTGATATTGTACTTTGGTTAGTTGTGTTGGGCTTGTGTTTGACATTCCAACTTTCATGTTCCATCTACAAACATATAAATAAAGTGCAATAAGTAAATCTTCATTTATAATATAGTAGAATATAGATGATTGTGTAAATCAAAAAGCGTACCGTAGAAACAAGTGATTCATAAACCATACACTTCATTTTGAATCCTTGTCTCATGTTGACTAACAAATGATATTCTATTGGTTCCTCTCCATACTTTATTTCCTGCATTTTAATACATCATGACAAAGCATAGTCGATATAATTAATATAAAGGTTTCTTATTGTTCCATTAATTATAAAACAAGGGAAGTTAAACAACATAGTTACTTAGAAATTGTTCAATTAAACCATGATACTTTAACATATACTCATAATCCTCACTTAACCTAATGTTGAACAATTGTTTGGTTGGCTCTTCTTTATATGTTAGCACCTATTAAAAGACATCCATGGATGAGTGTAAATTAATTATTTAAATATAAAGATCACAACAAATATGAAAAATTAAGTAACATCGAAAATATAAGTACTCACAAGCTTTGTGATCAACCCTTTTATTCCTTGTCATCATGTCTTATGTGTTGATTGGGTTCCATTTTGTTTTATTTTCTGCAACAAAATAATATCTGAAAATTAGTATTTAATATGACAAATAAATTTGATGTACATAAAAGAATAAATGAATGATCACATACCTCTGATGCATGTTGTTGTTGGGATACATCCTCCTGTGATGAAATTGTGTTCATTTGTTTTACCATCTCCTTGTACACTTTTTTGGACATCCCTACTAGAATGTATTGGTTTTCCCCTCTTTTGTCACCTGGACTTTTCATAATCTTCATGAAAATTAAAAAAAATGCAATAGTTTTTTTAAAATGGACATGAAAGTAAATATAGCAAAACAAATTAATTTGGTAATTATTGGAACATATTATAGAAAAACATGTTTAGTAATAAAACATTTTATATTTCCCAGATGGGGTGTCTATAAGGCTTCATGATGAGAGGGGGGTACAATTGAGATGGTACCCCACCCCCACAGACATATGGTTGTGGATTTCCAATCATGTCGTGCTCACATCCCTCCAACTAACCTCCATCGCGAGATTATGAGTCATGTCCCTCTAGTTGACCTCCACCACAAGTTTCCCAGCCATGTCGTGGTTATATCACACATAGAGGATTTGGTGGGTAATAAAGAGAAGATGACGATCAAGGAAAACCTCCTTCTAACCTTTCTATCTCATGATAGTTAAAAAATCTTGGTGGTTCTTAGGTTCGAGGATGAAAATATCACTGGTCCTTCCATCATGGATTAACCCTTGCATTGTTATGATGAGGCTCCCTCACTCGAACATCAATTCCCAGTTAATGGGGAATGAGAAAGGGTCCATTTCAATCATAATTTGGAGCCTTCGATGGGAAATGTCTCTGTCTCGAGCTTTTTCTCTATTAAGTTTCCAAATTTCTCTCTCATTTTCCAGTTCCCTCTCACCATCTCTACTCCCAACCCTTCTCCCTTCTCTATTTTCTCAACCATGGCCCCGTGAGGAAGAAACCCCTCTCACCCTCACTCTGCTCATCCCTCTTGGCCTGCAAAGGAAACTATGGAAGTGGCTGAGTCCTATGTAGAAAATGTACCCGAGGAAAATAAGGTTAAAATGAATGAGATAAAAGAGGAGGTCTATCCTTTTAGAGAAATCCATGATGACAAGGAGGTCGAGGCTCAGGTTGGAAACCTTTTCCTAAATTAGGGCTTATCCCAGACCCATAACTTGAAATTCTTTAGGACTCTTGAATTGTATTGGCATACCAAGACAATGGTAGCCATGGGAATGCTCCCTAAGGAGAAAGATTTCATATAGCTAAAAACTAGGCAAGAAGCACTGGAAATTTAGAATACTTATGTGTCTGATGTTGTTACTTGGATAACCAACTGCCATGGAGGAAAATTCATCCCCCATAAATGAAATTATGCAAAGGATGAATGATCCAAAGATGTTGTTAGGCGCGAGGTGGTGGACCTCACTGGTTTTTAGGTTCCTAATGCTAAGTGACATCTGGTTCTTCTTTATTTTTATGTTGTTATGCTATATAGAATTGCAGTTTTTGGTTATCAATATAGACAATAATAACCCTATCATACATCTCATGTTTAAACTACTTTAGGGATGTTGATCCAAAATTGGATCTCGGGACCAAAATGGATCCAAGAAGACCTAAAAATAAAAGTGCTCAGAATGACTTAAAAAATGACGTGTGCGTAGGCCTCGTCGATACGAACCCAACGCAACTTAAACAGGCTCAAAAGGATGTTGTATGCTCAAGATAACGCGATCTGTTCGTTTTGTCAAACATGCAAAAAAATGATGTTGACTGTACAGTTTGTACAGTGCCACGTGGTAGCTGACTGTATAGACCGTATGGTTGTACAAATAATGTGGTAGGGTACAGTTGGCACTGATGTGGAAAAACATGTGGATGAGTTAGGGAGTGACATGTGTCACCACTACAAGGCTGATACGTTGCATGTTCGTATGACTTACGTGGAAGGTATAGTAGATGTTTGTGTGGCAAACACGTGGCTAGAAGATGGTTGAATCGAGCGTTGACACGTGGAAGTACTGTTGGAATATGGTATGGTGCCATGTGGCACCCTTTTATTAGTCATTGGTTGTTTGATTAAAAGTTTATGGATCTATGGGGGTTGAACCCATGACCTTTATGGGTGCCAAGACTTCATGTAGGTTGGGATACCAACCCGCCTACCTGTGGTTCTTAACACCATACGGTGCCACTTGTATTTAAATTTATGTCTTGATTGGAATGGCAGGAAAAAAAGGCCGGAACTATCCCCAGCCCCCAACTAATATACCATATGACTATACCCAAAAATATTAAGCATTGTCGCGGTTGTTACGTAATCTCCAGCCCCTGGTCCGATCTATAACATACAACCACCGCATATGACCCAGAGTATATGGTTAGCACAAATAGTTAGGGGTTAGCCCCGGTCGATTGAGTTATCCCTCTGACCAAGGGGCGTAACCACTTGTTGCGACCAGGAGCTAGTTGTTGCTTGGCACGTGGAGGATGTAGCCTGAGGCCACATGGCCTTACGTGTAACCAGGAGTCAAATTCCAGGAGGGGGCTAGTGCACAAGCCTTAGAGCTTGGGCCAAATGGAGGCTCCCAAGTGACTAAGAGCCAACGAAAAAGGGGTTACACCTTGATTATGTGTTATTTTTGGGTTTTATACTATAGTATAAGAATTTTTATTGATTTATTCAACAAAATTGAGAGATTTTGGTCATTTTTGGGGGATATTGGGCCCTTTTTGAGGCCAGATCTTGGGGGGAATTTGGGAGTTTTTTGCCAACTTCAAGCCTATATAAACTAGAGGTTCTTGAATCCATAAAAGAAAGGTTCATAATAGGTTTATGTTGAAGAATTTCCAAGCCAAGGCCATTTTTATGCAGGGAAGCCATTAAGGAGAACACCTTTGCGGGCCATTTCTGGGAGCTCCATTCATTCGATTTCAGTGTCGTCAGTTTTGTTGGGTTATAGAGATATGGTAGAACAAGACTAGATCAATTTTTAATCATTTTTTCACTATTATGGTTTCTTTTTAAATATTTGAATATAAATAAGAAAGGCTCACCCACTGAGATAAAGTCCTGAAGATGTAGGCGAGATTTCCAAACTTCGTTATCAACTTCTCTTGTTATGGTTTGTTGTTATTCATGCTTATATTTAGATCTGTATATTTCTTTATGGCTGACATGTTTTCCTTATAATTCTTCCTCTTTCATTCATTTCCTAAATGGCAATTTAACTCATGCAAAAGAACTCAACCATTGTCGTTTAAAAGATATTTCTGGATCAAGTGGTATCAGAGCTAGTTGACGTTTGGTTTTTGAGTTTGCATGATTACCGGGGAAAACCTAAATCGTGGTGAAGGTGAACATTTTGAAAAGAATCCATTGATTGGATTGAGAAAGAGATCTTCTCAAAGCAAGAAGATGGCATCGGAAGAGGGACTTTCTCAAGACGAGAAAGAATTTCAAAAAACTTTCTTTGCCATGTCGGAGATGATGAAGGTTTTGTATGATGATTACTTATGGAAGAGACCGAATCTAGGTGAATATTCAAAGGTCAAAAGTGAAGAAGGAGAGGATCATCCTCAAATTCCTCCTTCTTCTCCTTCTTCTCCATCATCTTCTTCTTCTTCAAGTTCAAGTTCTAAATCCACAACAAAAAAACATGTCCATAAACATAAAAAGGAAATGCCTTTACTAAAACTTGATGTGAAATTTGAATTACCTATGTATGATGGTGAAGTGAATGCAGAGAGACTTGATACTTGGGTCAGAAAGATGGAGGTTTATTGCAGTGTGCAACAAATCAAGGATGAGGTCACTCAAATCAAATTGGCATCACTTAGACTTGTAGGCACAACACTCATCTAGTGGCAAAGCAAGTTGAAAAATGGCACGCAACAAGTGGGTAATGTATTTCCATCATGGCAAGTTTTTGTTTCTGCACTTAGAAAGAAATTATATCCTTTGGGTTATAAAGATAAAGCTTTAATTGAATGGCAATGTCTTAAACTAAGAAAAGGACAAACAGTGCAAGAATACACAAATGGATTTCATAAAATGGCATTGATGTTAGATATTCCTTTACATACCCAAGAAAATCTTATGAAGTATATAGGAGGTTTACCTACACATATTCGTAACACTGTATTCATGTTTGGACCTACTAATATTGATGAGGTTTATGTTCAAGCTACATACATTGAAGCAAGGAAAACAGGGGTTGGTGTATCAGGGGAATTGTCTTCGAGAAAAGAGGACAAAAGGAAGTGGAATGGGAAGAAGGAAAATTCAGTGGAAAGAAAGGAAGAGAAGCCCTCTTGCAAGCATTGCAAGAAAGAAGGGCATGATGAGGACCATTACTGGAAATTGCATCCCGAGAAGAGACTGAAGTGGTTTAAAGAAA
>ML776970.1:1136309-1162949 GCA_009831015.1 Picea engelmannii | reverse complement strand
AAAAGACTTGGGATCAAATTCAGGTGATGAATCTAAAGTCTCATTGGTTGGTTTGGCAAGTAAAATTGGTGATGGATTTTATTCTAGAAGTAAATTGTTTCACATAAGGGTCATAATGAGGCACATTAAGGTTGACACATTGATAGATAGTGGATCTCAATCTAACTTAATTTCAAAGGAATTGGTTAAACAATTGGGATTAAACACTCAGATGCATCATAAGCCTTACACACTTGAATGGATAAGCAACGATCATCAATTACAAATAACAAACCAATGCACATTTAAATTTGCAATTTCATCTAATTTTATGGATGAGGTAACATGTGATGTTGTGCCACTCGATGAATGTGGAATGGTATTAAGCAGTCCTTACTTGTATGATCGTAAATAAATCTTCTATAGGGAAACAAATCAATATCACTTAACCAAAGAAGGTCAAGAATATGTTGTACATGCTCATGATTTAAAGGAAAATCATTCTCTTCAAACAATGGAATAATTAAGAAAGGCGGCTCATGCAAGAAACACACCTATAATTGTTTCAAATCAAGTAATCGATCTTAAGCAAGAACATGAGATGATTGTAGAATGGAAGATCAATCACACTTTGCTTCAAGATAAGCTAATGTCATGCAAGTATTATAAACATCTTATCTCATTTGCAGTCATATTTATGATGTTATCATTAGTAATGTTTTCAACATGGATGATAGTCGCTTCAGTAAGATGTGACAGAGTACAAGTGGCTAACAATATGATGTCAGTTATCATGGTTGTTTTACAACTGATCTTGATGAGACATGTGCACAAGACAGAGTTTAAAGACAAAGAACAAGTCGAGTGGCCTATCCTGCACTTGATGACTGTTCAGTAACCGTTTGGAGGACCAAAAGTTCTTTAGTGGGGAGGTGTGATCCAAAATTGGATCTCAGGACCAAAATGGGTCCAGGAAGGCCTAAAAATCAAAGTGCTCAGAATGGATTCAAAATGGACATGTGCATAGACCTTGTCGATATGAACCCAACACAACTTGAACGGGCTCAAACAGACGTCGTATGCTCAAGATATCGCGATTTGTTCGTTTCGTCAAACATGCAAAAAAAGGATGTTGATTGTACAGTCCATACAGTTCCACGTGGCAGATGACTGTACAGACTGTACATACGTATAGCTAACGTGGCAGGGTACAGATGGCGCTGGTGTGGAAAGACAGATGGGCGAGTTAGGGAGTGACACGTGTGACCACTGTAAGGGTGACACATGGCATGTTTGTACGGCTTACATGGTACGTACAATAGATGTTGACGTGGTAGACACATGGCTGGAAGATGATCAAATCAAGCACTGGCATGTGGCAGTACTGTTGGCGTATGGTACGATGCCACATGGGCCAATCCTAGGCTGCCACATGGCACCCCTTTATTGGTCATTGGTTGTTTGATTAAAGGTTTATGGGTTCGTGGGGGTCGAACCCATGACCTCTATGGGCACTAAGACTTCGCATAGGCTGGGCTACCAGCCCACCTACCTGGTGGTTCTTAACACCATATGGAACCAATTTTATTTAAAGTGATGTTTTGATTGCAATGGCGGAAAAAAAGGGCTAGGAATAGCCCCAGCCCTCGAATGCTATACCATACGACTATACCCCGGAACCTTAAGTATTGGCGTGGTTGTTACGTAAACTCTAGCCCCCGGTTCGATGTATAACATACAACCACCGCATATGACCCAGACTATATGGTTAGCACACACAGTTAGGGGTTAGCCCTTGTCGTTCGGGCTAGCTCGTCGACCAAGTGGCATAACCACCTGTTGTGACCAGGAGCTAGTTTTTGCTTGGCGTGTGGAGGATGTATCCCGAGGCCACATGGCCTTACGTGTCACCAGGAGCCGGATTCCAGGAGGGGGCCAGTGGACACGCCTTAGCGCTTGGGCCACATAGAGTCACCCAAGTGACCAGAAGCCAGCGGAAAAGGGGTTGCACCCTGATTATGTGTTATTTTTGGGTTTTATACTATAGTATAATATTTTTTATTGATTTATTCAGCAGAATTTAGAGATTTTGGTCATTTTTGGGGGTTATTGGGCCCTCTTTGAGGCCATATATTGGGGGGAAGTTGGGAGTTTGTTGCCAAATTCAAGCCTATATAAACCATAGGTTCTTGGATCCATAAAAGAAAGGTTCAGAACAGGTTTATGCTGAAGAATTTCCAAGCCAAAGCCATTTTTATGCAGGGAAGCCATTGAGGAGAGCACCTTTGCAGGCCATTTCTAGGAGCTCTGTTCATCCGATTTTAGTTCTGTCAGTTTTGTTGGGTTCTAGAGATTTGGTAGAACAAGACCAAATAATTTTGTGACCCTTTTGGCACTTTTATGATGTCCTTTTAAATCTTTGAACAAAAATAATAAAGCCTTACCCACTAAGACAAAGGCCCAAAGACGTAGGCGAGATTGTCGAACTTCGTTATCAAATTATCTTGTTATGTTTTTTTGTTATTCATGCTTATGTTCAAATATGTATATTTATTTATGGCTGTCATGTTTTCCTTATAATTCTCTCTCTTTCATTCATTTCCTAAATGACAATTTAACTCATGAAAAATAATTCAACCATTGTCGTTTAAAAGATCTTTCTGAATCACCTGTTTTCCCCTCAGGAGCGGGCAATGTTTTTTTTTATTTTTTTATTCATAGAGGCCCAGAGATTGTCATGGTCTTTGAGAGGCTGAATATCCTGTACATTTCCATGTAATTGTTATGCATATTAATATAGATTTTGACTTACAAAAAAAAAATACCTTTTATATGATTCTTTTTTGGTATTGTAATTTTTTTCTATTGCAAGTATCATGGGTCTCATTGACTATGGCTCCAGAAACACTTATTGTAGTGTACGTATAACCCGATTCTTGGATCACTGGATTGTTTTTTGTATTGTAAGTGGAAAGTGTGTTTATATGTTCTTTGCACCATATCCCTTAAAGCTATGTAAAACAATTTTCCCATCTCATTAACTTCAAACACCACTCCAGATGAACTGATGACCAAACTATCATCAACATTTACATCCTTAGGAATTTTTTTTCTCTTAGGATGAGATTCCAGTCCCTCATTATTGATCCTTGTATAACATTAAAAAAAATGTGAAATCGAGTGTTTAAAACTTGTTAGCGATTAATGATAAGAAATTTGGTTTTAGTAAGAAGTCAAGCCAAAACTTAATGGTGATTACCTTTCGATCCACCTGTTTCCTCTCTTTGCAACATTTGCATAAACATTATACACTCTTTTTCACTCAGATTGTGAACAATCTTATCGAGTTTCTTCAAATTTTTTCTCTGCATGACACACATTAAGCAATACACATCATTAATTTAAACTTACAAATATTTCAAATATATTAAATTTTTAATAAAACTTAAATAACTTTCCTCCCTCTCTTTTGGGGATGAACTACAATTACACTAGCTGCAATAATATGTTTCTTTGAAATTCTATCAACCATGTTGTATAAAAAAAAATAAGGAATCATCAAAAATATAAATTATTGATTTTTTTATACAATCTGGTATTTTGGTGCACGTCATTAAATAGAAATCTTTGGGGCATCAAACACATACACACACTCATGCGTGCTGTTAGTAATTGCACATCGCTATTTATGATACACATATGATACGAAAATCAATGTTATTTATTATTTTAACCAACCAGTGCTCTTAATAGATATATGCATCATAGTGTGCTTTTCTATAAAGTGAACATTGGGCCCCTACCTCTGTATAGTGCGCACCAGTGTGATTTTCCTGTACCGTGTGCATCATGTACTACGGAATTTATTTTTGATAAAATCATTGACAATGACATGGTTGATAGGGTTTTGGATTTGATGCAATGAGTGGTGCCATTGCAACGGATACGAAATGCCCCATATGCAACTAAATAAACCCTATAAAAATTTATTGCTTAGAAAAAGAGGGGAACAAAAAAAACAACAAGACAGTTGTGGCTTTGAATACCAAAGGTAACTATGAAACTCTTTTATTTATTTAACATGTATCGAAAATAGTTTGAATCAAATAGGGAAAGATTGAAATGATCAGTAGAATGAAATCACATACCTAAAATTTATTCTCTGCAGATTTGTATGTGCCCTACATATCCCTTCCAAATTTGGCTCTTCAAAAAAATCCACCCACTCCAAAGTCTTTCGTGGTAAATCTCTCTTCCACTAATATTTTCTCTAAATTCTACCAAAAAATGGAATAATGAATATTGTTTCAATTTATAAACAAAAACATTTCAAAAAAAGAAATTTCCTCTCTTTGTTCGCTATGTTTCTCCACTTTGTAAGTAAAAACACTTATTAAACTATATATTTAAAAAATTAAATTTGTTGTCAAATAAGTGCGCCACACAGATTAATGCACTTCGGTGTGTGTGTGTGTGTGTGTGTGTGTGTGTGTGTGTGTGTGTGTGTTGTGTAAACACATCGATACCAATTTTATCAACAAAATAGAAATGCAAACCTTAGCTATTAAAATTTACAGATATTTTACTGTGCGRAAGTTCTAACAAAGGTAACGTTTCGGTGCATTTCATAATGTAGCGCAATAGTGCATTCTATATATACAAATGCACCATTGCGTTATCAAATATATAAAAGCACTGATAACTTTTAATATCAAATTCATGCACGTATTGATGATGATTTTGGCTCAAATGTAGGGAAAATAAGGTTATAATATCAAATGGCCAACACTTCAAATTTAAGTTCATTCCATATTGTTGCAAGTGTTTTCAAATTCTCCCACATCATTTGAAGTAATTCTATATTTTATTTATAATTTATTTATCTGACTGAATTTATGTCATTTATGCACGTACATTTGAATAATTGTTCATTGAATTTTTTAGGATCAAGTTCATATGAGAAAGATATTCCACTAGTGCAAAAACGCCACAAGATCTTATCGAGAGAAAGATACCAGCGAAAATGTTTTTATGAAAATGGACAACTGCTTTACCCTGCCAATTGTAACATGCCATCTTCTAGTAACCTACAACCCAGGTCGACAATATTACATTGTGAATTAGATCTCTTTTAGGATACGCCAATGGTATGTGGTTATTAAAAATGTAAAGGGTTGAAGAATATCCCTCAATGTGTCACATTGTCTCATTATATTAATGATCAACTACCCAAATTTGATGGTCTAATACCTCCCACCATGGTCAATAATCAAATAGGTGATATAGAAAAGACATGTAGGAACACTTCCATTTGCTCCTTTTTTGAAAATTTTGAAGCTAGATCAACCACATTTCATCCTAAATTGGCCAACTTGTCTCCTTTTGTTGAGTCAACAAAGAGTTCTTATAGTGAGCCAAAGTATGATATCAATACTACCCAAAACATCACTACTAGGAGATAAAAAAATTGTATGAGCTACGAGCAAAAATGTCCAAGTACACACCAAAGTTTGTTCAATTGTTGGAAGGTAGTGATGACTTCCCTCTTCCTATCCATCTGCAAAGTAAATACCAAACCTGTTACAATCAAGATTTTTATGGCGCTTGGTCATCGTCCATGACCATGCCCGATGTTGGAGCCAAATTCTATTTTTGTGGTAATAGTTATATGATTTCCAAGTCTAAAATAGTTGTTGCAAATCTCAAGTTGGTTATCCTTTCATATGCATATGTTCCTCCCAAATAATCAGTGACACTGATTCTATTTTATGGTTCTCTTTATAGTCGATCTAATTACTTGGATATTGTCAAATACAAACATAAAATTTCCATGTATAGTATGTGTATGAATGGTTATGCTTCTGGAAACTTTAACAGGAATAACCTGTTAAATATTGACGGTTGTCCATGAACTCATGGGAACATCACATGGTTCATAAATAATTGTAGGGACCCATTATTTGGTGCAAATTTCTCTTTTGAGGAACACTCCAATGACAAAGAGTTCTTTATGAAAAGGACATAATCTATATTTGTTGTTGTGCATACAATACATAGTTTGTTTCCTGGTGACGAGTTGTTAATAAACTATAACTTTTGTAGACCACCAATCGCTCGTCCAAAACACCTTGCATTGGGTCTACCTTTAGACCTTCCCTTGTGGGCGTAAAAAAAACATGATTGAGTAATTGCATTTTTGGATTTTCAATGGAACTAATGTAAACGTATTGCTTAATTTGACATTTGTTTTATAAAGTGGTTGGTTCCATGTTACAATCATTACATCAAAGACGAGGACTAAGCTGCCTATAACTTCTACACATGGAATTTTGGTTATTTTATTTATTGAATTTGCTTAATATTTTTATATATTAATATAAAATTAATTTAATTTAATATTATTTTAACTTTAACAAATGAATGAATTTCTTCACTATAAAAATCAAATACTTACATTTCCTTATGAGGAGATTCATAATTAGAAAAATCGATAATAACACTTATATTTCACTTGGGGGCGAAATGTCCCATGTAGATGGGTCATGTGGTGGTTTTCTATCCTTGTTCATAGTCCATGAGTCATAGAAGCTTCATTTAGAACCTAATTCCCTTGTTTTCCTTCTCCTACAATGGTCAATTATATGAGACCCACCCTTCATGTGAAAAAACTCCTAAGAGTGCCTAAGAGCTTCATTTAGGGTCCCAAGTCCTTTGATTTCCTACCCATACCATGATAAATTCTCCCAAATCATACCTTGAGTGAAAAACTTCTAATGACACTCATCTTCGACTTAGAGGCCCAAAATCATATTTATAGAGATTAAGTGTTACCTTGTCCCTGGCCCATAAGACTTAGAAGGTTCACATAGGGCATAAAGTCTTTGTTTTCCTCACTAGGCCATGGTTAAGGGATTGAGATCCATACCTAGTGCACAAAACCTCTATGATGGCATTAATATCCCACTCAAAGACCATGTATTCTCTCTATAGGTCCTATATGGAAGTTCAAGGTTTCATTAGGGAGTAAAAGGTTCATAGAGAAGCATTTTTAAGGGAGTAATCCCATTATTAAATATGGCATTTAATTTTAAATGAGTGCATAAAAAAGTACAACCTTCAAAAGTATATCCTATTTGTCAAAATATTATTTTTTTATTCTTTTAATATATATATATATATATATATATATATATCAACACAACAAAAGTGTATAACAACAAATTTGTAGATCACTTCAATATCTTTGCAACTATCTAAAGAGAAACAAAAATGGATGTTGGTAAAAAGGTTTGTGAGAAAATTGCAAATATTCTTTTTCCCGTCAAAAGATTTATTTTTATGTTATTTTGAAAATAAGAAAATACATATCAAGAAACACAGAAAATTAATAACATAAAAGTTGTATATCTCTTCAAGATCTGTCCAACTATGCAAATAATGTCAAAAATGGAAGTTGAGATAAAATATTGTCTATAAATTACTAAATTACTCTTGATACATTTTAGAGGTGAAAAATTCTTATATAATTTATATATTTTTATGTTAAAAATAACATGTTCCCATTATTAATGCATGCACATTTCTAAAGTGCATGCATGTTTATATTTAATTCTTATTTGGAAAAAATCACAATAGTCTGCATGGTAGTTCAAAAGGCATTAAGGCTATTTTAAAAGGAATGTGTGCACATTTTGAAAAACATGTACATTTACATGCGGAAGCATGTTCCCGAATTCCCAGTTGCCAATTTTTTAACCATCAACTTCATGCAAGATCCCTTTTATTTGTTCCATAAACCACTTCATGATGTTTTTATAAGTTAAAATTGACTATTTCAAAGTAACAAAACCAAGGTGTCAACATGATTGTTCAAAAAGGAACACCAACATCATATCGCCTGGAAGATGTTTTTAGGGCTCATGAGCCATGCATAGGATCCCAAACAACCTTGCATGCCCTCTAAAAGGAATATTTGGTGAATGAGTATAATATTAATGATGTTATAATGTTTTTCACTCCATAAAAGGGTATTAAGGACCCTAGACACGACATGAGGAGGAACACCAATATAGGGTCTAAAATATGATTTAATGTCTCATGGGCCCTAGATATGGTCCCAAACCCACATAGACCCTATAAAGGGAACATTTATCCCATTGATATTATATGTGCACCATTATGAGTTTTTCCATGCCAATGATGAGTTTCAAGGCCCTAGTCATGGTTGGAGGATAAAAAAAATGTCTTAGGGCATGAAGTAGGATTTTAGAATTCATGGGCCATCATGCACCGGGTTTGAAACTATCACAAGGGACATGCATAATGAACCTTATCCATTATGAGTCTCGCACACTAGCGATTATATTATAGACTAATATGGATCACATGTGAAAAATAATGTATTTTCCCTTAAATGATGCTTGATAGATTATTCATGATGCAAAGGGCCCTATAATATCAAATAGGATAACAAAGGGAATATGGAAAGCAACACTTGCTTAAGGATCTCTTAGGACTAATTATGGAGGGAAAATGATAGTTGTATATTAGTTATTTGATAAGACATATGTATTAATAATATGATTTTCATTGCATGATTACAAAAAATATGATAATGAATATTAGTAATTGTGGAATTTACATAAAACACTGATGTCATAGGATGGATGCACATTATGTAAAATTAAAATTTTAAGGAGGGAAAGTATCATATGTTCATGTTATCTAATGAGTTTATGTCAAGTTTTGTTTTGTCTTAAAAAAATGTGGTGGTGGTTGGGACTACATAAACCAAATTAAATTCATCATTTCCAAATAATTTGTCATTTTGTTTCATTTTGACAAAATATTAATATTTTTGCTTAGTAGTTTTTATTTTTTTAAGTATTAATAATTTAATTCAATTTAATATTCTTTTAACCTTAACAAATTAATTAATTTCTTCACTAACAAAATCAAATACTTACATTTCCTTATGAGGAGATTCATAATTAGTTTGGTGGAGAAAAAAATCATAAAGTCATTTCGTTTCGCAATTCCAAAGTAAACGATTCCATAAAACTAAAGTTAAACATTATATGACAACTCTAAATTCTAATGAGTGATACATCTTAATTTTAATTTAAGAAGAGATAAATCATTAGTGTACTTATACATTTTATAAATCAAACAACAACAACAACAACATGATTTGAAAAAACATAATATACATGTGTGATCTATTGTTTATATCGCACCAATGCGATCGAAAGCGCATCGGTGTGGTTGTTACATAAAAATGTATCGAGAAACAATTTAATGGAAAAAATATGCATGAAAACTTCCACATTTAAATCTTTGGGGAGGAAATCACTCTTCGATGCCTCTCATAATTTAGAACATGGAATCAATCCTCTACCACTTCCTTAGTGCTCTACTTCACATCTCCTCCTCCACAGGCCACTCGACTTTCTCCAAGATACCATCCTCGTCATTCCTATAGCCATAATATGAACCGATGTCAATTCACTTTTAAATCGCATACTTGCACCTCCTCTTCTTCATCTCAAGGGGGCTTATTGAATAGGTTTTTTAAGATGGGGAAGAATTTCATAGCCCCAAAGTATCTGTAAACGGGGCCCTTGCCGCTGACACCAGGCACATCAACTTCATTCCCTTCCAAGTCTGTCATCTTGGCACCTACTTTGGCATAATTAGGAATTCCAAGCTCTATGATTAGAGCTTCCGAGTGCCCTTTTTCCCCGATCAACAAGAAAGGACCCAGGTGGATGTCTTAATTATAACACTTTGTCAATATCAAGAATGGTCTAAGGTCTAGATTTTATATTTAATAGAAGTTAAGAAGCACATTTGTAAAAACAACCGATGGTCCATAAGCTTTGTCCACATGATTTATCACTAAATATCAATCATTACCTTGGCCTCAACCTACTCCTCCATGAGATCCTCACCCATGTACTCACTAAGAAGCTCATGTTTCTTCTTCTCCACAACCATGTGCTCGGTCACTTTCTCATCCGAAAGGGGCACATGGGAAATAAAATCTCTCTCTCCCATTTCTTTTGCCACATCCTCATATTCCTTGAATAAGACCGAGTTAATTGCAACAACCTACCCAATATTGATCATCAACTTGGCCTCCCTCTAGATAGACTTGATCCTATACCACTCCCTTAGTGCTTTGGTTTGTATCTCCTCCTCTACACGTCGCTTGAATTTCTTGAAGATAACATTCTCATCATCCTTGTCTCCATACTAACTAGCATCAATTTTCTTGTAAGTCACATACCAAGACCTACTCTTCTTCACCTCGAGGGGATTATCGAATAGCTCTTCAACACTGGGGAGGTATTTCCCAGCCACACTTGTAGAATTGGTTGTTGAAATATTGTAACATAGCATCTTCCAGCAATCAATTGTACAAGTGTAGCTAGGAAAATCCCCCCCCCCCTCCCCCACGTCAAAGAGTTATTCGATAAGCCCTGCAAGGAAAAGAAGAGGAGGTATAGGTATGTGATTTACAAACGAATCGACGCCCATCATTATAGTGATAGGGATGATGAGAATGGTATCTTGGAGAAAGTCGAGTGACTTGCAGAGGAGGAGATGTAGACTAGAGCACTGAGGGAGTGGTAGAGAATCGAGTCTAATCAGAGGGAGGGTAAGTTGACGATCAAGAGTGGGTAGGTATTTTCCATTAATCTAGTCGTATTTGAGGAAGATAAGGATGTGTCAAAAGAAATGGGAGAGTAGGACAAAGGAAACCAACAATAGAGAGAGCGATAGTTTGTTTCCCATGTATCCCTTATGGATGAGAAAGCGATCGAGCGCATTATTGTGGAGAAGAAGAAACATAAGCCTCTTATAGTAAGTACATGGGTGAGGATCTCATAGAGGAGCATGCCAAGGCCAAGGAAATGTTCAATATTTAGTGATAAGGCATGCTCACAAAGTTTTTTCCAAATGTTCTTCTTAACTTCTATTAAATATATAATATGGATGTTAGGTCATTCCTGAGGTTGACATAGTGTTATAACTAAGACATCCACTTGGTTCCTTTGTTGTTGAACAGGGAAAAGGGGCACTGGGAAGCTCTGATCGTAGAGCTTGATAGTCCTAATTATGCCAAAGTAGGGGCTAAGATGACAAACTTGGAAGGGAACAAAGTTGATGTGCTTTGTGCCACCAGAAAGGGCACCAATTATAGATACTTTGGGCTATGAAATTCCTTCTCATCCTTAAAGAGATATTCAATAAGCCCCCTCGAGGAAAAAAATAAGAGGTGTAGGTATGCGATCTACAAGAGAATTGATGCTAGTTCATATCATGGCTACAAGAATGAAAAGGATAGTATCTTGGAGAAAGTCGGGTAGTCCATGAAGGAGGAAATGTGAGGAAGTGGCAAAGGATCGAGTCCATGTGCTAAATTATGAGAGGCACCAAAGACTGACCTTTGTGTTTGCCCCCACAAAGCAAAACCTTCACAAAATTTAATTGTAGAGGCTTGCATATGTAGTTTGTGACTTAAATTATTTTTCTTCTGGATGTTTTTGTTGCTACCACGCTCAACGTCATCGCCGTATCTGATTCACATAAAATTATTTTTAGACACATATATATAGATAAAACAAATTTAAAATATAAAACACAAACTTATATAACTAATTTGTATTTATCAAAAACTGAAATTATTTCTGTTTGCAAACAAAAAGAGAAAAAGTAACAGGTGCTATTAATAAATACACCGTTGTCGATGTTACATATCATGCATAAGGCACCAAACAACGATGTGTTAAATTTAACGTACTAGTTCATCATTGTTAGTCAAGCATTGATATCTATAACGGTGTTTTGTGATATATAGCGCACTAGTCAAGGGTTGTCATACAAAAAGACCTGCGATGCCATTTCACATATGAACTGTGTAACTCGGGGAGGTTGGTTCTACGAAATGCACCACTCTAGTAGAATTTTTTAATAATAAACCAAGTGGTGCACTTGGTTATATAAACGCGGTGACACTCTATGTTCCTTCGAGTACGAGATTCTTTTTAATGGCGTGTTCTCGTTTCTGACACACCGGTAGTTAAAAGTAATATTAACATTTATGTTAATATTAATATTAATATTAATATTAGTATTAATATTAGTGTTAATGTTAATATTATTGTTAAGTTAATATCGAGATTAATGTTAATATTAATATTAATTTTAACATTAACAACTAACTAATATCAATATTAACATTAATGTTAATACAAACATTAATATTAATATTAATATTAACATTAATGTTATTACTAACATTAATATTAATAATATTAACTTTAACATTAATAATAAATAGTTCTAAATTTTCCATACAAATAATTTTAAACAAGACCTATGGCCAATTTTCCATTGGGGTTCCATGTAGAAGCCTTTAAAATATTTGATTTGAAATCCTAGAAAATATTAATCTTTAATACATATAATTCTAAACAAGACCTATGCCCAATTTTCTAATGGGATTCCATGTAGAAGCCTTGGGAAGATTTGATTTGAAATCCTGGAAAATATTAGAGTCCTTATAAGAAAATTTCTTTTTAGTAGAATTGGACCCTCACTCTTGAGGTGATCATGTGTGTTATTGATGAAATGATGGTTAATATGTAATGCTTAATGCACGAGTCAAAGTCAAAGCTGAAATACAATCCTTTCAACAAAACAAACAGTAGTTTTTAACATTGCATGCAATGTTACACCGCATCACGGGATTAATAAGAATAACCATATTGCATCTTAGGGTTTATAACATGTCGAACCACACTCAACTTACTTTTTTATACACCGATGGATGGAGCACCACCTCTTACAAGGGACCACACCGTGGCACCCGGACAAATGACGAAGATATCAACCCTAACTATGGTTGTGGAAAGCACGGATCCATTTGCATGGTAAAAGGGAAGGCCAAGGAATTTTGTTGGCGCATAATCGTTTGCTTAATTTTTTTTCCTTGTGTTCCCAAATATTTAGCGTAGGTTTTTCTGTTGTATTTGCTTCACCTTGTCCTTCAGATGGTTTTATTATGTTGCATGGTTTTTAGAAATAATTCGGCTATATGTTTAATATAGTAGGTTAAAGGTTTTACTAAATGATGATTTTTTTTTGAGATATTTATTTTAAATCCATCCATAAATTGTTATTTTTATATATTTGAGTGATTATTTTTGTATAATTGGATTGTTTAAAAAAAATTTCAATATGCTGAATCTATTTCTATATTCAAAAAAAATAATAATTTGTATAAATTTATATCACCAGATTCCAACTAAAAAAATTATTTAATAAAACAGCTAACGAACTACTATGTTTAACTCAATCCAAACAGTACCATCATTTTTTCCATCATTTGCCATTTGTATTTGTATTGTACGAGCGTTATATATGGGTAAAAAAAATTGGTGTGCCAAAGAAGAAAGATCAACTTGGACTGTTCATGTTATTTTATTTTTGATTTTTGAAGAAGCACACGTACAATCCTCACCTCACATGTAAAGGAATTCATCAAAGTCAAAATTTCAATCCCTATGCCTTATAACCGAGCCAGGCTTCGGGCTTTCCATGGTCCCAAGCACTGAAGTCTATACTGTTGCGGGTTTTAGGATTGGTTTGGGGGATAGTAGAAATATCTGGATGAAGATTTTGCAGCTCTGAAACCCCCAAATTTGTTGGAAAAAGCAATCGCCAGATAAATATGCCAAAGCCAAAGACATGTTAAAAAAGAACAAGGTGTTCTTTCTCTATTTCTGTCTATTATGTTGCTTGTATGGCTGAAATGGATGGTTGTATGACTTGCTTTTTACTATTTAGCTAAAACAGGAAAGGAACGTGTTAGTTACTATTACATATATAACACTAAATATTTTGTTGTGGTGTGTATATTGTTTGTCTTAATTAAAACTTGTTAATAGTGATGTTGGTACTCACTTTGAATATTCGAGGGATCAGAGGCACCCTCAAAGCTGCCTCTTTTAGAAGATTGCTTGCAAGTACTTCTCCGGACCTAATTTTTCTACAAGAGACCCTCTCTGAAGATCAAAAGGCGAGATATTTTATTCATCAGTTATGTCCTTCCTGGTTCTCCTCAGCTGTCAATTCAATTGGTAATTTTGGTGGCCTCCTAGTCGCTTGGGACCCCTTTGTCTTCGAACTATCTCCCTTCTTGACGACTGGAGGGATTATGTTGGTTGGCCGTCATCTGGAATCCAACCAGGAGGTGTTTTTTCTCAATGTGTATGGGCCCTGTGTTGAAAAAAAGCAGTTCTGGACTTCTCTTGCTAACAGTGGTTTGCTCTCCACTCCTAATCTCATACTTGGCGGCGACCTGAACATTCTTCTCTCGGAAGATGAACATTGGGGGAGAGAATCTCCAACAGGGCTGAACAGTGCTTTTTACCATGACCTTTTTGCAACCAACAATCTGCTTTTTACCATGACCTTTTTGCAACCAACAATCTTATTGATGTCTTACCAAGCTGTCTGATCCCCACCTGGAGAAATGGTCGCTCAGTCTCTAACGCGATTGCCAGACACTTGGATAGATTTTTCGTATCTGAGCGATTACTTACCCAGGAAAAACAATCAAAAGCGTGGGTGGAAATGCCATTTATTTCCGACCACGCTCCTGTCTTATTGCAATTACAAGCCACAATTTTGCAAAAATCGTATCCGTTTAAGTTTAACCAGCACTGGCTGACGGATCCAGATTTTACACTTTTAGCTCATAACGTTTGGAGGAACCCGTATTTCTTGCAGGAAGCCAATCCCCAACAGCGATTGGTATGGAAATTGAAGGTCATCAAAGCCCATACAAAAGCCTGGTTTAAATCAAAAAAGGAAAAAGACAACCGTAATTTAAACAGTCTGGAGATTGAGATAACAGAGCTCATAAAAAAATCCATCAGAGGCGCCTTATCTGCGGAGGATAGTGAGCATTTGACAGCGCTGGAATTTAGCAGGAATTCCATACTTCGTGAGGAGGAAAAAGTTTGGAGGCTACGGAGCAGAGCCACCTGGCTTAGAAGCGGCGACGCCAACACTTCTTATTTTCACAGGGTTGCCAGTTCAAACGGGAATAAAAAATACATTTGGTCCATTTCAAGTGAGTTTGGTGGTACACATTGTGGACAACAGGCTATTAAAGAGGAGGCAGTTTCACATTTTTCACAGTTTTTCAAGGCCCGTGACAACCCTTACCTATCTGAATGCTCCTCCATTGCAAAACTTTACCCTTCCATGGTTACCGAGGAGGAAGCAAATCAACTTTACAGACCTGTCACACTGTTGGAACTGAAATATATCCTGAACCATTTTAAAAAAGAAAGAATCCCCGGGCCTGACGGTTGGACGTCTGAGTTCTTCATCTATTTCTTCGATCTTGTAGGAGAAGACATTCTGTAAATGGTGGAGCATTCGCGATTAAATGGCAAATTTATTGGCAGCATAAATTCTACATTTCTAGCTTTAATCCCTAAGGAAAATAACCCTGTCTCATTCAATGACTACTGCCCTATCTCCCTCTGCAATCTTATCTACAAAATTATTTCAAAAGTCCTCTCAAACAGAATCAAGCCAATACTGGAAAGATGTCTTTCTGCTGAACAGAGGGGATTTCTTAAAGACAGAAGAATCCAGGACGTTATAGGAGCGGCTCATGAAGGTCTCCATAGCATCAAAAGGAAAAACACAAAGGCTCTGGTACTGAAGCTCGACCTCAAAAAAGCGTTTGATAGCATCGATTGGGGATTCTTAAGGCTGATTTTACTCACAGCTGGTTTTGGCATAAAGATAACAGATTGGATTATGTCCTGTGTTACTAGTGCTACTTTTGTCGTATTAATTAATGGAGAGGCGACCTCTTTCTTCAAAAGCGAGAAGGGTCTCCGTCAAGGCTGCCCACTATCACCGTATCTTTTCATCATGATTATGGAAGGCCTCAGTCTGTTGCTAACAAAAAATGTCTCTGATCAACAAATCTCAGGTATAAAGGTTTCAAAATTTATAAATTTGCTTCATCTAATTTTTGTTGACGATGTACTCTTGATGTCAAAGGCCACTCCTTCAGAATGGGTTGTGATCCTGAAGCTGCTTCAGATTTTTTGTATGGCCTCGGGGCTCTGCATCAATTATACAAAATCTATTGCTCACTATTGGGGGTTATCAGAAATAGATCTATGTTCTTTAAAAGCATCTCTTCCCTTCTCTTTCATTGAATTAAGCCAAGGATTCAATTACCTGGGATATGTTTTAAATCCAGGAGCAAAAAACTTTGAAGACTGGTGCTGGCTGGTGGCTAAATTTGAAAGGAAAATAAACTTTTGGTGCAACAAGTGGCTGTCCATAGGAGGGCGTCTTATCCTTGTCAATTCAGTGCTACAAAGTATGGTTGTCTTCTGGATGTATTTGGAGAAAATTCCCTCTTCGATTTTGAATCTTCTGCGTAGGTTGTCCTTCAATTTTCTCTGGAATGGTCAGAATGACACTAAACGATTCCACCTTTGCAGCTGGGAAACCATCTCCAAACCCATCCAAGCAGGGGGATGGGGACTCAAAAACTTAGCTATTTTTAACACAGCTCTCCTAGCGAACTCTTTCTGGAGGGCGCTAACCCATAACAGCCTCTGGCATCGTGTCATTATAGACAAATACCTGGGAAATTTGTCTATGTTAGACTGGATCAGAAAACCATCACATTTTCAGCAAAGGGCGTCCCCCTTTTGGAAGGGTCTAATCTTATCCTCAAATGTTATATTGCACTGGCTTAGATGGAATCCCAACTCGGGTTCTGATATCTCTCTTGGGAGAGATAAGATTCTTGGCTTGGAGAATCGTTCGATTCTCCCTTCCTCGCTTAGATCACATCTAGAGTCCTGCAATATTGTGAGTTTAGCTCAAGCGCGTGTGGCTTCCATTGTCACCCCTCTGCCGGACATGTGGTACAATAGTGATCAACTTGATCTTGGTGGTGCCGATGCTTCAGACTTGGATGCCTTCA
The DNA here is from genome assembly GCA_009831015.1 of Picea engelmannii. Lineage (NCBI taxonomy): Eukaryota > Viridiplantae > Streptophyta > Pinopsida > Pinales > Pinaceae > Picea > Picea engelmannii. The sequence continues at coordinate 1,145,932 of ML776970.1, read as the reverse complement.
CTCAAGCACTTAGGAGTGCAGGAATCTCTCTCTCCAATACTCCAGATACAATCATTTGGGCAGGGGGAGATGCTACGGGGGCCACTATAGTTAAAAATATCTACTCAGCCCTCTTACATCAGCTGAATTACCATGTTGATCTGCGATGGTTCCAACGGTTGTGGAAGTGGCCAATTCCACTCAAGATAAAAATCTTTGTTTGGCTCTCATCAAAAGAAAAGGCACTTACCTGGGATTTGCTGCAAAAGAGAGGCTGGGAAGGCCCAGGTATTTGCAAATTATGCAACCATTCTGAAGAAGATATACACCATATCCTCATACACTGTCATTTTTCGAGGGCTGTGTGGCAGCGCATACTCACTCATTTTTCTCTTAACCTTCATTGGGAAGCTGCCTCTGTCTTAGATTGTTTTTTGCTTTGGTCAAAGGAGAAGTATGCCCCTGTCAGCTTGGTTGCACATGCATGTTGGCAGCTCTAGATTGAAAGAAACAAGGTTGTTTTTGATGATCGTACTCCATCCGCTCACTCAGTTACTCATAGAATCTTGTCATCTTTCTCCTGGCAGCCATCCACTGTTAAGGCTCTACCATTACAATTCTGTGAGATTAATCTGAAGCAGGGGTTCACCTTAGCCTGCTTTGATGGAGCGGCACACTCCAGTGGTCATTGCTGTGGGGCAGGAGGCATTTTCAGATTCCATTCTTCGAGAGTTACCAAATGGTTCATAAACTGCGGAGCGGGATCAAATACAAAAGCGGAACTGTTGGGTTTGTGGGCAACTCTCACTCTGGCAACCTTTTGGTCAATTAACCAACTTCAAATCCTTGGTGATTCGCAGGTCATCATTGATTGGATAAAACTTAAGTGCAATCTCAATACTGTAAATATAGAGTGCTGGAAACAAAAAACTTTGGATTTGGCTAAAAATATCAAAGATCTCAGTGTCCACCACATTTATAGAGTGCATAATAAAGAAGACGATGCCCTCTCTAAAAGAGCTCTGATTGAAATTGAAGGAAGACTATCAGTCTATCACTCGGACAGTGGCCTGGACAGTCATCCCTCCAGCATCAATATCTTTGAATTGCCAAGGGATGGTGAAGGGTAAAGATCTCAGAGTACAGCCTCTCACTGGGATTTTAGAACAGAAATCAACATTCTTCTGAGCAGATTATCATTTTCAGCAGTCATCTCGTTATTTCAGCCGGCACTGTGCATTTACCTTTCAACTTATTACTAGTATCTCAGCCTTCTGGTGTCTTCCTACTGTCATCATCCTTAGTGGACTGTTATGGGATTGTTTAATTGTCTCTATGTTGCTGTAACAAATTTATACTTAATATAAATCTGCGTTAATTTTTTTCTGGAAAAAAAAAGCAAAACAGTAAGCATTAGTAGCGAAAAGTCTTTGGAGATGCTTTATGTTACCAGTCTTTGGTACTAGGTAATCATGAAAAAATATTTTAAAAGGAAAACAGTTGAGAATTGGTTCAGGCAGGGGAGGAAAAATTGGAACGGAATTTCAAACCACTGGAAAGCATTGACCTCTTCGGCAAAGATAATCTTTGATTGGTTAGCTTGGAAGCCTGGGAGTGGGAGAGATATCAAATTAGGCATTGATCCTATGGTAGGTTCCCACACTTTTTTTAAATTATCTGAAAATATCTTATTGAAGCTAAAAGAACAAGGGATTACATGTGTTGCTCATGCAAGAATACATGCACACGAAGGGACTGACCTTTCAAGGTGGAAAAACAGCTGAAATTTTAGGCCTGGAAAGAGCTCATAAAGTAGAATGGGCAAATTACACAAAGGGGGTGGTAAGTGCTGGAATTGAATTAAATGAAGAAAAAGACAGGCTAGTGTGGTCATGGGACACCAAACAAGGTCAAGTAACAGCCAAATTAGCATATGAAGTTCAAATGCTGGAGGAAAGGGGAGTAGAGTCAAAATTCTGGTATTCTAAGATCTGGAAGTGGCAATTACCTTTGAAAATAAAACTGTTTGTCTGGCTACTGATGGAATAAAAAATACTTATCTGGGATAACCTGTTAAAAAGGGGTTTTCAGGGACCTAGCATGTGTGTGTTATGCAAGGAAATTGAGGAATCTGTGATACACCTATTTGGGGATTGTAATTTCATAAAAAATATTTGGCAGATTATTACTAAGGAACTTAAAATGGTCAATAATTGGAAAGGAGGATTGTTTGAAAATAGTCTTCTTAACTGGTCAAAGAGAACTGAAAATTGGAATGAAATCCCTTCTTTTATCAGTTGGGAGGTTTGGAAGCATAGGAATCTGTTGACTTTTGAGAATAAACAAAAAATCCTTTATAAGGTTTGTAATTTTATATTACAGGATTTGGGGGAACAAAAAATCACAGGACATTTGTATCAAAAGGATCAACAGACCTCCTGTAGTGGACTGGGATGGGGCAGTAGGATTTTTTGATGGGGCCTCACAGGATAGAGGCTCAAAGTGCGGGGTTGGAGCTATGCTGAAATGTTCATTAATGGGCACTTTCAAACTAAAATTAAATTGTGGAAAAAGAACAAACTCAAAAGGGGAATTGTTGACACTCTGGTTAATATTATTGTTTGCCTATTATAAACAGGTACCAAGGTTATTATTGATGGGTGACTCTAAGGTTATCATCAATTGGTTTAACAATGATAATAATTTACAGGTGATATCTTTGCAATATTGGATGACAAAGATTAGATCGATGAGTAGTCAATTCCAACAAGTCAAAGCTCAGCACATATATAGAATCTACAATCAAATTGCGGATCGACTATCTAAGGAAGCTTTGTTTTTAGAGGAAGGAGATTTATTTTGCTCACAGGTTACTGATGGACAACAAAAAATATATGAAAGAATCAATATCAACTTGTAGAATTCCATTGTATTTTGGAATCAGTTTATAAAAAAGAAACATAAAGAGGATATATTTCTTTTGGTTTTTTCTGAATACAGTGATGATATTTCAGAAGGCTGAACAATGTTAGAGAGGAAAAATAGACAAGTCTGTTTAGGAACATATGCACTTTTTTGTATTGATCTGAAGATTTTATATTATATTAATATAAGTGTTTTTTCTATTTTTGAAAAAAAACAAAACAATATATATCCCAATATTTATAACATTAAATACTATATTGTAGAATACATATTGTTTGCCTAAATTAAATCTAGATAAAATGTTAAGTTCTTGACAAATGATAACTTTGAAAATAAGCACCTTTCACAATAAAAATTGGTAACTCCATGAATCAACGATATAGAGAATAAATAGTATTATGGATCATAATGTATCATTTTGTTTAAACGTTGGTTAAGTGAAGATGGTCATATCCATAAATCTTAGAACAATTAATGTTTGTTACGAGGTTGTTACAAGAATCACTCATCATTATTCAGGCTTTGGAATTTTGACAAGAAGAATTTTGTAATTGTTAAAATCTATAAAAGCAAAAATGTTAATTTTTTTATAGAAATATTTTTTAATTTATATTGAATATAGGTAATTTCATTTTTATCTAATAAGAAATTTTATTTTTTTTGGATTTTTTTTTCACAATTATAAATAAAATACAGTTATGTGATTGTTGGTGAAATTACGAATTTTCATTTCTTAAATTGTATTTATGAATATATAAATGAGTTCAATACCTTAAAAAATCTCTATTGCACTTGGATTGTGCAATCTCAACCACTTATATCTGTGATTCTAATCATTCTTCTAAAAATTTTAACAATAAAAAATAAAAATGATTGAAAAAATATACTCTAAAAATATTCAAAAAATATTTTTTATCCAAAATATATTTGAAATTTTTTAAATAATAACCCAAGTATCATTGTTCTAAATATAAATAAGTTTAACCATAAATATTAGGGTGTTTCGAAGTTCAAAATGAAAGAAGAATATCGTTGAGGTTACAAAACTATGGGAGATTGCATGTGGAAAAGAATGAGAGTTGGTGAGGCACAAAGGAAAGAAAGATGGTTGATAAAAGGGACATAGAAGCATTGGTGATCATTAGAATGTGAGTATTGGATGAAGACATTATGTGTATAAAAAAAAATAGGTATATCGTTGAATGCGTGGAATATATATTTTTATATGAGATTCTCAATTTAATTAGATTTTTTTACTAGAAAAATTAATGGTATAGTTTGGGAATGAGTGAAGGTGAATTGAGTAAAGATTTGAAGAATGAATTCATTATATTTTGGAATTAATTGTATAGTTTGGAAATGAGTAGAGTTAAATTAGTAAAGATTTGAAGAATGAATTTATTATATTTTGGAATAGAATTAAAAATAGGGCTTTATCATTATTATATTTAATAATTTTTTATTTAGTTTTTCAAATAATTTGGTGTAAATTTGAGTTCATCATTTAGAGATGAAGGGTTAACATTTGATGAAATTAGATGATTACTTTATAGAAAGATTATATGAAAAATACTTAAATTGATAATGGGAATTTTAAGCATGTGCTTGTACTAAAAAAGAAGGAAAAGGGGAAACCTTAGTGTGTATATGCTAACTAAATCAATTGACCCTAGCCATCGATTCCTTGTTCGTTTGGCCCTCCTGTCCATGGATCTAGGAGGGAGAATCCAATCTAGCTCCCCCCCCTCTCTCAACTAAAGAACACACCCTCAATGATTAGTGGCTTCACTTTGAAAACCACCCCAAAAGCAGGTGTCATCAAGATTTGTCAAGAGATTAGATTCCTCCCAGATGTGATGTTGACACATTATGTTCCTCGTATCAAGGCTCTAGAATTGGATGAAATAGATATTATTGGGAAATTTACCAATCTATGGCATTCCCCCAAGTCTATGGACCAATGGATCCAAACACATTGGATGGATCTAATTGAAAATAAGGCACCTTTCTTATTTTTCTATGGTAGAGGTTTCTATACTGTATTGTTTGAGCTTAAAGGTAGAAATCTCATCTTCCACAGTTGTCATATTTCATGGGCCCAAGAGGAATGTACCTAAATCATTGGCCCTTGAAATTTGATCTTAAGGTAGATGTGCCTTCTACAGTTCCAGTCCGAGTTCACATCCCTCTGCATCGCTGGAATGATGAATCTTTGGAGGCCATTGGGATTACTTTGGGAAAATACATTGACAAATCAGAACCTCAATTTGGCATATTTTCTTGCATATGAATATGTGTCGAACTTAACTTAACCCTAGACAATTGGACTCATTTGCAAAAGTTGACTATGAATAACTTCCATTAAATGTACAATATGCCATGAGTATGGCCACTTTGCCAAAGACTGTGAGTCTGAAAGAATTCTTCCTCCACTCAAACTTTGTCATAAAATATGGAAAAATGCTACCAAGTTAGAAAATCCCATAGGAGTAAACAAATACTTTAGGCCAACCCTTCATCCTAGAAAGGAAAACCCACCCAAAGCTCAAATAATTTTTTCTATTTTATACCACCTAGACTCAAAAGCACCCCAATTACTTATAGCCACATCCTCTCAACCAACCATCTCCTCCCAACCCCCAATATCCTCCCAAACCTCCTGATATCCTCCTCCTCAACCATCCACCCTTTCGATTTCTAAATTTCCTTAGTCAACCCCTCCCTTAGAGAATCTAGTGATTTCTAAGTCTAATCCACCTTTTGGAATGCCTTGATCTTTCCTTGCAAAAAAGGAGAATCTATGGAGAAATATCAATCACATCATATTGGAATGTTAACCTGAAAGAAATTTTAACAGCAATAAGAGGAAGAAAAGGAAGAAGAATGTGTCCAAAATAAGATTGACAAGGAAAATAAGGAGGAGAAAAGGGAATAAGTAGCCAACAAGGAAAAAAATATTATCTTGCACTTAGTGTTGGAAACTACCTTTAGCAATGGATCAAAAATCATATCGGTTAAACAATGAATTATTTACAACACTTGTAGGGGGATTTGAATATATTAGAGCGACCATTTGTTCTTATCCTCTAGGAAACAAAAAAAGAGGACAATATTATGATGGACCTAGCTGGAAAAAAGCATTAGAAAAGTTGTAAGAGAGTGGAAATAAGTGGAAGAGGGGCATCAGGAGGCATTGTGCACCCTTTAGGACCAAGAAGTTGTTGAGATGGTTTAATCTCATGCCTCTCACCATTGGATTTTAACAACTTTGATTCATAATCCTCCTAGAAAAAAAATACATCTCTTCAATATATATGCCCCAATGCAATATAAGGAGAAGTAGGATTGTTGGACTACTTTAAGAAATTTCTTGTTCAAAACCATATATTGGCTAGTGATTTAATATGGTTGTCTCTTAGGAGAGAAATGGGGGGGGATCTACATTAGGAACCCATTTACAACATGTGAACAACATGTGAACAACATGAATGTGGATTGAAATCTTTTTTAACCCAAACCCAAACAAAATACGCCTGGTCCAAAATGCATATTCGACTTGCACACATAGTATCAAAGATGGAGTGTTTTCTTATTCATAGTCTCGTTCTATTGGAAAATCTACAAGTTTCCTCCTGATACCCCTCAGTTTCACATCAGGATGACTACATTTTTTCTCTAGATTGTCCCAAAATCCGAGTTTCTCTTATGGATGTTTTGAGACAATGTCTAATCCTAGTGTCTCATGATAGTTGTTAACTTGTTCCTTCACAAGGATTGTATTATTTATCATAATGAACATAAATTTGTGTCCATGTATCTTATGTATTTTCAATGGACCATGCTTAGTGATCTATGTAAAGTGATTTTTCTTACTTATGTGGTTTCTCCAAACCCTTATAGTTTTTCATGGCTTGTCCTCTTAGTCCTCATTTCAAGGATACTCCTTCCCTTATGGCTCGTTCTAACTATCTCTTAGAGCTCATTTGTGACTGGGGTAGGTGTGTGGGGGTCTTGGAGTGGATCTAATAGGACACATGACTTAGAATTCCCGTTTCTTTTCTCACTTTACCACTATGTAAAAGTTTTGTTATTGTATTGTAAAGGTTGTCATACCTAGAAGCACACTTCTCTTTTATCCTAAGCATGGATATATGTATGTATGTCACACTTTGTCCTAGGTGATTGTCTCCCTAGCACTTTTGGGTTGAATGACATGTATTTGGCACTTGATATCATGTACAACACATTCATGAGGGCCTCTACATATTTATATGCACTTGGATCTTGGAGGGCCACTTCCTCCAATGCCTTGGAAAATTCAAGATTGTTTTCCATGCATGATGGTTTATCATATGATGTCACATATGTTAGAGTTTAAGCTATTATTAGTTTTATTTTCAATTCACTAGATAACCATAGCATAGATAGGATCACTTTGAAATACACAATCACAAGAGTTACATCATTTATCCTGGGAAACCCTCATGGGGGATAAAACCCAACAAACAATTCCTTAATATAGATAGCCAATACAATACCAAGAGAATAAACCAAACAATATAGAAAGTCCTCTCCCAAGTATGCTCATCTCTCTCTCTTCCTTCTTCTCCAAGTACTGAAGCTCCAAACTTGCACTCTAATGAACAAGTAAAGGAGTGTACAAATGAGGTGTTGGCCTCTCTTATTTATACAATCTGGCAAGTGTTGAACTGAGGTGTCTTTTCACTGGCAGGGCAGACTTCTCATTCTAGGTGGTTATAACCACTTTAATATATTGTGGGGGGCGACTTCTCATTTAGCATATTACAATTAGGGTTTGACCAATCCGCAAAAGGGGATTTGGTCATTTACAATGCCCAACATAATAAATCCACAAAAGGGGATTGATCTAATGAATAATACATCAATAATAAATAGAATACTCTTTGCAGTTACAATATTTCAACACTTCCCCTTAACAAGAAGGGTATTCTACAACATCATCAGGCGAGAGAGAGGGCAACATCATCAACAACATCTTGGAACATTGACTGGCGTATCTATAAATCATCGAAATTTTTTCTCATCATCAATAGCAACAACAACACAACACAAAGACTGGAGCATCATCAACATCATCACTAGGCTGAGAGTATTCAACACAAAGTTGGCATCACATCATGAAGTTGGCTACACAATATCATCAACACAAAGTTGGAATCACAGTATAATACTGGCAACACAATATCATCAGCATGAAGCTAGAATCATAGTACGAGACTAGCAACATCATCACAACATGAATTTGGCACACATCATCACAACACGAGGCTAGAAAATTATCACATCACGAGGCTGGAACATCATTAGCATGAGGTTGGAATCACAGCACTAGGATGGAACATCATCACAACACGAGGTTGGCACATCATCAACACGAGGTTAGCATCACAACACTAGGCTGGCACATCATCACAACACGAGGTTGGCACATCATCAACACGAGGTTGGCATCACAACACTAGGATGGCACATCATCAGCACGAGGCTAGCATCACAACACTAGGCTGGATCATCATCATGGGGCTGGCATCAAAACGCTACTCCCCCTTTCGAGGGAGGTCCTTATGGATTACACCAATCTTATCTCGAAAGTGCTCAAAATTTACATGAGATAGAGGCTTGGTCAACACATCAACAACCTGTTCATCTATGCTAACATATTGGATCTTTATGGCTCCTCTCTGCACCATGTCATGGATGTAATGATAACGGATCTCTATGTTTTTTGACTTGTCATGGAACATAGGGTTTTCGGTCATCTTTATGCAGCTTTGTTTATCACATAGGATCAAGGTTTCTTCCGTCTCTAGTTTGAATAGACTTGTCAACAACTTCCAAATCCATATGGATTCACAACTGGCAGAACATGAAACAACTGTGTTGAGAGCAATTCTTGATTTATTCCTACTCTGCCATGAGATCATGGTTGACCCTAGACTGAAATAACATCCTGAAGTGCTCTTTCTGTCAAAGACACTTCCATCCCAATCTGAATCACTATAACCACTCAGTTTGAAGTCATGATCTCCATTATAACTGAGACCACAATCTAATGTACCCTTAAGGTACCTCATCACATGTTTTGCAGCAACTAGGTGAACATGTTTGGGTTCTACCAAAAACTAACTCAAGGTGTTCACAACAAACTAGATATCTAGCATGGTGTTTGTCAGATACATCAACAATCCAATGATCTATCTATATAGCGTAGCATCAACCAATTCTGACGAAGAGTCAACCAGGATATTCAACTTTGTTTCCATGGGTGTATTCATGGACTTGTTGTTGGGTATGTGTTATATTCTTTTCACGAGTAGTAGTGTCTGAGTGCCTGCGTCGAGCGCGCAGGGGTTCGGGGGCAGCGCCCCCGAAAATTTTTTTTTTTTGGCCGACATATTTTCGTCGGGTCGACATATTTCCGGGACCACATGATATTAGGTGGTTTTTCGACACATGGTTTTTTGCCGATGGTTTTCTATTTCCGGTTAAGGAATTAGGGTTTTGGACAAATCCAGGTCATTGGGTTAGGGTTTTGGATGTCGTTGGCTCCTATATGTATATTGTATTGTAAACAATGTAACACTATGTATCAATATAATATATGTTGGTTTTCCTGGTTTGGGTTTCCAGGTGAAAAATCTCTGTGTAATGTTTGTATTTTCCATTGTATCTTTTCT
>ML776970.1:1113870-1132652 GCA_009831015.1 Picea engelmannii | reverse complement strand
TTAACAAAATTTGTGAGCACTGAGAAGTTCTCTTGGTGTAGAGGATCCATGGGCATTGTTGCCTTGGATTATTGACTATGTAACCCTGTAACCCCCTATGTGCAAAGAAAACAACAAGTGGGAGAATGTTGGGTATGTGTTATATTCTTTGCACGAGTAGTAGTGTCTGAGCGCCTGCGCCGGGCGCGCAGGGGGGTGGAGCCCCCCATGCGGGGGTTTGGGGGCAGCACCCCCGAATTTTTTTTTTTTTTGGCCGACATATTTTCGCCGGGCCGACATATTACCGAGATGACATATTTCCGGGACCACATGATATTAGGTGGTTTTTCGGCACATGGTTTTTTGCCGATGGTTTTCTATTTCTGGTTAAGGAATTAGGGTTTTGGACTAATCCAGTTCATTGGGTTAGGGTTTTGGATGCCACTGGCTCCTATATGTATATTGTATTGTAAACAATGTAACACTATGTATCAATATAATATATGCTGGTTTTCCCGGTTTGGGTTTCCAGGTGAAAAATCTTTGTGTAATGTTTGTATTTTCCATTGTATCTTTTATGTTCTTTTCTAAATATCAGTTTGCAGTAGATATTGTACAAGGTTAGAATTTACACTTGCACTTCAACATATCTTCAGTGTTTCAACTGCATACTACCATTGGTTAAGGAATATCCTCTCTGGGCTCTGCCATACCTCGAGACCTAAGAAATAGTGCATTAGGCCAAGGTATTTCATCTCAAATTCTGCATCAAGCTTCTTCTTACATTCAGTGATGAGATTTTCTTCTCCAATTAAGAATAATTCATCCACATACAACAACAATATAATAGGCTCATTATTCATAACCTTGAATTAAAGGTTAGAATCTTCTTTACTCTTGGTAAAGCCCAAGCTTGTCAGAAAATTGTCAATCCTTCCATACCAAGTTCTAGGATCTTGCTTCAATCCGTACAAAGCCTTATTCAACTTGCATACATGAGTCTTCATGTATTCAACTTCAAATCCTTGAGGTTTTTCTATATACACTTCTTCTTCAATGACACCATTCAAGAAGGCAGTTTTCACGTCCATCTGGTGTAAATTCCACTTCATATTAGATGCAAGGGCTATGATGGTTCTGATCAAAGTGTATTTAGATACATGAGAAAATTTATCTTCATAGTCAATTCCTTCCTTTTGAGAGAAGCCACGAGAAACAAACCTTGCTTTATATTTCTCAATGTTTCCATCAACAACATGCTTTATTTTGAAAATCTATTTGGAAGATACCACATCCTTGCTCTTCGGTCTGGGAACTATTTCCCATACATCATTCTTTATAATGGATTGGTATTCTTCTATCATGGCATCTTCCCATTCTTTATTCTGAATGGATTCTTCAAAGAAGGTAGGATCCTTCTCTAAGAGATCACACATCAAATCCATATAACTGGAGAATGGCTTTGGTTTCTTCACTTGTCTCATCGTTCCTTCGCGGACACCGTACTTCACTCCATCTTGAATAAGTTCCCTTTCCTAGGATGGATTTCTCTTGTGGGAGATCGTCATCTGGGGAGGTTCTTGAGATTATACTATGTCATGGTCTTCTAGAATATCCTCATCAGGGGAAGCTATGACTTCCCTCACTGGTTCTGCAACTTTGGGAGCTACAGGTTCCTCTTCATATACTTCTTCAAGCTAGCATCTTCTTGATTTCTTGAGTGTTGCATATTCATCAAAGGTTACATCCATGTTGATCTCAATATGATGGTAACTTGGTATATAAACTCTGAAGGCCTTAGAGACCTCACAGTATCCAACAAATATTCCCTTCTTTCCTGAAGGGTCTAGCTTGGTTCTATTCTCTTTTGGAATATGTACAAATATTGTGCAGCCAAATATTTTGAGATGGCTTACTTATGGATTCTTTCTGGAGAACATCTCTTCTAGGGTCTTGAACACAAGTGTACTATGGTACAATCTATTCTATACATATACTGTTGTTTTTGTTGCTTCTGCCCATAAGCACATTGGAATATCTTGATCATGGATCATGGTCTTCACTGCTTCCATTATAGTTATGTTCTTTCTTTCTGCTACACCATTTTGTTGAGGATTTTAGGGAGTGGTGAGCTCCCTCTTGATCCCGACATATTTGCAAAATTTTACAAACTCTTTTGATGTGTATTCTCTTCCATCATCTAACATAAGTATCTTGATCTTTATTTCAAAAAGATTCTCTATCAAGGCCTTGAATTCCTTGAATTTATTGAACACTTCATATTTTGATTTCAAAAAGTAAACCCAGGTTTTACGAGAATAGTCATCAATAAAAGATACATAGTATACATACCCACTGATGGAGGATGATGGAATTGGGCCACACACATCTGAGTGAATGAGTTCTAGGGCTCCTTCTGCTTTACTGTCTCTCTTCGGAAAAGGGTTCTTGATGTTCTTCCCTTGTGCACATCCATTGCACACACCTTCATGGCCAACCTTGAGCTCTGGTAGACCTGTGACAACCTTGCTTACATATGGTAATTCCTTGTAGTTGATGTGGGCTAATATTCTATGCCAAATTTCACATGGATTCTCAATGTAGTGGGTCATGCCTGCTTCTGATTGTCCCTTTAGCTTATCCAAGCCATCTTCTTATTTTCCAATAACGATTGCTTCTTCCATGGTTTTTCCTTTGGCCCACATAAGAACTTCTCCATCTATAAAGGCAAATCTGAAGCCTTTCTTTTCTAAAGCTTATATGGAGAGTAAGTTCTTTGTCAAACCTGGTACATATAGTATGTCTTTCATCTTCATTGGAGTTCCTAAATTAAGCTTGTAATTTGATTCTCCTACTCCCTTGATAGGGTATTGATAATCATCTCCAAGTGTAACTTTCTGAGAAAACTTATTTTCTGAAAGGCAAGAGAGAATGTCTATTTGAATTGTCATGTGCTTCGAAGCACCACTATCAATGAGCCACATGTCCTTACCAGGTGCTACTAATCCTGAGAGGGATGAGATTAAGACATAGTCTTAAATTCGTTCTTTTGTCATCTTTGTGGGTGGCTCTTCATCTTCAGCTGCACGGTCATGATACCTCTTGTTTTTCTTCTTGTATTCTTCTTGTCTAGCTGGACAATGTTTCACAATATGTCTCATCTTGTCACAATGGTAACATTGGTAGGATGAGAAATACTTTCCTTTTCTTTGTCCTTTCTGAAACTTCTGGAATCTCCTTGGTTGAGATTCTTTATGTATGAATTTGTTTTGGGGGTGAGACTCTTTATGAGTTTCTTTCTAGAAGTGAGACTTCTTTCTTCCTCCTTTGGTGTGAGTAGCTAGGGCTTGATCTTTATCTCTTGATAGCAAAGCTTCTCGGTTAGCTACCCTTGATTCTTCTTGAATACATTCTTCCCAAAGACTGTCAAATTGTAGTTTCTCCTTTCTGACACAAATAGTTTGGATGAATGCATCCCAAGTTCTTGTGAGACCATTGAGGGTCGTCATTATGAGTTCGTCTTCATCTATCGTATCTCCAATTGCTTCTAGTTGTTCTTTGAATTCTAATATTCTGGAGAAATATTCCTGGATTGATTCTCCTTTCTGCATCCTTGTATTCTTGAGTTGATTTATTATATTCATCTTTTGATTTATGTTCTTTCCTTCATACAATCTGGTTAGGGAATCAAACATTTATTTTGGATTCTTCTTTGACGAAACTTAAGGGATCAAGTGATCTTTGATAGAATCTGCAATGATTGTTTTGGCCCTAATTGTGTCCTTTTGGTGTTTTTCTTTAGCTGCAACATCGACAGGTTTTGGTACATCTTCTTTAACGAATCATGCTAGGTCATTCTCTTCAAGAATGAGTCCAATCCTATACTTCCAGGCACAAAAGTTTTCCACACCTTCTAGCTTGTCAACAAGCTTAGTGCTTGCAGACATCTTTTACCTGGAGCTAGGAAAATGACCAAAAAATGAAAATGTTCAAAATTGAATTCTGAACTTACCAGGAGGTGCGCTTGGCTGAGGCGATTAGCATGGTGTGGTTAGATTTCAGAAAATACAACTTTTACCCCTTCAAACTTGACCAAAAAATTTCTGGACTGGTGCTTCTAGTTTTCTGGTACTTCTATTTTTTTGGTACTTCTGGTTTTCTGGTACTTCTGGTTTCCTGACACTTCTGGTTTTCTAGTATTTTTGGTACTGGTGAAAACTAGGGTTTCACTTTCCAGGAGATATAGCCAGTAAAAATGTGAGTTGAAGATGCCAAAGTGTTCCTTGAGGTAGGGCGCACTTTTCTAGATGGTTTTGGGGCTGAAATTCTTCTTCAATAAAAGCCTTAATTTTCATGTACGACAACAATGTTGTTTTTCTTCTTCTTGTGAAAGATGTTCTCTTCAGCTTAGCTCTGATACCATGTTAGAGTTTAAGCTATTATTAGGTTTCTTTTCAATTCACTAGATAACCATAGCATAGATACATCATCACAAGAGACACATCATTTATCCTGGGAAACCCTCATGGGGGAGAAAACCCAGCAAAAACTTCCTTAAAATAGATAGCCAATACAATTCCAAGAGAATAAACCAAACAATATAGAAAGTCCTCTCCCAAGTATGTGCCTTTCTCTCTCTTCCTTCTTCTCCAACTGCAGCTCCAAACTTGCACTTTGATGAACAAGTGAGTGAGTGTACAAATGAGGCATTGGCCTCTCTTATTTATACAATCTGGTAGGTGTTGAACTGAGGTGTCTTTTCATTGGTAGGGTCGACTTCTCATTATGGGTGGTTATAACCACTTTAATATATTCTCGGGGCCAAATTCTCATTTGGCATATTACAATTAGGGTTTGTCCAATACGCAAAAGGGGATTTGGTCATTTACAATGCCCAACATAATCGATCCACAAAAAGGGATTGATCTAATGAATAATACATCAATAATAAATAGAATACTCTTTGCAGTTACAATATTTCAACAACATAACCCCTCATGGATCACTCCATCCATTGACACATATTTGGAGGCATCAATAATCACTTTTGAATAGTTTTCCACCTTGTTGAGGCCATTAGAGAATATTCCTTGAGCATTGAAGCATCTCTTTGATTCATGGGAGTGGTTTTTTGAATTTTCCATTGGCTTGGAGGTGATAATTATCATGAAAGAGGGAGTTAGTTATTCCTTGGAGGACTCACACATGAACATTGGAGAATCTTCAAGAGATTCATCCATATTTTTGAGCCCCCACATGCCACACATGTAATCTAGAGGACCTTGCATGCTAGTCATTTTCTCATTTTGAGGATAGATATTTCTTTGATGAGGTGTGTTGGCACACAATGGGAAGACTTGGGGTTAATCATGTATAGACCAGTTGTCTTACACTTTCATATATCTTCATCTTAGGATATGCATACCTCATACTACAATATTGAAAGAAATTGATTGATACCTATGAGGACTTCTTGGAATAATTGGTTGACTCAAGTTTCCTTTTCCAAGATAGCAAGACATAACCAAAATACTAATGAATTCCCAATGCCCATGTGGGTTTCTTGGAATAATTGATTGAATACTAGCTTACCCAAAATATAAACATACCCAGAGCAACAGTGAATCAAAAGAAATATTCTGAGAGAAATTTGGACCCATTTTTAGAGGATACATGGCCATTGCAATAGTAGTTAGAAAAATGAATGGCGCATAGAATAAAAAGGAAGAATCTAAGGCCTTCCACGCATATTCCATGAACTTCATACATCATTGGAAATATAGCTACCACCCCCAACACAACTAAAAACATAGTAAATAATCAAGTAGATGAATGAACCCAAAAAAGGACTCATGTAAAATGAGATTGAAGGGTTGACTGGATAACCAAAAATCTGCTTGATTTGCATGTTGAACTGCCCAAATAAAATTCCAATGTCGTATTGTGTAGTACAACCCATTGCATCTTGCATATTCTTGAAGCTTCCCATGATAGTCAATAGAGGTAGAGGTAGAATCTGTCAATGGTAGTTCTATTTTTTTCCTTTAAAAACAGTTGTAGCGGGTAGGGGTGGGGGTGGGGGATTATTAGAGAAAACAATGGTAGTTCTAATTTTTACCTTTAGAAATAGTTGTAGCCGTACCAAAACCCAAGTTCATTAGTTAACGTGTGTCAATAACTATCACTATAACATTAAATATTTTGTTGTAGGGTGCATATTGTTTGCTTAAACTAAAAGTTATTAATATGCACCTACAATAAGCAAAATTGTATATATCCCAATATATATAGCATTAAATACTCTATTGTGGGATGCATATTGTTTTCCTAAAATAAATCTAGACAAAATGTTAAGTTCTTGACAAATGATAACCTTGAAAATAAGCACCCTCGGCAATAAAAACTCAAACTCAATGAATCAATTATATAGAGAATAAATAGTATTATGGATGATAATGTATCCTTTTCTTTAAACTTTGGTTAAATAAAAATGGTCATATCCATAAATCTTGGAACAATTAATGTTTGTTATGAGGTTGCCACAAGAATTACTATTCAAGCGAATTTTGACAAGAATAATGTTGTCCACAATAATTGTCAAAACCTATAAAAGAAAAAATCAAATTCTTTCAATCTTTGATAGAAACATCTTTTTATTTATATTGTATATAGGTAACTTCATTTTTATTTAACAAAAAATATATTACTTTTTGGACTTTTTTTTAATAATCGTAAATGAAATTTAGTTATGTGATTGTTAGTGAAATTGCAAACTTTTACTACTTAAATTGCGTTTATGAATGCATAAATGGATTCAGTGTCTTAAAAAAACTCATATTTGTAATTCCAGCCATTCCTCTAAAACTTTTACCAAATTTTAAACAAAACTAATTGAAAAAATATACTCTAAAAATATTCAAACAATATTTTTTATCCAAAATATATTTAGCAGTTTTTTTTAATTGATTTTTTTAATATCAATAAATAACACAAGTATCATTAAGTTTAACCGTAAATATAAATATTAGGTTGTTTCGAAGTTCAAAATGAATAACAATATCATTAAGGTCATAAAACTATGGGAGATTGCATGTGGAAAAGAATGAGAGGCGGTGAGGCACAAAGGAAAGAAAGATGGTTGATAAAAGGGATAAGATGGTTGATAAAAGGGCTATAGAAGCTTTGGTGATCATTGGAATGTGAGTATTGGTGATCATTAGAATGTGAGTATTGGATGGTGCATAAAAATGTAGATAGATCGTTGAATGTGTGGAACATATTGAAGTCTCTATATGAGACTCCCAACAACGTAACTAAGGTTATTTATTTGAGCAATTAATTGTATAGTTTGGGAATGAGTGGAGGTGAATTGAGTAAATATTTGAAGAATTAATTTAGTACACTTGGGATAGAATTTAAAAAAAAATAGGGATTTGTCACTATTGTAATTAACAATGTGCCATTTAGTTATTCAAAGCATTGATGTAAATTTGATTTTATCATCTAGATATGAAGGGTTGATATTTGATGAAATTAAATGATTACTTTATAGAAAGAGTATATGAAAAATCTCTACATTGATAATGGGAATTTTGAACATGTGTTTGTACTAAAAAAGAATGAAAAAGGACAGAAACCTTAGCGTGTCTCTGCTAACTAAATCAATTGACCTTATCCATCGATTCCTTGTTCGCTTGGCCCTCCTAGCCATGGATCTAGGAGGGAGAATCCAATATAGCTCTTCCCCCTCTCTCAACTAAAGCACACATATTCAATGATTAGTGAATTCACTTTGAAAACCATCCCAAAAGCAGGTGTCGTCAATATTTTTCAAGAGATTAGATTCCTCCCAGATGTGATGTTGACACATTCAGTTCCTCATATCAAGACTTTAACCTTGGATGAAATAGATATTATTGGGAAATTTACCAATCTATGGCATTCCCCTAAGGCTATGGACCAATGGATGCAAAAACATTGGATGGATCTAATCGACAATAAGGAACCTTTCTTATTTTTCTATGGTAGAGGTTTCTATACTTTATTTTTTGAGCTTAAAGGTAGACATCTCATCCTCCATAGTAAGTCATATTTTGTGGGCCCAAGAGGAATGTACCTAAATCGTTGGCCCTTGAACTTCGATCCTAAGGTAGATGTGCCTTCTATAGTTTCAGTCTGATTTCAGACTCCTCATCTCCCTCTGCATTGTTGGAATGATGAATCTTTGGAGGCCATTGAGAGTACTTTGGGAAAATACATTGACAAGTCAGAACATCAATTCAACATGTTTTCTTGCACGTGAATTTGTGTTGAGTTCGATATTGAAAAAATACTCCATATGTCCATTAAATTAACCCTAGACAATTGGACTCATTTGTAAAAGTTGACTATGAATAACTTCCATTAAATGTAAAATATGCCATGAGTATGGCCACTTTGCCAAAGACTATGAGTCTTCCATCCTTCTGCCCCCACTCAATCTTTGTCATAAAATATGGAACAATGCTACCAAGTTACAAAATCCTATAGGAATAAATAAATAGTTTAGTCCAACCCTTCATCTTAGAAAGGAAAACCCACCCAAAGCTCAAATATTGTTTTCTATTTTATACCACCCAAACTCAAAAGCACCCCAATCACTTGTAGCCCCATCCTTTTAGCCACCCATCTCCTCCCAACCCTCCTAATATTCTCTTCCTTTTACTCTTTATCCTCCTCCCCAACCCTCCACCTTTTCTATTTCTAAATTTCCTTAATCAACCCCTCCCTTAGAGAATCTAGTGATTTCTAAATCTAATCCACCTTTTTGAATGCCTTGATATTTATTTGCAAAAAAGGAGAATCTATGGAGAAATATCCATCACATCATATTGGAATGTTAACCTGAAAGAAAGTTTAGCAGAAAAAAGAGGAAGAAAAGGAAGAAGGATGTGCCCAAAAGAAGTTTGGCAGGGAAAATAACAAGGAAAAAAATATTGGCTTGCACTTAACTTTGGTAATTGCCTTTAGCAATGGATCAAAAAACATATCAGTTAAACAATGAATCATTTCCAAGACTTGTATTGGATGGTGATTTTAATATGGTTGTCTCTTAGGAGATAAATGGGGGGGCATCTACATTAGGAACCCATTTACAACATGTGAACAACATGATTGTGGATTGAGATATTTTTGAACCCAAACCCAAACAAATTACACCTAGTCCAAAATGCATATATGGCTTGGGCACATAGTATCAAATATGGATTGTTTTCTTATTCATAGTCCTCTTCTAATGGAAAAGCTACAAGTTTCCTCCTATTACCCCTCATTTTCACATCAGGATGACTACATTTTTTCTCCATATTTTCCCAACATCCAAATTTACCTCGTGGATGTTTTGAGACAATGTCTAAGCCCAATGTCTCATGAGTAGTTGTTCCTTCAAAAGGATTGTATTATGTATCATAATGAACCAAAATTTGTGTCCATGTATCTTATGTATTTTCAATAGACCATGTTTAGTGATCTATGTAAATTTTTTTGTCTTAGTTAGGGGGTTTCTCCAAACCCTTGAAGTTTTTCATGGCTTGTCCTCCTAGTCCTCATTTCAAGGCTAGTCCTTCCCTTATGGATCGTTCTAACTATCTCTTAGAGGTAATTTGTAACTGAGGTGGGTGTTGATATTATGGTAGTTGTGGGAGGTATTTACCTCCACGTGTAAACCTAATGAGAATAGAATATTCTTGGAAGCAAGAAGAAACCCTAATGAGTTGGATAATAACCCTAGAAGACAAGTCGGCTCAAGAGGATAATTTGTATTAGGTTATTAGCCTCCAAGAGACGAATTCATCAAGAAGAAATATTATATACTAAGTAAATAGGCACCCAGAATGAGAAGTCGGCCCAGACAGTTAGCCAGAATTAGTATAAATACAGGAGGCTAGTCTTCATTCTGACAGGAATTCTCAAAACTGTAGAGCTCACTTGTGCACACTGCAGTTAGCTAGTTTGTGCACAAGTTTGGAGGATAAGTTTCTGTTGCAGTTGCTGCAGTTAGCAGATTATGTTTTGGCTTAGACTATCTCTTGGTTATGGTTTGGACTATCTGATCAGCTCTTGTTTGGTGCACTATCCTTGGAGAAAGGTGTGCTACCCTTTGTTTGGATATCTAGCCTAGGATTTGCTTCCAAAGTGATTCTCTGTCAAGGTTAAGGTTCTCGGAGGGTGGCTTTGGCCTATGGTTGGGTGAAAATAGTGATATTGTCTATGGTAAAATGAGCACATCCATCATATTCTAATAGGTTATGGGTCCAGAGATCCTTCATTCAGTCTAACCACTAGAAGGGAGCATAGCCATAAGGATATTAAGCTCGTTGAAGAACTGTCGCTAGGGTTTCTAGCAGGAGCAGTCACCAAAGCACTGCCACTAGGGTTACTAGAAGGTGCAGTTGCAGAAACCCTAACCCTCTCGTTGAGGCACCTTAAGTGAAGGGATTGACCTAATTTCTAGATAGACTAGTGCGCCCTATCCTAGCGCATCTCCTGGTACGCTCATCAAGTCAAGAAGTCAAGTTTGAGTTTTTGGTCAAATATAGGGTTGACCAAGTCAAAACAGCCATGACTTACTCTATGAAGTCAGAAAACAAGTTATATGGATCTTCTAACTTCATAACGTGGAATACAAGGATTGACCTCATCCTTTCCAAGAATAAAGTGTTGGATATCGTGAAAGGAAAGATTGTGGAACCAGAGTTTGAAGAAGGAAAAGAGAAGGAACCGCAGAACGTTGCAGTTATGGAGAAGTTCAAAGATGGTGATATCAATTCCATGAGTATCATAGTGGACTCTATAAAAGACCACTTGATACCCTACATCTCCCATCTTGACTCATCAAAGAATATGTACGATGCCCTAACAAACCTCTTCTCAGTCATAAACATTGGACAAGTAATGAGTCTGAAGAATGACCTCTGTGACATGAAGATGAATGATGATGACAACATAACATCACACTTTGTGAAAATATCTCAGTTAAGAGATCAACTACAATCTATTGAAGAGATCATTTCAAAGAAGGAATTGGTAAACATAGTACTCAATGGTATTCCCAAGACGTGGGATGCATTTGCCACAAGCATGAACACAAGGAAGGAGTATCCTACCTTTGAATAACTTCGGACTTACTGTGCTCAAGAAGAATCAAGGATTAGTGCAAAAGAGAAACCCCAAAAAGAGTACGATGATCAAGCCTTCACAAAAAGGTTCAAGGATTTCAAGAACAAAAAGAAGTTTGGCTCCAGAAAGAAAACAAATCAAGAGAAAGATATGTCAAGGATACAATGCTTCAATTTTCAAAAGTATGGTCACTACAAGAATCATTGTCTTGAGTTAAAGAAAAGGAAGGAAACACACAAAGCATCAGTTGCCGAAGAAAGGGAACCCTCAAAGAAAACCAAGAAGGACAAAACAAACTTCTTCTTCTAAGACAAGGTAATAATACTCTTCATAGTTCATGTACATACAATGTTTTCGGTACATATCTTGCATATCTATTTTTTAGAAGATAATATGTTCAAAGAGAAACTATGCTTATGGAAGAATAAAAAGATAAGGAATTCTATCACTATGACTATAAGACAAGCTGCAAGATAAGCCGAAATCAGAAAGAAACCTAGAAGAAGTAAAGACAGAAAGAAGTCAGCAATCAAGAGAAAATTGGAAAAAGATTTTTAACACTTCGCAGAAGGCAATAAGGATGCAGACAGAAGCGTGGACTCTCATAGATGGAGGGAGTAGATTATATATTACCAAAAGAAGAGCATGCATTCATACATGAAGCAAGGATTAGGAGGGAGCTAATCCTATGATCCATTAAAGGTGATAAAATATATATCCATGGTAGCAACCATGAAAAGCAGTACGTGTTCAGTTTGACCTTAGAAGAAGTCTTCTTCGAAAAGAAGCCTTAAATCATCCCTTTTTATCCATCCACATCCATGATCCTACTATGAAAGGAAGAAGATGGAATCTTCAGAGCATATAATCTATACAAAACTCCATGGACACAAGATCTAAAGAGAAACATGAGGAAGAACATGAATATTCCAAGAAAGAAAGAAAAGTCAGAATAACCAGTCATTGTATCGAGAATCACAAGATTACCAGCCTTATATAAACTCACTAAAAGAAATCAAGAAAAGGTACTGAAAGTTGTGATGAAGAAAATTATATGAAAGACTTATGAATGTAAGCATTGCGAGATCCAGAACTAGAGGTTATCCCAGATGGAGGGAGAAGACTATGATGATTACTTGTTCTAGTAAACCAGATATATCTCTACATGAGCCATTATATCTTCCACAATATCCATAGGTTGGAATTGACATCGGATGAATGCAAAGATTGTTCTCCAGAATAATTGAACAAAGAGCGTATGTAGAGCAACCTCAATGCTTTGAGGTATACCAGAAAGAGACCCTTGTATGCACATGGAAGAAGACAACTTGGTGGAGAACCTCCAATGCATAGCAAAAGCATGGTGAAGACTTTCTATAACAGAGACATTGTATCAGAATGATTACTCAGAAGATCAGGATGATGGATTGCCAATCCATGACAAAGATCTCATGATGACAGAAGAAGTGCCACATGGATATGTTCCAGTTTGAGCCTGACCATGATGTTATGAGCTAATGGGGAACAAAAGATGAATCCAATAATGACACACTATATTGATCAAATCTATATGAAGCCTTAAGAGAAAACCAGTGTTCCAGAAAAACCAAAGTACTTTGAGATCAAGCATTACATTCTCCATGATGAAGTCTAGAAAAGAGAAGTGGTTCTTCAATATATATATATATATATATCCACAGATGAGCAGATAAGCAGACATTTTGGTAAAGCCTCTATCCAAGATGAAAGAGTTTGTGTACTCAAGCTGGAGCTCGTGGAGACGAATTCCCTATTGAAAAAGGAAAAGATGACTCCCAGGTTGGGAGGTAGCACTGATGTGTTATTTATTTATGGACAATGACTTTTCAGTTTGAAAAATAGTCCAGGATGAGCAGTTCCTTTCCAGTTCGGAAAGTGGTTTGAGATTTCTGACGGACAGGCATTTTCCAGTTCGAAAAATGGTCTAGATCAAACGGTCATTTTTGTAATGAAAATGGTTCGATGGATTGTTGATGTACCATAGACAACAATTTCCCATTGTGGTTAACATGGGGAATGGTCTAGGACAGTCTCTTCTTGATGGTTAATCTAGAAGACTATTCCACCTCGTTGGACAGTCATTCTTTCGAAGCTCACAATTGTGAGCAGTTTCGAAGAATGGTCCATTTTGGAGGTTGGTGCAGGATAGTCATTTCCTTAGGAAATGTTTTGGACAATCATTCCTTAGGGAAGATTCATTCTATCTATGTTGCACTTTGTTTAGTGTCAGAGGAATGGCTCAAATAGGTGAATGGTCCAGGTTCAGCAATTAGGACATGCATTCCTTAGGGCAGACTCATTCTCTCCAGGTTAAACTTTGTTTAGTGTCGAAGGAATGGCCTAGGGTGGGGAATGGTCCAGGCTCAGAAATAAGGACAATTATTCTTCCTTTCTTGAGAAGAAGAGTCTAGATAGTTCATCATTGATGTTTGACCTTCTGAGGGTAGATACTCTTCCAGATCTCACAAATGTAAGTGGAAGAATGTCCCAGATGATTCAGTTTATATCATAACATTGTTTCTGTGGAGGTTGATATCATATGTTTGTTATGAATAATGTATGTCTCTAGAAAGTAGATGTATACTATTGTGGTGGATGTGTTCCATTGTTTGTTACTATACGTCACTGATCAAGTACATGTGTGCTACTTGGTGTGGTAGTGTACCACTAGATTGTAGTTGTGTACTACTATGGATAGACACAATTGTGTTCTATTGAATGATATTGTTCTGATTGCCTTGAAGACTATCAGTAGTGTTGGAAATGATTATCATCTAGATGGACGATCAATGGACAGAGATTTCCCAGACGGAAAATGGTTCAGGACATTTATTTTTCTAGGACATATGTTTAGATTAGAATAATGGCTCTTGTGTCACTCTGTGGAGAGAGTGACTTATCCAGCATCATGTCTAATTACTCAGATGGAGTATGGTTTCGAGAGATGATGCAGCTGATGACACTGATGGTGATGATGGTGCTCATGATCTATTCATGAGATAGTCTATACAACTATGTTGATGCTACCGGGTGAATGGTATGTTTGTGCTCAATACCATTACTTGTAATACCTCCCTAGCTAGGAGGGAGTGTTGATATTATGGTAGTTGCGAGAGGTATTTACCTCCATGTGTAAACCTAACGAGAATAGAATATTCTGAGAAGAAAGAAGAAACCCTAATGAGTTGGCTAATAACCCTAGAAGACAAGTCAAATCAAGAGGATAATTTGTATTAGGTTATTAGTCTCCAAGAGAAGAAGTCAGCCAGAAGAAATATTATATACTAAGTAAATAGGCACCCAGAATGAGAATTAGGCCCATGCAGTTAGCCAGAATTAGTATAAATGCAGGAGGCAAGTCTTCATTCTGGCAAGCATTCTCAGAACTCCAGAGATCACTTGTGTGCACTACAGTTAGCCAGTTTGTGTGCAAGTTTGGAGGAGAAGTTGTTGTTGCAGCTGCTGCAACTAGCAGATTACATTTTGGCTTGGAATATCTCTTGGTTATGGTTTGGACTATCTTATAAGCTCTTGTTTGGTTCGCTATCCTTGGAGAAAGGTGTGCCACCCTTTGTTTGGCTATCTGGCCTGGGGTTTGCTTCTGGAGTGATTCTCTGTCAATGTTAAGGTGCTTGGAGGGTGGCTTCGGCCTATGGTTGGGTGACAATAGTGATATTGTCTATGGTAAAACGAGAACATCCATCATCTTCTAACAGTGGGTGTGGGGGGGTCTTGGATTGGATCTACTAGGACACTTGACTTAGAATTCCCATAGGTTTTTTTACTTTACCACTATGTAAAAGTTGTGATATTGTATTGTAAAGGTTGGCATATCTAGAAGCACACTTCTCTTTTAGTCTAAGCATGGATCTATGTATGTATGTCACACTTTTTCCTAGGTGATTGTCTCCCTAGCACTTTTCGGTTGTATGACATGTATTTGGCACTTGATATCATGTACAATACCTTCATGAGGGCCTCTACATATTTATATTCACTTAAATCTTTGAGGGCCCCTTACTCCAATGCCTTGGAAAATTTGAGAATGTTTTCCATGCATGATGGTTTATCATATGATGTCACATCACCCCTCATGGAGCACTCCATCCATTGAAACATATTTGGAGGCATGAATCATCACTTTTGAAGAGTTTTCCACCTTGTTGAGGCCATTAGAGCATATTCCTTGAGAGTTTAAGCATCTCCTTGATTCATAGGAATGGTTTGGACTTTCCATTGGCTTGGAGGTGATCATTAGCATGAAGGAGGGAGTTAGTTATTCCTTGGAGGACTCACACATGAACATTGGAGCATCTTCAAGAGATTCATCCATATTTTTGAGCCCCCACATGCCACACAGGTAATCTAGAGGGCCTTGAATGCTAGTCATTTGCTCATTTTGAGGGTCGATATTTATTTGATGAAGTGGTTGATCTAGTTTCTTTACTTGGAGGAATGTTGGACCTTTTTTACTCACATTCTTCCTATTTTGGTGGAGATGTCCTTTCTCCTAGGAGATTCTTGTACATGTGACATAACCACCTCACTTTTTTATGTATTTTTGACTTTGTCCTCATTAGGTAGTTGGAGCATAAGATTTTTTTATGATCTCCTAGGATAGATCTAAGGGTTTATCCCTAGAAAACTAATATTGTAATAAGAGGGTTGTTGAACCTCATATCTATATAAGAGGATCCCCTCATATCACTTTTTGTTGTCAATTAGAATACTTGATAATACTATTTTTGAATTTCTATCATTGAGGTAACTTGCTTGTTGATTATTTGGGTTGGTTGTCATTGATGTAAACCCTTGAAGAAAGTCTGGTAGCGAATTCTGGTAGCACAAAGGTTTGGGTAATTGACCCAAGTTTGTTTGATGGATAATGGTATCGGTTTTTGTATATTTGTAGTTAAAAATATTCTATATGGATATTACATGTCATTCCATTTCCGTTGGTATGTGGAACATCACATAACTCCTCACGGTTAGAGAGTTATGGCCATGTGAAGTTGGAGAACCCTCATGAGTCATCTAGAAGCCCCAAAAGGTCAAAGTGGTCAAAGTGGTTGCAAAGAAGAAATTATTTAAATAATAAAGAGAAGTGATGAGTGTACTATAAGTCAAAGTGGATACAAATGAAATTATTTAAATAATAAATTTAATGGAGAAATTACTAAGTGGACAAGTGGTTAGAAGTGGGTTAGCCCTAAAATAAGGAAAGCAAAGAAGAAATTATTTAAATAATAAAGAGAAGTGATGAGTGTACTATAAGTCAAAGTGGATACAAAAGAAATTATTTAAATAATAAATTTAATGGAAAATTTACAAAGTGGACAAGTGGTTAGAAGTAGGTTAGCCCTAAAATAAGAAAAGTGGGTTAAGATGGTTAAAAGGTAACCCTTTGAGGAAGCTACATGAAAGTATAAATAAGAGGCAAGGTTCTCTCATTTTAATCACACTTGAGCATATTGAATATCTACAAGTGAATGAGTTAACCAAAGGATATCTAAGTCGAATTTCATAGGGAAGGTGAAGTAAAGAAGGTTGAAATTCAAGGGAGGATAAATTCTTTTGATGATTCTTTCTAAGGTATGTTATTTACAAGTCATCTCACCATTTTTGCAATAATTTTTTTTCTAGAATGATGCAAACCAAGAAATTGGGAGGGAATTGAGGAACCATATCCAAGTAGTTGTGATAAAAATTCCATCTTTTGGTTCATTTTATTTTTTGAGTTACACTCCGTGGAAAATAGGGTTTGTGGCTAGTCATGAAACTAGTCTAAAACATAAGTTTCAAGTAAAAACATCATAACTGCTTCATAATAGATCCAAATTCAGTAATACCAAATGTATTGGTTAGATTAAAGTCTGCAGTATTCTGTGTACCATTTTCATATCCATACAACAAATATTACATGTGGGGAACGCTCTACAAGTTCGATTTCTAGAATAAACCAGAATTCAACAAGGTATGCCATTTTTTCTATAACTCCTTTTCTGAGAAGTTCCAAGTAGTGAAATCTAAAGGAACTGTATAAAAGACATTAAAGAACATTTTGTACAATTTGTATATCTTTATTCATTATAGGTACATAGTTATGATTATTTCAAGTTAGGTTTGTTGACTAATCCAAAACTAGTCATGTGAGACTAAAGTAAAGTTTGATGAAAATGCTAGTCTCTTGTTGTTAAAGTTAAGAAAGATTTGCAGGTATGTGATCATATACATCAGGTCTATTACAGAGTTACAAATCATATTTGGATAATGAAATTGATGAGGGATTTTGTTTGAGGTACATGTTGGGTACATGGTTGAGACACGTAGTTGATGAGTTGGCACATACATGAGGTGTATAGTTGACGATGTTGGTACATCTTGATGAGTCATTGTTGATGAGTAGTTGATAAATGATTGGCACATACTTGGTACATGGTTGGGGGCACTTGTTAGTAGTATTGTTGACACATGGTTTATGGATGATGTAGCATACTTGTATTGATATATTATTAAAAGAACATATTGATCTTGGTGATGATTATGAGTTGTTGTGTTATGCTTAGTTGATGCACATATTTGATAGTTGTCTTGGTGATTGATCTTGGTGAGTAGATATGATTTGGTTGATAATATTGTTGATACATGTTGTTGTGATAGGTTGTTTGGACAGGTTGTTGTGACAAGTTATTTGTATAGGTTTGGTGCATGGTTGATGCACTTGTTCATGGTACAGGTTGGTGCATGGTTGATGCACTTGTTCATGGTACAGGTTGATTACAGGTTGTTTGGTATAGGTTGGTGCATGGTTTATGCAATTTTTTATGGTAAAGGTTGATTACAAGTTGAGGTACATGTTGATGCATGGTTGATGCAAGGTTCAGGTTATTAGTACAAGTTGATTGGTATAGGTTTACAACAGTATATCTCACAGTGATAGTGTGACAGTGGTTCCATCATTCTACTTATGCATCAGGGTGGTTGGATGGGGCAAGGACAGGTGGTTGTAGCCACCTTCTAGTTGTATCCAGAGAACATAGGGGATTGTAGCCTCCTTCTGGTTGTAGCCAGAGAATTGGGGAGTTGGAGCTTCCCTCAGGTTGTAGCCTGAGAAACTAGGGGGTTGGAGCCTCTTTCCAATTGTAGCTAGAAAACAAAGGAAGTTGGTGCTTCCAATGAATGTAATTCTTAAAGACATATAAGAAAAAAAATTATGTGGTTTTCTCTCGCTTTGGGTTTCCATGTAAAAACATTGGTATACTGTGTATGTGTATGATTTCGCATTTGTTCATTGTTTTTTTACACTACAATTATTAGATGTTAATGCTACATTGATATAACACTTTCATTTTATGGTTAAAAAGGATTAAAATTCTCTATTATTGATTCACCCCCCTCTTATTAATCCAACAATTGGTATCAGAGCGAGGTTCCTTCAGGAAACAAAGGAGATCATGGAGTATCTGTTAAGAACCAAACATCAATATAGCATAGAAAAACCTCAGGAAAAGTACTCAACGCCTTGAAAAAGAGATAATTTCATATAATAAGCCTCTTCAAGGGGGCAACCTCCTTTTACCCCACTTAAATTTTCAAGTCCAAGATGA
>ML776970.1:1096413-1108380 GCA_009831015.1 Picea engelmannii | reverse complement strand
CCCCAATTAAGTGGTAATGAGCCAATATTAGGGCTTAACAGTATCATTGTTTAATGGTCAGAATGGTTTAAAGTATGAGTTATGGACTGGAAGGACGAAAGTATTTTTATAGGCACAAGGGTATTATATTTGGCTATCATTCGTTACAGGATATGATAGTTCAAAAAGGGAAAATACTGCAGCCAAGAAGGAATTGAAGAAGAATAACAAAATAACAATGGATTTCATCTGGGAAGGATTACGTAATCTGGTAAGAGAAAAGGTTGGTAAATGTTCATCAACCAAAGAAATTTGGGATAAGTTACATGACATATATTCTTCACCCATCACAAATTCATAAAATGCCAAAGAAGATGCAAATACAAATCAAGAAGAATTATGTTCACCATGTCAAACAGATTTAGAAAATGAAGAGTACATAATCACTAGAGGTATGTTGCTTTTCTTTAATTGTGAAAAAAATGAACATCTTGAAATAGAATTCCATGAAGAAAATGAGACAGAAAAACTAATTGAAAAGGAAGACAATTATGAAGAAGAATTGATTAGTGCTTTAGATGAACTAAGAGAAGAAAACAAGTCACTCAAGAAAGAACTGATGAAACAAAAGGAAAGTGTTCACATTTTTGTAGAAGCCCAATAGGTCATCGCGAACTTAAGAACTAGGCTAGAAGAAGCCAGAAAGATCGAAAAAAATGTTGAATATCAAAAGAAGTATTTGGAAGCCAACATAGCAGCACAGAAGGAAGAAGCATAAATGAGAGAGAAGATATTGATAGAACATCTTAAGGAAAGAACTAACGATCTAAACCAACTTGAGGCAGAGTTTGGTCAAGAAGAGAAAGGACTTGAAGAAGAAATAATCACATTAAAAATTCATCTTAAACAAGGGAAAAGAACAGAAGACGTCATGAAGTCTCAGATAATGAAGAAAGAAGAAGAGGTTGGGAAGCTTGAAGAAGAAGTTGTCACATTGAGAAGTAAAATCGTCAAGCTCAACAAGAATGTTGAAGAGACATAAACATCCACATCAGTTATAGAGAATGAAGAGAAGCACTCTAGGTTGCTAGAAAAGAATAATGAAGAAAATAGAAAGAGTTATGCAGAATTACTCAAACGAAGGAATCATGGTCAACCAGAATCTAAGAAAACTATTGAAGATACATCTTCAAGAAGACCATCCATTTTCAAGCCAAAAAGAATCTTCAATCATGATCATGATTAGTCAAGGCATAAATTCAGAAGGACTGCACCACAAAGAATATCACTCACTCCCAGGTATGAAAATTTATTTTAGGGTCATTGTTTTTATTGTACTAATTTTGGACATAATGTTGCAGATTGCATGGATTATAAAAGAAATGTCAAAAAATAAATGCCTTTTTGGCCCCACGTAACATTGAATGTTACAAATGTCATAAATTTAGACACATAGCTAGTGATTGTAGAAGCATGATTGATACTTCCATGAAATAAAACACTAATATCAGATATAAGAAAGTATGGATAAGAAAACACAAAGAACAGGTGAACAAAGACCAGGTCCTAGAGATCGCAAGATTGTTAATAAAACGAGATGAAGAAAATTCTACAGAGAAAAAAAAAGATGTCAGATACAGAAAGGTTTGGAAAATAACTGAAAGAAGAGAAGGACAGGTAAGTAAGGAACATGTTCAAGAGATTGTACTTTCAAGCACTATAGTTAAAGATGAATCCATAGACAGAAAAAAGAATTCAAAGCTTAGAGAGATGATGAATCTACTAATGAAGATGATGATGAATACACTTTAGAGAAGGAATTCTTCTGAGCCATCTAGCTGAAAGACTCCCAGATAATATGAATAATAGATAGGGGGATTCTATGCAGTAGCTGAGACAAACTAGAGAACCATCCTTTGAGCAGCTTGCAAAATTTGAGTAGATAGATTCAATGCATTCAATTAGCAGAAGTACAATATGATATATTAATTAGTTGTAGTAGTACTTCATGATAGTATAGTGACATATGGACAGTTGTGTAGAATATTCTTGAATAGTATGGACATATATGGACGTGAAATCAACTTTTCTGAATGGGGAACTTGAAGAAGAAGTGTACATCAAACAACCAGAATGATTTTAGTTGTCAGAGAACGCAGATTAGGTGTGGAAATTGAAGAAGGCCTTGTATGGTATAAAACATGCTCCTAGAGCATGGTACTCTAGACTGTATAAATATCTACAGCGGGCAGGGTTCAGAAAAGGAAGTGCAGACAACAACCTCTACATCAAGGTAACTCAAGATAGTATTTTATTAATTGAAGTTTATGTTGATGATATTATTTTTGGAAGCAATGATGACATGTTAAGCCATAAATTTTCAAAGGATATGCAGAATGAATTTGAAATGTCATTACTCGAAGAACTATCCTTCTTTATGGGTCTTCAGATACGTCAAAGAAACCAAGGAATTTTTATTTCTAAAAAAACGTAATGTCATTACTCGGAGAACTATCCTTCTTTCTGGGTCTTCGTATACGTCAAAGAAACCAAGGAATTTTTATCTCTCAAACAAAGTATATCAGATAAATGCTAAAGAGGTTCAGAATGGAAGATTGCAAACCAATTACCACTCCTATGCAAACCAGTTGCAAGTTGAGCAAAGATGATGATTCAAAGTCTACAGACCAGAGGCAATACAAGTCAATGATTGGTAGCTTACTATATGTGACAACATCCAGACCATATGTAATGCAGGTAGTTGGACAGGTAGTACGATTTCAAGCAGCACCAAAGGAATCACATGTATTAGTAGTGAAGAGGATTTTCATATATCTCAAAGAAACAGAAGAGTTTGGATTATGGTATAAAAAGGAAAGGATCTATCACTTATTTCCTACACAGATGCAGATTAGGCAAGTTGCATCGAGTAGCATTCTACTTGGGTGAGTGTTTAGTATCTTGTCTAAGAAAGAAACAATCATCAATATATTTATCTACAACCGAAGAAGACTATATTGCAGCATCAGGATGTTGTACTCAGGTTCTATGGATGAAACAAACTTTGATAGATATACAGGTTGAGTATGATGAGCCCATTCCAATCTATTGTGATAATACAAGCACCATCAGTATCTCAAAAAACTCGGTGATGCAATCCAAGACGAAGAACATTCCAATAAAGCATCACTTTCTATGGGAACATGTTGTAGAGAAGAACATTGGAGTTGAATATGTGGGCACAAAAGAACAAGTGGTAGACATCTTTACAAAACCACTTCCAAGGGAAGCCTTTGAGTATTTTCACCAAAGACTCGGAGTAATTTCTACTCCAAAATGAATGCTTTTGAATGCTTATCTTATATATCTTAGATTTACACAAGGAAGAACCATAAAGATGACATTTTAGGTTGGGAGATGAGTTTCAGGAAGAGTTCAGTCAGGGGGAGCAACCTCGGATGTAAATATACCTTTTCCATTGATGAAAAAGGGGGAGATGTTTATCAAATGCAAAGGTAAATGCTTGGAGAAAGATCACAGATGCATGGTTCCAGGGGGAGCGATGGTCATAGGAGGAGCATGAGTGATATTACTTTAGTATTGCATCAAAGTGTTGCCATCAATGCGAAAGGGGGATATTGTTGATTATTTGGGTTGGTTTTCATTGATGTCAACCCTTGAAGAAAGTCTGGTAGCGAATTCTGGTAGCACAAAGGTTTGGGTAATGGACCCAAGTTTGTTTGATGGATAATGGTATGAGTTTTGATATATTTGCAGGTAATACTATTCTAGATGGATAGTACATGTCATGCCATTTGCGGTGGTATGTGGAACGTCACATAACTCCTAATGGTTAGAGAGTTATGGCCATGTGAAGTTGGAGAACCCTCATGAGTCATCTAGAATCCCCAAAAGGTCAAAGTAGTCAAAGTGGTTGCAAAGAAGAAATTATTTAAATAATAAATAGAAGTGATGCGTGGACTATAAGTCAAAGAAGATACAAAATAAATTATTTAAATGATAAATTTAATGGAGAAATTACTAAGTGGACAAGTGGTTAGAAGTGGATTAGCCCTAAAATAAGGAAAGCAAAGAATAAATTTTTTGAATAATAAAGAGAAGTGATGAGTGTACTATAAATCAAAGTGGATACAAAAGAAATTATTTAAATAATAAATTTAATGGATAAATTACTAAGTGGACAAGTGGTTAGAAGTGGGTTAGCCCTAAAATAAGGAAAGTGAGTTAAGATGGTTAAAAGCTATCCCCTTGAGGAAGCTACATGAAAGTATAAATAAGAGGCAAGGATCTATCATTTTAATCACACTTGAGAATATTGAATATATACAAGTGAATGAGGTAACCAAAGGATATCTAAGCTGAATTTCAAAGGGAAGGTGAAGTAAAGAAGGCTGAAATTTAAGGGAGGATAAATTTTTTGATGATGCTTTCTAAGGTATGTTACTTACAGGTCATCTCACCAATTTCGCAATAACATTTTTTCTAGAATGATTCAGATCAAAACATTTGGAGGCCATTGAGGAAACACATCCAAGTAGCTTTGATAAAATTTTCATCTTGTGGGTCGTTGTATTTTTGGAGTTACACTCCATGGAAAATAGGGTTTGTGGCTAGTCCTGAAACTAGTCTAAAACAAGTGTTTCAGGTAAAAACATCATAACTTATTCATAACAGATCCAAATTTTGTAATACCAAATGTATTGGTTAGGGTACATCCTGTAGTATTTTGTGTGCCATTTTCAAATTAATATAACAAATATTCCATGCGGGGCACGCTCTACAAGTTCGCTCTCTAGAATAATCCAGAATTCAACAAAGTATGTCATTTTTTCTATAAATCCTTTTCTGAGAGGTTCCAAGTAGTGAAATATGGAGGAATTGCATAAAAGACACTGACGAACATTGTGTACCATTTTTAGATCTTTATTCATTACATGTACATAGTTATTATTATTTCACGTTAAGGTTGTTGACTAATCCAAAACTAGTCATGTGAGACTAAAGTAAAGTTTGATGAAAATGATAGTCTCTTGTTGTTAAATTTAAGGAAGGTATGTAGGTATGTGATTATATACACCAGGTCTATTATAGATTTAGAAATTAGATTTGGATGATGAAATTGATGACGGATTTTGGTTGAAGTACATGTTGGGTACATGGTTAAGACAAGTAGTTGATGAGTTGGCACATACATGAGGTGTATAGTTGATGAAGTTGGTACATCTTGTTGAGTCATAGTTGATGCGTACTTGATACATGATTGGTACATACTTGGTACATGGTTGGAGGCACTTGTTAGTAGTATTGTTGACAAATGGTTTATGGATGATGTAGCATACTTGTATTTGTATATTATTAAAAGCACATATTGATCTTGTTGATGATTATGAGTTGTTGTGTTATGCTTGGTTGATGCACATCTTTGAGAGTTGTCTTAGTGATTGATCTTGGTGAGTAGATCTGATTTCGTTGATAATATTGATGAGATAGGTTGTTTTGATAGGTTGTTTGGACAGGTTGTTGTGACAGGTTATTTTTATAGGTTTGGTGCATGGTTGATGCATTTGTTCATGGTACATGTTGAGGTACAGGTTGGTGCATGGTTGATGCACTTGTTTATGGTATAGGTTGATTACAATTTGTTTGGTACATGTTGGTGCATAGTTGATTGTTATAACCCTAATTTGCACCATACATGCTTACTTGGCATCAAGCCATCTCAGATCCCTTCTTTGCCAAAAGCACTGTTGAACAACTCTTTAAAAAACCTCTTTTATAAGGTCTCACGCGCCCTACTCCATTACTGCATGTGTGTACACGCTAGCTAACCTAAAACAACCTGCGTGGACCGACAAAAGCATGAAAAAAGGAAAGTTGCCAACATAACACACAACTTTGGGTGAGTTAACTGAAACTCCCAGCCATGCATGGTCGAGGGTTTGTCCAAATACCTAGCTTCTTCTAGCCTATAAAAGAAGGGCTAGGGGTCCCATTTGGAGGAGGAGAATAAAAGTAAAGAAACTATGTCCAATTGCATATTCGCATTGTCCCAACCCTTTAGCCATCCTTGTGCAAGAAGAGATACAACGCAAAGAAGTTGGAGGACATTTGAAGAGGAGCCCAGGATCATTAGTCACGGAGAAGTGGCCAGTCTCGACATTGTAAGTTGATTCATTAAAGTTAATAATAAAGAAATGTTTTTCCCGTCCCACTATATGAGTTCTTCATAGTTCAGTAAATATATGTTTGAATCTCTAACCCATTAGTCTGTAGGTAAAATGCATCTGTAGTTTTTTGCTTGTTTTGTATGTAGGTCAGCCTTGGGAGGAGAGTTGCCAACAAGCGGTCAAGCGTGAAGAAGGATCGACATCAACCATATGGAACAAGGTATGTTGGTCTAACCATGTATTCACTGAAAAGAAATGGGGATTAGGTTTGGGGATGAAGGTAGAAAGTAGGTTTCTTTTGGTCATATCTGCATGCATATTATAACCCTATTTGCAAGTCCGTAGGGGGATTTCCCACCATAACAGAATTGGTGACCACACTGGGGAAGTCTCTAGGGTTCTTGGGAGTATTTTTGGGTAGTTTTAAAAGACTGGTTTTCTTGCCTGTTTTTTGAAGTTTCTGCAAAGTCTGAGCTAGCAAAGAGTCTGGTTTTCCATACCAGTTGTCTCTATTATTTGCTTGACTATGTTTTTTTGAGACCCACAGAGGTACACATAGCCTGCATAAGGTCTGCACGCGTGTACCCGTGCCCTACTCTCTTACAGCCCACGTGTAAACGCTAGCTGAAGAAGTAGTAGTAGCGTGTAGATTCCATAAAAAATTTGAGGCAGTCATCCTCTTCCCTATCAGAATCAGACATTCTCAGGGGTTTTCTGGAATTCTTCCTAAGTCTTGGTTGTTTGCAGTCTTGTCTCAGATTGATTTTTTTTACGAATTTTTTCCTTACATTGTTTGCTTTTTCTGTTAAAGAGAGTGTCCAAGCCTTCAAGAGATCCTGGTTCTCAATATCAGTGGTCTCTTCCTGGTTTGGATTTTCTGTTGTTATTTTTTCAGAGTTTTAGAGATACACGTGTCCTGTAGAAGGTCAGCATGCGTGTACACGCCCTCTGGCTCTATACAGCTCGCGTTTACACGCTTGTTGTTGGATTATCAGTAGCGTGCTTGTGAAGGATAGTTTTTGTTGAGGGTAAGGTAGTCATCCTTTCCTTTGATAAGAGTTATACCTCTCAGGTTTTTGAATCTATGTCCTAGCAGTCAGTAGCTTAGGGTTGATCTTAGCCTTAGCTTGCTTTTTTCATTCAAAAGTTGTCATTAAAAAAAAATTCTTTAAGGTTTTTAGACAAGTGTGAGAGTCATTCTTTAAGTTGTGAGTGTGTGATTTTTTGAAGTGATTCTTTGCAATCTTCGATTAGGCCAGAATTGTTTTTTTGGTTTTTACTTGTTGGTATTTTTCCTTTTTGCTTTATCAGCATTTAAATAAATAAATAAAAATCTCTTTCATTTTCTTGTTTGGTTGAAAAGTGTGATTTTGCATTAGTAGCCAGGGAAAAATATTTGTTTTCTTAATTTCTTGATAGTTTAATTAGATCGTAAGTAGCTCGTAGTCGAGTGAAATCCTTCTTTAAGTTTGTTGATTCAAAATATCTTAGAAAAAATAAAAATAAAAACATTTTTTGAAAAGTTGTTGAGAATTTGCGTTAAGTGAATTTTTTTTGTTTCCAGCTTTCTGTTCAAAACATCATCAGTTTCACTTTCATACCCCTTGACATAATATAAGCCATAAAATTAATGCTAAATCTAAAATTTATTAGACTTTTATGTTTGTAGGGTTAACCAACTAGTTCAGGATTAGGGACTTGGATTAGGTTGGAGAGGAAACTCTTCAAGGCCATTAAAATCAAACATTGGAGTCTGAGTTAGGGAGTGTCCAAGTCCAGTATCGTGAAAGTTATCCGGGACCCCCCTCTAACACATGGGATAAACACGAGGTCGTGTGCGGAAAGGTAGCGGAGATAACCCCTCCAAAGTTGGACCAATCGTAGTGGAGAACACATATAGAGGGCTTGTTTTGGGATTCCGTCGATTGCATTTGCCACGGGGCTTCATGGGTCTCGAATCCATTCGAGGTCCTCAGTTGTCTTCCAGACCACTTGCTTTCTATACCCTTGATAGGTTTCGGGCTTGATACCCTGCTCATTGTGGTCTACCCGACTTTCGATTGTACCCGCCTGGTGACTGTTAGCGCATTGGCAACCTAGTTGCCTATCTTTTTTAGGGACATATACAGGTGGCTGCAGGGGTATACCATGGTACCTATGACAAACATCGGGCCACGCTTTGCAGATTATACCCGAAGGGTGCTTCCTTTTTCGAGTTGCACTTGCACCGGTAATTTTCTCTAGTGTTGGTTGTTGTAACTGTTCTTCCAATTAATTTAGTGTTTGCCTGTCTTATCTTCTAGGGACTTTTTTAGTGCATGTTGTTTTTGAACGGTTAGACTACCCTAGTGTGTCTTTGATATTCTCACATAGTGGAGGATCACGAGCTCCTCCGGTCACGAAGGCTTCTTGGCCTGCCTCCAGTTACATTGGAGCCACCCCCGCCACCACTAAGGTGAAAGCTAGACCAACAAGGGTCTTTTGAAGCAACCGGGTCACAAGAAATTGTGCTCGACCAACATCCAGAGGAATCGACCATTTTAGACCTTAGAGCACAAGCTTTTGGTCTGGTTGAAACCTCCACCACTGATCTTTCGGCACCCACCATCGTATCGATTCATCCTTACGAGTGACAGACAGTGTTTCACGCAGCAATGGAAACAAATGTTGTTACTCCTTCTGGGAATTCTTCAATTCCCACTACGGTTGTCACCCCAGGAGAGTTTCCACCTCCTAACCCACTGTCACCGATCCGAGCCACCATGGTCTCGACCACCTCTACATCGCACAGTGGTCTGATCCCATCTTTGGCGGTGGCCACAACTCCTTTCACACCAAGTGCGACAGGCCCTGCATTCTCATACGGGATGCCTAGTTCAGGTACACGTCCTGTACTTTCCTACTTCACTTTATAGACTTTAGGTCTGGGGGTAGGGAGCTCTAACACTCCTCTGCAAGGACACATGGGGGGCACTCCTGCTCCTTTTAATGCTTTCCCTTATGGTGGAGTTCATATACCTCCTTCGTCCCCTTCACTCGGTGGCTCACATCAGCAAACCATCGGGCAACCTATACACCATAGTTTACTTGGAGTGGGGAGTCAAGGACCACCTTCGCATAATATGCCGGTAGGTTCGACATTATTTTCTTTGTTCAGTGTGTTTGGTAACAACGCCTTCTCGTCAGCTACTTTCCCAACTAGGGGCAAACCCAGTTTCGAACAACCTATTCCTATGCAGGGTACTATTCCTGCACAGGGGGCACACCCAGGAAATTCTTCCGTAGCAAGGCCTTGGAATTCTTGGCAGGGATCAGTTCCCTCATTAGGAATGTCGATCTGGGGTAATTATTTTCATAATCAATGGAACCCCGGACAAAGCACTATGCCTATCCCCACGGGATGGACATGGAGCAATCCTTCCCAAAGTCCTTCGAATGCAATGCATGCCCAACCATCTATGTCCTATCTCGGAAATCCAACTATGATGTCTCCTCACACGCAAAATCCATATGTTGTCCATGGCCATGGTCTCTACCAGAATCCATACCAGCAACTGAACATTTCCTGGAAACCTAGTGCCATTCAAACTCCAGGCCCCTTTTTCCCAGGTTATCACCAACAACCCAAACTACCCTTCCTGGCAACCTTGCATTTGCCAGACTTGACAAGGTTGTTGAATGACACTATCTATCACGATCCACGTTGGCCTCCTATGCTGACGAAGTTGCCTTCAGACATCCCAAAGTTGGAAGCCAAGCCTAACGAAGATCCAAAAGATCACGTGACTACCTTCTATCTTTGGTGCTCATCTAACTCATTGAAAGACGACTCCATACAATTGCGATTGTTTCAATGTACTCTCATTGGGAGTGCCGCAAAATGGTACATTGAGCTCGACCGCTCAAGATACTCTTCCTTCAGTGAATTAGCAATGGATTTCCTAAACCATTTCTAGTTGACTGTGAGATACAACGTTGGCACCGAATTGCTGGCCAATTTATCACAAACCAAAGTGGACCATATCTCTAATCACATACGAGAATGGAGATGCAGAAAGAGTTTAATTAAGGTACCAGTCCCACCAACATTCCTTCTCGAGTGGTTTCTTAAGTCTTCGGTCCCATAGTTGTCCAAAGATGTCGCGACGTCGGGATTATTTTCTGAATAAGACGCCATCATGAGAGCTCAACAACTTGAGCTAATCTATTCTCAGTCCGGTTTATTATACAAGATATTTCCAGATGCACCACGCTCAATACTTGATAAAATCAGATAGAGAGTTGGACCACATGCCGATCGTATTGTTGGTTCAGCACAAACAAATCCCGCTGAGCAACTAACGACTTAGTTGCAACAATTGTCTATACATCACATAGCAGCCAGCCAAACTACTACTTTGGTTGCTACCCCTACCAAAATGTCAGATGTACACACAGTGCAATCGACTAATCCAAAGGCCACCCAGCAGCCTAAAGGAAAGAAAAAACAACGAAAGAAGGGTAAGGGGGATAAGAAACCCACATAATGTTGGCGGGGACAATACTAAGAAACAGAAGGCGAGGTATCCATGCAACCTATGCACGGAGGACCACCCGACCCACCTTTGTCCCCAGCTTACAGAGGCCCAAAAGTTTGTGACACAATAACAACCTGCTGTGTTAACCAATCCTTTCCAACATGGGAAAAATCTAACCCAAGCCTCTGCAAGCATGGAAGGGGGAAGCCAAGGACCCTCTCCGTCTTCGAACAACCCCACATCCATGAATGTATATATGGTGAAGGGTTATGCTTTTATATTGACTAGAGCGCATGACTATAGTAAACCAAGCACTTCGTAGAAGGGCAAAGAAGCTGAACTCCCATCTCTTCCTCTACAGATTGAGAAGACGTTGGGTGAAACAATGACACGCATCCCCAAAGGTGTGTTCAAAAAAACCTCTCATAACCCAAATGCAAGGGCCGCCCAGAACTATTTTGTGGTGGAAGATTTATCCCAAACCCCTTGTGCGATGTCTGCATTGGAGGTCCTCCAAAGCTGCCCTTCCGAGAGGAAATCCTTGTTAACCGTTTTAGGATCTACCGAGACTTGTAATTTGGGTACAATCATGATGGATACAATGACTTAAAACCTTGTCTGCCTTACCACGTAGCGTTTCAAATAGTAGTG
The DNA here is from genome assembly GCA_009831015.1 of Picea engelmannii. Lineage (NCBI taxonomy): Eukaryota > Viridiplantae > Streptophyta > Pinopsida > Pinales > Pinaceae > Picea > Picea engelmannii. Next base: position 1,097,045 of record ML776970.1, on the reverse strand, counting down.
GCTTATCCCACGAAAAATTTTACTTAAAATATCTTCTACACGGTGGTTGATGAGGGCGCCTCAACATGCATTATGTCATTGGCATGTTGGAAGGTCATTGGCCAGCCCATTTTGTCTCTGCCACCTACTCTCCTCACCACTTTCGACATTTGTTTGTTTCGACCACATGGTATCCTTCCTTCTTTTCCCATGCAGTTAGGAGAGAAGACCGTGTGTGTCGAAGTAGAGGTAGTTGATGCCCCCCTCGACTATAATCTCTTGTTAGGAAGGAGTTGGAATTATGCCATGTAATTTGTTGCTACAGTTTTCTAGGTCTTGTTGTTTCCACACGAGGGTCATATTGTGACCATTGATCAATTGTCTTTCTCTAGACTTGACCCTGCATTAGGGGCATTCACAGTTGATCCGTCATGATTTTTCGAAATGACTTATGGATGAGTTTTTATTTGCATGCATTAAATGACCATTGGGAAACTTAATGAAAGAGCAAGAAAAGAGAATGAATTATACAGCCATTAACATAATTGCAAATCTGAAATGCAATGAAAACAGCAAACCATAATGCACAAGTTTGATAACGGAGTTCGGCAACTTTGCCTACGTCTCCGGGCCTTTTCTCTGTGAGGGAGGCT
>ML776970.1:1071049-1093503 GCA_009831015.1 Picea engelmannii | reverse complement strand
CCATGATCTCTAGAATCTTGCACAACTTACGGCACCTGAAATGGATGTCCCGAGCTCTCAGAAATTGTCCAACAACATCTCTACCTCAACAACTTCCCTGCCTCAAACTGGCTTAGACCTGGCTTTGCCTCAGCATCTCTGCTCTCCAAAACCGTCCAAAAGCTCTCCAAATCTCCCCAAATGGCCTCAACATGGCCTTGGTTAAATAGTTGGGAAAGTTGGTTTCCATCTCCAACTTCCTCCCAAGAATTAGGCTAAAAAAAAGCCCAATAACCCTTAAAAAAGGATTAATTACATTAATTAAATCAAAAGTGGTTATGAAAACCCACTTTGCAACCATATAGTAGTTAGAATTGGGCTAAATCCCCCAAAGTTGGGCACGCACCCCCTTCAACAGGTCACATGGCACCATAGGGCCAAGCGCTAGCCCAAAGGGCTAAGCATTGGCCCTTAGCCCCTCGCGCGCATTGGCACTTGGTCATGGGTACCGCCCATAGGGCCACGGGCTTGGGCTTTGACAGTTGTATAACCGTTTAACCGCGCGCAGCGTTAAGCCCCCTTCCGCGCATATGGTCATATCAAAGCAATGTAACCGGGGTCGGGGCTAAGCCCCGACCCCGCCCCCCGCCATTACACACATAAACCAAAGTTAAAACAATTAATCCCCGTTTATAAAACAAGTCGGAACCGGTGGCGTGTTGGTCGGAAGTACTTTGCGGAGGCGCAGTCGGTGGAGGAGGTCCGGGGTTCGAATCCCCCGGGCCACAAAAGATTTTGGCATAGCCAACATTGACAAAACCCGGGGTGCCACGTGGCAGCCTGTGATTGGGCCACGTGGCACCTTTTCATTCGCCCGAACAGTGCCACGTGTCAAAACCTGATTGGTCCACATCATCCGCCGTACTGCCACGCATCATCCTTCCACGTCATCTGCTAATGTCATCCATGCCACGTGTCACCCTTTCAATGGTGACACATGTCACCTCATGATTCGTCCAAATCTGCTTGACACGTGTCACCTCCTGGTGTTGCCACGTGTCCTGTACGGAAGCCGCCACGTGTCATCGTACGGAATCTGCCATGTCATCGTACGGACCTGCCACATGTCATCCTCTGGTGCTTCCACGTCACCTGTACGGACCTGCCACGTGTCACTATACGGACGTGCCACGTGTCCTGCCCAGTCAACATTTTTTTGCATGTTTGACTTTTCGGTCAGAATGCGATAACTTCTCCATACGGACTCCATTTGACATAAAAATTATACCACCGGAATCAAGAAGACGAGCCGGACGCAATGGTGTTGGTTTCGTCGGATTATGAGCACTTTCATTTTTGAGCATTTTTCATGCCCTGACAGGCCTCTGAATCCGATTTCGGATCAACAGTCCCGATGATTGATAATCCTCAACCAGGTGTCATCAACGTGGGGGTTTGTTTGTGCCCATATTTTATGGTTACCTTCGATTACCCGCCCCCTCAAGGTGATATCAAGTTTATATCCAATCACCATAAAGTTGATATTTTTCAATTTTCGTCGTTCTGCACGACTTACTTCGACGATACGTGGATACTTCCTTCCCCATCGGCCACGATGGATGGGACAGGGCACCCAGGCATGTCCATGCCCTTGTCCACAACTGAAGTAGCATACTCTTTAGTCCAGCAAGCTTCAACTAACACTGATCCAACTCCTGCACAAGAGTTTGATCCACTTCTAGAGCCTATTTGGACTCAGGGTTCTCTCGTTGGCACCGATTCATTAGACTTGGTCTTGCCCTCTGACTAAGAAATAATTGAAGCAATGACTAGTCCAGACAAACCCTGGGAAGATCTTCATCACAGATCATACTTCCTCCCAGAGTTAAGCCGAATCGAAGCAGGATAATTCACCGTGACTATGACGGGAGATCGGTCTTGTCCTATTAATCTCTTAGCTACCCACGAAGTTTATGCTGAGGGTAATATGGAAACCATCGCTGAAACCATACCAATCAATATCTCCCGAAACCCTGGCATCATGGAGAATGTCTTTGTCGAAGCTGACTGCTCCCCCAAAGAGATTCAACTCTATATAGATCTTTTCAAAGAATTCCACGACATTTTTTCCTGGTCTTATGAGGAAATGCCAGGTATCGATCCAAAAATAGTTGAACATGAAATCACAACGTGTCCTGATGCCAAGCCTGTTTGGCAGAAGCTTCATCCAATTAATCCTAAGAAAGCATCAACCATTAAGGTTGAGGTTGAGAAATTGCTAAAAGTCTGGTTTATCTATCCTATCCATTTTATGTAATGGGTGTCAAACCCTATGCTGGTCAATAAAAAAAAAGGCACGATTCATGTATGTACCCACTTCCATGATTTGAACAAGGCATGTCCCAAAGATAAGTTTCCCACACCTTTCATTGACCAGATCATTGATGAATGTGCGGGTTGTGAAGCCTTTTCTTTCATGGATGTTTTTTCGGGATATAATCAAATCCAAATCAAACCCAAAGACCAACACAAAACGACATTCATCTATCCATGGGGTACATTCGCATATCGTAAGATGTCTTTTGGTCTCAAAAATGTTGTAGCCACCTTTCAACAGGCCATGTCTTTTGCTTTCCATGACCTCAATCATATAGTCGATGCTTATTTAGATGATTTAGCATCTCGATCTCGTAAGAGAACGGATCATCCCACACACCTCCGACTTATCTTCAAACATTGTCGCTACTTTCGAATTCGCTTGAATCCACACAATTGCAACTTCTTCATTACGTCAAGACGTTTGTTAGGTTTCATAGTATCAACAACGGGGATCATGGTCGATCCTCTTAAGGTTGTGGCAATAATTCAGTTGCCCCCCCCACGCACAATCCTTCGACTTCAGAGTCTCCAAGGCAAGGCAAATTTTCTATGATGCTTTATCGCTAACTACGCTGAGATCACCAAGGGATTTATGCGCTTACTTAAAAAAGACGTTCCCTTTTGTTGGGATGATGTTGCTCAACACTCTTTCGTCGCATTGAAACATGCACTCACAACTGCCCCTCTGCTCTGGCCACCTAACTATAAAAAATATTTCTTATTATATCTGGCTGCATCAGAGTCAACCATTGGCATGGTCTTAGTTCAAGAAGATGATTTGTTCGCTGAATATGCCATCTATTACCTGAGCCGAGGCCTCGTAGGACCGTAACTCAATTATTCTCATATCAAAAAACTTGTGTTGGCAACAATCCATGTTGTTCAACGGTTCCATCATTATGTTTTGTTTTTCAAGACCACCATTTCAGTCCATGTTGACATGACAGGTAATAGGCGGAAAAATCAGTAGATGGATAGTCATCCTCCAGGAGTTTGACTTAGATTTCATTTCAGTGAAGTCCAAAAAGTCACTGGTCTTTGAAGAACTTATTTCAGAACTTTCGGTTGAGTCAGGTGATCTTGTGCCCGAAAAGTCTCTTATCAGAGGAGATGTGTTTTTTATCACCTCTTTGGATCCCTGGTACAAAGATATACTTATCTATCTCCAGACTTTGAAGTGCCCCACCACTGCTTCTCATGATGAGAGTCGACGCATACGCCATCAAGCTAAGAATTATCTCATACTCGATGATACATTGTATCGGAGAGGTGTAGACTGCATCCTACGCCGATGTCTCACTCACAAAGAAGCAGTTATCATGCTTAAGATTGTGATACTCAAGCTTGTGGCAGTCATTTGTCTGGGTTGGCAACAACCCAAAATATTCTACGAGAAGGTTACTTTTGGCCGTCACTTATCAAAGATTGTATCGAATCGGTCAAGAAGTGCCATCCATGCCAAATCTTCTCTCGAAGGATGAGGGCACATCCCACTCCCATGTTTCATGTCATCATAGTTGGTCCCTTCACCAAGTGGGGGATTGATTACACTACATGCAACCCTCCATCAACACGGGAGCACCGCTATATCATCGTGGTTGTAGACTACTTCACGAAGTGGGTTGAGGCTATGCCAACGTTTAAAGATGATGGAGAGATTGCAACTCTCTTTTTATTCAACCAGATAATAGCAAGGTTCGACATCCCAAGAGAGATTGTCACTGACCATGGCAGTCACTTTCAGAACCAGATGATGACCGAGTTAACATCAAATCTTGGGTTACGGCAAGAACATTCGTCACCCTACTACCCCCAAGCAAACGGTCAAGTGGAAGCTGTGAACAAAACTCTTAAGACCATTCTACAGCGAACGATCAACTCAGCCAAGTCAAATTGGCATTTGATGTTATACTCGGCATTATGGGCTTATAGAACATTTATTAAGACTGTAACTGGTTTCTCACCTTTCCAACTCATTTATGGGCTGGAGGCAGTCTTGCCTATCGAATGCCAGACACTTCTCCACTTGAAGAACGATTAGTATACCTTGAGTAGCTCAATAAGCAGCGTCGTGATGTGGCCCTGGCCAACGAGGCTCACAAACATAAGGTCAAGTGTCAGTATGATTGGTCCGTTCGTCCTCGAATTTTCTCTGAAGGTAACCTTGTCCTGGTCTATGACCAAGATAAGGACCCCTTGGGGGCAGGAAAATTCAAACCCATGTGGTTTAGACCTTTCATCATAAAAGAGGTTTTAAAAAAGGGTGTTTATCGTCTGGTTGACTTTGAAGGGAATGCTTTGGCGGAGCCTAGAAATGGGATCTACCTCAAGAAGTATTACTCATAGGCAGGTCACTGTGGGTAACTTTTTGTAACATATGTATAGTTTTTGCACTATTACTTTTTAGTTTATTTTAGTGTTATGGACGTGTTGTTGATGTTATCTTTCATCACTGTGGCAGATGTCAAGTGATTCTAAGGTGTTCATTGGGTATGCAGACGGTGCTAGTTGGCACACTCAGAGGCTTGCCTCCGCAACTTGGGTAATCTTTACACCTCAAGGCCAGTTATTATCTTCTGGAGGTATATGCTTAGTTGACACCACAAATAATGTCGCCGAGTATAGTGCAGTTATTGAGTTTCTTCATGACGCTTTGTCATTGGGTATCTCTCATCTCCGGGTCTATCTCGATGCTCAACTGGTTGTGTCTTAGTTAAACAGAGTATATCGGGTTCATGATCCAACTTTACACCGATGATTCCTTACGGTACATCTCTTAGAATGAAACTTTGATTATATTACATATTTTCATGTTCCTAGGAGATTAAACCAAGTTACAGATACTCTAGCTAATCAAATTTTAGATTGGCATCTTGCACACATATGAAAGCACATTCACATAAACACGTAAATACATTTTTTGCACACATGATCCATAAGACACAAAATACAAAAAAACCATATATAATATCATAAAGTAACCGAAGTACATAGATGGATGCAAGTGCCTCAAAAATATGACCAATAATGAGTCACAGGGATTCTGCCCTCAAAAAATATATACAAGTAGTGCTCGTGGCATGTAAAAATGTCTAGCTAAGGTTAGGGCCTATGGGCCTTGTTATACTGGTCCACAACGTTGGCTAAACGCCGAAACAATCGGACCTAGGTTTGTGGTGCCCCCACTACATGAGGCTGCATAGATGATGGAAGGTCCTCAATCTCTGCCATCAGGACCGTGCAAGTGAGCACAGTAAAGTTCTGCTCGACTCGTCTCAATACCCTCTCAGCCTCCCCGACTGGAAGATCTCCTCCTATTGTTGGTCCCCCTGAGGTGGCAAGTGCGGCCCTTGGCCGAGGACGACGTTTGTTCCTCGCATAGTCAGTCAGTCACACTGGTCCCACATCTGCACACAATGAACACATATCCATCAATTACTCTGGTATATAAAAAAAAATGATATATATAATAAAAACAACATAAAAATTACATATGTTAAACAAAAAAAAACCTACAAAGGTGGAGACTTACCCATCTCCCCTCGCTCCTCACCAGGAGGTACTGGTATCTCAGGGTCTCTCGAGAAATCAATCCCAGCATAGGGGTAATCCTCTATAACCGGGATCTTTCGTGACAACTACATGAAGAATTCACCATCGAAGGACTCATTGGTCTTTTCGCCACCCTGTCGTGGCAGTAATACTGCCCATCTACACACAGCAGGAAGAGAGGCCTGATGTCCTCGTACCACTACTTGAGGACTAAAACTCAGAACTCTCTCAAAAAAAAGAATGAACATAGAATGGCCCGAACCCGAAGTTCCTATGTGTCCGCAAACAGTAATTTGTCAATTTCCTTTTCATACACTCAAGCAATGTGGTACTCCAATCAAAAACTTGTGCATTTAAGCACTGGACTGCACAGTTCATCTATGCACAGGACGCCTGATGTAGAGTAGAAGAACCAGTAATTCTCCCAATAAGAAATACTATCGCCTGTAGAGATACGTCAATGATCTTTCTTATGGGCACCTATGTGCTCGAGCGGTCTATATCATCTACATAGTATATACCTATCAATTCCACTATGTTATGCGACCCCGAAGGAAAAGTCCGAAAGTTGACTAGTTCCCCTCTCCTAGAGAGGCTAGTCAAAAAGTGAATGTCCTCGACTGTGGGCACCACTAACTGCCCCTCTAACATGAATGTCCCTGCATCCGGATGCCAGTAGTCAACCAAGGCATTCAGTAGCCTAGGTTGTGCCCGCATAAAAGGACATAGGAAAAACTTGAGTAACCCACATTGCATCAAAGTAGCCACAGCATTGGGGTCTTCCCTGACCAACTCACTAACCTCTTCATGCTCTCTTTCCCTCCAGTGGACATACATCCTGCAAAACACCAAGGTTCAAGAGGGTTAACCCTTGTTTTTAAGCCTTTTTCATTCAATAAGGGGGCCCACACATGTTGTAATGGCGATAGTCGCGTGTACACGTGTGCAGAGTTTACTCTACCTGAATGTACATGCAGCCTGTCGTGAGACAACCAGCGTGGACCTAGGACCAACCTTTTAAAGGTCGACGCCCCCCTAAAAAATGAAACCTAATGCAAAAATAAAGACTTAAAATGAAAGATAAGAGAGTTTATACTTACTTGGTCCAGACAGAAATTCATTTCGTCCACTGTAGCTCCCGGAATCACCGCTTTTATCAAAGGGGGTCTTTTGGCTCCACAGTCAATTTCCAAATCAACAATGGTGATAATGAGCTGCCAGCTTCTATTTATAGACTTTTTGGCCTCTTTTTGTCACTTTTTTGGCCTCCCTTATCATTTTCTTTATACCAAAAAACATTTAGAGTGATTAAGGAGTTGCATAGGAGGGATATGATCAGGTATTGGGATAGTTTTTTGGAGTTTTGAGCAATTTTCGACAGTCCATGAAATTTTTTTTCCGAGGATCAACTTGAGCATATAGATTAGGTTTCTACCCTGACTTTTGTATCTCGTTGTCTTTTTCCTTCGCCATAGGATCGATCCCATCAGGTTGTGACATGGAACCATCATAGATGCTTTAGAAGTGTCACGATTTGGTGGTAGAGTTTACCGGAACATGGATGCTCTAGGTAGATCCTGGTTGCATTATGGTATCCATGTTGTCTCTAAAACACTATAGGCTTGGGAGTCCTTGTAGTTTTTCCTGAATACGAGTTTGAGCCTCATTTGCATGATTCTTCTTTTCTCTTGACCTCACCTTCAGGACTCCCAAAAAATAACAGGTCTTCTTTTAAGCCCTTTTCAGACCCTCTAAACATGAAAAGATTTTCAAGCGATCTTGTGGCCGTTCACGCTCGTTAAACTGAAATTTGAAGTCACGTATGTCCGGTGATAGTTTACCCCTTTTTCGGTCCAAACGGTCAACTGTACAAACAAAGGTATACTCTATGGAAATTCATTTCTTTAGAAGAGTACTCTCAGGTATCATTTTATCCCTTTTTTGGGCCTGAGGGACTAAACTTATGAAAAAGGAACCCCCACAGAGTCCATAGTTAATCTCTTTTCAGAATCCCTAAAATTAAAAAGATCGTCAAGTGACCTTAGTCTTTCACACTCGTTAAACTGGTCCAGAAGAACATTCTTGACGAAGTCCATAGTTAAGCTTTTTTCAGACTCCTTAAAAATGAAAAAATGGTTGAGTGATCTTGTCTTTCTCACACTTGTTAAAATGGTTTTTGAGTAGATTTCTTGTCGGTGCTAGTTTACCCCTTTTTCGAACCGACTAGACTATCTTCGAAAAAGGTACCCCAATGGAGTCTCTTTTTATGATTTTTTAGACTCTCTAAATATGAAAAACCATCGAGCTTACCTTTTTTGGGCTCGTTAAACTTACATCAAAGGACGTTACCATTGTGTGTTTTGTTAACCGCATTTGCATACCTTATACGCTAGCCTTGTAGCACTTTTCTTCTGCATCTTAACACCCTTGTCCCCCGGAGGATTTTTCTCGAGTATCATTATTATGAACATCAGTCTTGTCCTTGTACCTTGAGCTTGTATGTTTTTCACACTCGTTCCTCCATTGTAATGTAACATTCCTTTATTATTTTTTCCAAAATTATTGAAAAAGACAAAAAAAATCAAATATACCCCAAAAAGAGGAAGGGAAAAGTATTTTCTTTATTGGTAGCATAATGAGTTTCCCTTGGATAAATCACATCTGTCTATTTGTTCGTCAAACTATGGGATGTAATACGACCTCAGCTTGTATGTCTCGCTACATAGAGTTGTGTCCTCCTCTGTTTGGTTATTCTTCCAAACATATGGAGAGTTTGCGTTGCCTCCTACTTCGTAAACTTATTATTAATGCCATCCTGCCTAAGTCTCATCATTTGTTGTGCTATTTTCCAAGGGAAGTTTCTACCAAGCCTGATTCGTCCCCTCTACAATTTGTCTCTTACCATCATACCCGGCCATCTTGAATGTCCAATCAAGTCCTTGTTCGAAATCAATGAATCCTTCAGTCTGATCATCAAGATTATCTAGTCCATGATCGACGAGCCATCGAAGACCTCTGGGTAGTGAAGTCGTACACCCATACTACACTCTTACCTTGAGTTTTGAAGATTTTGAATTTGTTGCTTGAGATCTGAAGATCTCATCTCCATCCATCAGGCTGTATCAGCTTCTAGAAGATGGATACTCTATATGTATATCTTTTTTTATTTCAAGATGTAGCTCCGTTGTGTATTGTTCACGGCTACACTTTATATAGTTATTTGACATGGATCTACAGTATATTTGATTGGTAGCCATGATTCTATTTTATCCCGAGCATGGATATGCCCGCCTCGATGAGACATTTGTTATTTTGCAGACGACGCCTCCTGGTTCTTGGTCCCTAGGCTCACTTGTTCATCACATCCGTAAAGATTGGTAATGTATTTCGGCCATCAGATGCTCTTCTGACCTCACACATTAGGGGGCATCTATTATAACCCTAATTTGCACCATACATGCTTACCTAGCATCAGGCCATCTCAGATCCCTTCTTTGCCAAAAGAACTGTTGAACAACTCTTTAAAAAACCTCTTTTATAAGGTCCCACGCGCCCTACTCCATTACTGCACATGTGTACATGCTAGCTGACCTCAAACAGCCCATGTGGGCCGACAAAAGCATGAAAAAGGGAAAGTTGTCGATGGAACACACAGCTTTGGCTGAGTTAACTGAAACTCCCAGCCATGCATGGTTGAGGGTTCGTCCAAATACCTAGCTTCTTCTAGCCTATAAAAGAAGGGCTAGGGGTCCCATTTGGAGGAGGATAATAAGAGTAAAGAAACTCTGCCCAATTTCATATTCCCATTGTCCCAACCTTTTAGTCATCCTTGTGCAAGAAGAGATACAATGCAAATAAGTTGGAGGACATTTGAAGAGGAGCCCAAGATCAGGATTCACGGAGCAGTGGCCAGTCTCGACATTGTAAGTTGATTCATTAAAGTTAATAATAGAGAAATTATTTTCCCATCCCACTATATGAGTTCTTCATAGTTCAGTAAATATATGTTTGAATATCTAACCCATTAGTCTATAGGTAAAATGCATGTGTAGTTTGTTGCTTGTTTTGTATGCAGGTTAGCATTGGGAGGAGAGTTGCCAACAAGCGGTCAAGCGTGAAGAAGGATCAACATCAACCATCCAGAACAAGGTATGTTGGTCTAACCATGTATTCACTGAAAAGAAATGGGGATTAGGTTTGGGGATGAAGGTAGAAAGTAGGTTTCTTTTGGTCATATCTGCATGCATAATATAACCCTATTTGCTAGTCCGTAGGGGGATTTCCCACCACAACATTGATGCACTCATTTATGGTAAACGTTGATTACAGGTTGAGGTACAAGTTGATGCATGGTTGATGCATGGTTCAGGTTATTGGTACATGTTGTTTGGTGCAGGTTGATTGGTACAAGTTTACAATAGTATATCTCACAGTGATAATGTGACAGTGATTCCAACATTCTACTTATACATCAGAGCGGTTGGATAGGGCAAGGACAGGTGGTTGTAGCCACCTTCTGATTGTATCCAAAGAACATAAGGGGTTGTATCCTCCTTCTAGTTGTATCCATAGAATTGGGGAGTTGGAGCTTACCTCAGGTTGTAGCCTGAGAAACTAGGGGTTTGGAGCCTCCTTCCGGTTGCAGCTGGAAAACAAAGGAAGTTGGTTCTTCCATTGAATGTAATTCTTAAAGACATATAAGAAAAATCATTCTATGGTTTTCTCTCGCTTTGGGTTTCCACATAAAAACACTAGTGTACTGTGTATGTGTATGATTTCTCATTTGTTCATTGTTTATATACTCTGCACTATTGGATGATAATGATACATTGATATAACGTTTGGATTTTATGGTTAAAAAGGATTAAATTGATCTATTACTAATTCACGCCCACCCCAGTAATCCAACATTGGTTTCTTGTTTAAGTTCTTCTCCCTTGGCTATAATGTTGGTTCTTCAAGTTGGATGTTGATATAAATTCTTCTACATAGGAAAGATTAGAAAATTTGATCCATTGAAGAGTAAACTCTGCCACTTGGAAGGGTTCTTGCATGTGAGATAACGCCTCCTTTTTTCTCCTTTATTGTTTTAGTAGTTGTTAATCAGTAACTTGATTCATATATCCTCTAGGAATTCTAGCAAGTTTGTTGGTTAAATTACTAAGGAATAGTTGAATTTGATAGTTGGAGGTGGATCTATTTGGACCATTTACTTGTAGGGTCTTGTTGAGTACACAACACACCTTAAAAATCTTAAAATTTTGGGTAACACTACTTATTTGTCTTCACAAGTAATTTGTGCCTTTTTTATTCGACTGGTTTTATGCATATTATGCAGTTTAGAAAACATATTTAGTCTTGATAAAATAAAAAAAATCTAAGTCATAATCCTAATTTTGAACTCGAATAATTTATATCATTGAAGTAATTTTGTGCATTTTCAATTTGACCGATTTTATGCATATCATGTAGTTTAGAAAACATCTTTAGTCTTGAGAAAATAAAAAATTTCTAAGTCCTGAGCCTAATTTTGAACTGGACTAGTTTATATAGTTGAAGTCAAATCACTTTCATTGTTGGGTGAAAGTCAATTCTAATTTTTGATATGAAGTTAAGTATGCGTTGATAGAATGTGAAGTTAAAGTGTTGATAAGAAAAAAAAATGGGTGCCAATGAGAAAGAGAAATGCATATGTCGACGTAAAATTTATTCTAGGCACTGATCTGAAAGTTGAAAATTTGGCCAATGGGAAAGTTAGAAAGTTGGCCAATGGGAAAGTTGAAAAGTTGGTTGATGGGGCGAAAGTGAAAAAAAATCATTGACCAAAGGAAAACTCTATTAGTATTTTCACGATAAATTCTTATCCTAAACTCCATTTTGTGTGTGCCTCATACCACTGGAAAGGTATCAATGAGATATAGAAATTTTATGATACACATTTTTGTTGAATTTGCATTGTTTGTTTCAATTTTGCAAAATAAAGAAAGGATATCAAGCTAAGGGAAGTAACCTCGATATCTTTCTATGATGTGAATGGTTGTTGTTTTTCAATGCATTTTTTGAAGTAATGTGTAGTATTAATTTATATATCCTTTGATGATGACATACATGTACTAGTTCTATATATTTCAATCCATCATGGAAATAAGAACCATAAAATGGTACAAATAAATGCAATATTCTTTTGTGAGTGGTTATTTTTAGAAGAATTTGATCAATGGAGTTAGAGAATGATTCAACTAGACTCTATTGTTACTAAAATATAAATAATCAAATCAATATATTCATGCATTGTCCCCACCCAACTTATCTTGAAAAATCACTAACAGAGGCAACACATGTTTCCACATCAATACTTGTAGGATGATTATTCCATTAGTGAGAAAAGCATAATGTTGGGCATGCATGGATCAAAACTTTCGGTTTGTTAGAGATGCGGTTGTTGCATGGAGATTTTTTTTTTCAATTATGTAATTAGATTAGTTTGATTTTATCAATAAGAAATCCATCCTTTAGGAAAGGGTATATGACACACCCAAACCCCCAAACCTTACTTAGTCTAGTGGGATGTTGACTTTCCTCTTTTTTCCTCATGACTTACTATCTAATTCACCAGTCATTTAAGTGAGGATTTCTCTTATCATAATTTAAAGTATGATAACATTTGTTAATCCTAGGGGAGTTCTCTCCATTTAGCTTACTAGAGTGCCCATATGTCTAAACGCCATAAATCGGATGTTATAATATGCTCATATCCCATAGATCAACGATCTGTGGCCTTTCGAACTTGTTCCCATCAGAATGCCCGACCACCTAGGTTGATCTCCCTTCTGATGATGATATCCAGATGGATCAACCACCAAGATATAGCAGTCCTTATGCTTTGGGTTATAACATTTACGATTACGTTGACCTCTCCTACCCACGTGATAGTTACTTTCCTCTTAAGCATCCATTTCCCATACCAAAAAGTGGGACCCACAATTCCTACTGGTGAGATTAAGTCTCCCCCCCATACCAATAAATGATCCTCCTTTTCTTTCAAAGTCCTTACCCCTTGGAGCATCTATGATTTGGCTTCTCAAACCACTTTGAGTTTCTTACTCTGACCATGCACACCCCCGATCGATCAAACGATCTGCGTTCACCTGATCCTATGGTTACTATGGATATAAGGGGTAAGGTGAATTATCGATCAAGGTTTTCAAATACTATCCTTAAGAGTGGCTCTTGTTGAAATCAACAACTGGGATCTCGCCAATCACCTCAAAATGGATCTACAGTCCTTAGAGTTCCTTTCAACAGACTCATATTACAATATTTCTTCTATACCATTGACAACCCATCCTATGATAGTCATCTTACTAGATCCAACGGTCCAAATTTATCCCTAGCCACTCTCCAATAGATCGACAATCCTTGTCGACTTGGGGCTCTCCCCATCATAGTTCAAGTGAAACCTCATTCAGCCACTCTGAAAGTGACACCATCCGACCAACAGTCTAGATCTACCCACTTAGCCAAATCAATGTTTGAAAATCCACCCACCATAATACATTGGTTTCTTCCAGGGTGATATTCCAATTTCAGACGTAACAAAGTTAGGGTATTTTCTTTGTCCTTTCTAAGGTTTCACCAAAATTCTAAGAGATTTTGAATTTTAGGTGTAAGTTGGTTAAGGTCTTCCCTTTGAGCAAATGGAGTGAAGGATTGCATGTCCTGCAAGATTTCCACTTAAGGACTGGAATTTTCCCTCATAACACGCATCCTTTTCTTCCTCAGAGGAACCTTCCCTACTCCAGATAACTCATTCTACTATGCAATGAATATTTTATCCATATCTTGCAAAATTTCCTCTCAAAGCTGCAATATTCATAGGGACTTAGATTGTCCACACTTATTCAAATTCACATTTTGTTAGGTTAAAAAATGACAAAAACTAGCATGTCCCAATTACTCAGGGATTCCATTCATTGATTAAGATTATTCACATTTCCCATTTAAATCAGACAGATACATGTACACATCATTCACACACAAATTAAACAAGTTAATTTAAGCACTCATATTATAAGGTAAATTTCTAATACCAACTGACTGAGAGAGGATGTATTTCCTCCAAACCTTAGGCCCTATTGTAGATTTATTTCCTACATTACGCCATCCCCATGCCAAGACATGATACCACAAGGGGAATGATTCAACTGGTTTCCAAGCTCAATATGATCTAGGAAGGTTACTCTCCTTCCTCCACTGATAACAACAGGAGTTTCCCCCTTCCCACTAAGCTCAAGAAATCTACGGGTTTATCAGGTGGTTTATTAACTGGATTTCCTCTGCATAAGGTAGTCCCTTCTCTACTAAACATTCCCTCGACGACCTTCCCTTACCAATGTTGTTTTGTGTCCAGTAAGCACCAATTTCTAGTCCTCTTTTTCTCTAGTCTATATATGGGTCTTCTCTGTTTCAGAGTGATCATCAATAAGTTGGAAAAGCTTCTTGTTTTCCTCAAGCAAATATTTCCATTCTCTTTTCTTCTTCAATCCTTTCTCATGAAAACTTATGTTCACTACACCTTATCTCTGTGAGTTTGCTTCTCACTGGTTCTTTCTCAGGTTAGTGCTTCTCAAGCTCATGTGTTCTCTATTCTCTCTTTTATTTCCGCTACTTGTATCCTCTTCTTTGTGTGTGTGCGTGCATGTTCGGGTAGCCTTTTCATTGATATCTCTTCTACTGTGTATTTTTTTGTTGGTTTTTCGATGGTTCTTTTCCACCTTTGGTCTCTTCCTCTTCCAAACTTCTGAGGATTCCCGTGGCCTTCCTGTAGATGCAACCCATCGTCCGTAGTTCCCATTCTGAAGGGGAAAGTCCATGGTGTCTTGATTTTAGGTAATTCAATTGGCCCCTTTCCTTATTCAAGAGACCAATCTATCAATGGTTACTAATTGTTCCAACCACCTATGTGACTTCCATTACCATTCACATGGATCCATACAGATCTGGTACACTGGAAGGTGTATTTTTATGTTTTGTAAGCATAAGTTGTCTTGTTAAACAAGCTTTTTGTTTTCTTATTAAAAATATCTCAACTCCACCTTACCAAACCACTCAATTAATCCTTACTTCATCAATTCCCACTTGTGTATCATGGCCAGTACTTTCAAGGTTTTTCCCTCTCAGTCAACAATTTGGTGTTTTCATTAATTAAAACATAATTACATGCTTCATAATTACATCATATGAAGTCTTAAGAATAATTACAGTCTTGGGGGGAACAGAGTGTTACAGTCCCCCCCAACTTAAAGAAACACCGTATTTTGTTTTTAAAACACCATATATATACATTTATATAAAAAACAAAAATGGGTATCCTAGTCTCATGGCATATTCTAGCTCCCATGTAGCCTCATATCCTCCAAAGTTCTTCCATTGCACCTTGACCTGCACGATGGCTAGATTCCTCAGCATTTTTTCTCTCATGTCCAGGATGCATTGAGATTTAGGATGGAATTATTCGTATGGTTCCACATGTATCATAGTCCAATCAATAACATGATTAGAATCATGCACATGTTTCTTTAAGAAAGACACATGGAACACATTATGAGCTCAAAGAGTAGGTGGTAAATCAAGTGTGTATGCTACTGGTCCTATCCTATCCAGGAATTCAAATGGTCCACAGTAGAAGGGTGATAAATTATCACACATCCCCATTCTCATGGAACTTCTCTTGGGTTTCACTCAGAGATACACATGATCCCCCACTTTGAACTCTATGTGAGTTCTTTTGTTGTCTACATAGCTCTTTTGTCTTTCCTGAGCTACTTTCATATTATTCATTGTCTTAACCATGGCATGTTCCATATCTTTCAAAAAAATTGGTCCAAGTGTGATTATATCCACTAGGCAGTCCCAGTTGATTGGAAATATACACTTCCTACTATACAAAACCTCAAACGGGCTCATTTTTAATGATCCTGATAACCATTGTTGTAGGAAAACTCTACCAGGGGTAGATGCTCTTCCCACTACTTAGGTTGATGCATAAAAGGAATCATCAACATGTCCTCTAGCACTCGGTTCACTCTTTCGGTCTGACCATCTATTTGAATATGGTAGGCCATGTGAAATGCCAACTATGTTCCCAAGCCTACAGACAATATTTTTCCAAAAACTTGAGGTGAACTTGGCATCCCTATCTGAGATTATGGTCTTGGGAAAACCATGTATTCAGAAAATTTATTTCATAAACAAATTAGCAATGTTTATGACTTTGAAAGTAGATTTGATGGGGATGAAGTGAGTTGAATTTCTCAACTTATCCACTACAACCATGATCACATCATGTTGCTTGATTGTATTTGGTAGACCTATAATAAAATCCATGGAAATTGTTTCCCATATCCACTCCATACTTTTCAAAGGTTGCAATAGCCCAGAAATATGTTTGTGCTCAACTTTTACCTACTGACACTCCATGCATCTTGCAATGTACTGAGAAATTCCCTACTTCATTCTTGGCCAACAATATTGTTGCCTTACTGTTGCCACCATTCTCTGGTAACCAAGGTGACCTACATATGGTCTCCTATGTAAATCGTCCATAATCAAGTGCCTCAAATCTGTTGAATTAGTAACATACATCATGTTGTTATACAACAACAAACCATCAACCCCGAGATGATATCCTTCATATTTATTTTCCCTAGGATATTATTGTAACCCTTTCATGACTTGGTTGGAAAAATTGTCTTCTGGAAAGAGGGTTCCAATTCTCCTTGATATCATACTCCCCTACACTTGTTGTTGTTAATTGTATTGTTTTCACACTTCAACAGAGTGTGTCTACCACTTTATTTTCCTTTCCTTTTATCTATTTGATTTCAAAATCAAATTCACTAATCAACGCCATCCACTTGGCCTGTCTGGAATTCAACTTGGTTGGTTGAATAGATACTTCAAACCACAATGGTCTATCATTGGGACAAATCTTCTCTCGATCAAGTAATTCCTCTGCATCTTCAATGCATGCATAATTACTGCCAATTCTAGATCGTGGGTAACATACTTCTTTTCAGGCTCATTCATTTTTCGTGAATCATAAAAAATCACTTGGGTGTCTTGCATGATAACTCCTCTGAGTCCTTCTTTTCAAGAATCAATACAAACCAAGAAATCATTTTATGGGTATGTAATGCTCAAAATAGGGATGTTAGTCAAAATATTCTTCAGCTACTGGAAGCTAGCTTCGATGACCATACAAATATCTTCCCCTTTATTTGCAATGAAGTAATAGGATTAACGATCTTGGAAAATATTTTTATGAACCTCCTGTAATATCCATCCAATTCCATGAAAGATATTACTTCTTTCACATTCTTAGGGAAGGTCAATCCATGATTTCCTTGATATTTCCAGTATCCACTACCACTCCTTTTGCTGAGATTACATGGCCTAAATAATGGATTTCATTTTGAAAGAAACCACATTTGATGAACTTAGTGTACAACTGGTTCTCTCTCAGCACCTGCAACACCATCCTAAGATTCTCTTCATGCTCTTCCTTAGTCTTTGAATACACCAAAATTTCATCCATAAATACTAAGAAAAAAATTTCTAAATATTTACTAAGAACGTTATTCATTAAACACATGAATGTAGTTGGTGCATTTGTAATACCAAATTGCACCACTACAAACTCATAGTGCATGTACCTCATTCTAAAGGTTTTCTTGTGGATTTCCTTGTTATTGATTCTAACTTGGTGATATCTCGACCTTAATTCGATTTTTGAGAAAACTGCAACTCCTCTGAGTTGGTCAAAGAGATCATCTATCCTGAGCAAAGGATATTTTTTCTTGATGGTCATCTTGTTCAAATGCCTATAGTCAATGAATGATATCAAAGTACCATCCTTCTTCTTCAAAAACTGGGTTGGTTCTCCCCATGAAGATACACTCAGCCTAATGTGACATTTATCCAACATCCCTTTCAATTGTACCTTCATCTCCACCAACTCTAGTGTGCTCATCCTGTAAGGTACTTTTGATGTTGGTACTTCTCTAGGAACAAGATCTATAAAAAAATCAAGATCTCTTTTTGGAGGTAATCTTGACACTTATTCTGGAAACACATCCTTGAATTCCCATAACACAAGGTGATCTTCTTCTTTCAAATCCTTGCTTTCAACTAAGTTGAGCACTTGCATAGCATACAAGGCGAACCCTTTTTTGTTGAAATTCTTGAGTTGCAATGATGATATTTTCCTTACTGAAAATAGCTTTCAAATTCCTTGCAAGATTCTGGTATTTCCCTCATTGTCTTCAAATTCCAAAATCTTCTCATAACAGTTCAATATTTCCTTGTGGGAAGCTATCTAATCCATGCCAAACAACACATCATAAGAGCGTAGATGTTATCACCATAACAAATTTCCATGGGAGATCTGGTTTCCAAAACTTAGTGAGGTGCTAAACTAATGTGGAGGCATGATAAATTAGAGGACAAGGAAAAATCTAGCGGGAGGAGTCTAAACATAGTGGTAGTGCGGAGTTGATGGGACCCGATAGGTCGCAGATCACGGGCGATACATATCAATGGTCGGGGATCATTTCGGGGGGGAGAACTTGCACGGAGGATAATTCACGAAAGCGGGCCAAAAAGTGAACTGTGGTTTCAGCTTGGGACCATGTGGTTCCATTGGGTGCACTTTGGGGTGATAAGCGGGTTTCCCCAAAACACTCTCCCTCACCCCCAAAATCGGGAAAGTATATAAAGGGGAGTTTGTTGTTATTTTATTATTTTCAAATTCTGGAACATTCAAAGATTGGCGCGACCACTCCATTCGAACTAAAGCTCAACAACATGCTAAACTCATGCCTTTTCCACTCATATACATGTATTTTTCATCACCATCATGGACCATGCCATTATGTCAGTAGTAGAACAAGACCCCATGTCAAACGAAGAAGACCTAATTGACAGAGATTCAGATGTGTTTGACACCGAAATCACCATTTCTCCCATCTTCGTGTCCATAGATAATCTGTCAGATAATGTAGGGAAACATATACCCTTCCTTGAAGTAGTCCAGGCCACTATAGTCCCTTACACTATCGAGGTTGCATTCCCCTTCCCCGAATTCATAGGTTGGTGTGCAGAGAAGTATTCATAGGAAGAGAAAGTTGTCTTAAATAAGAAAGGGTCTGAGGTCCTATGTAGGGTAGAGAGTCTGTCAATTCGAAGCACCCTCGGCATACCAGAGTCCCTATCTGCAACATCTGAACCATTTGAAGAAGAAAATCTAATCATGGTTTATAGGTAATGTCCCTCAGAATTCAAATACCTATTTTTGCAAACAATCCTCAACCCAAAGCATATTTGTGAAAGTTTGTTCCTGCCAATGAGTGTAAATATCATGGTTATTGAATTCCAATGGGTTTGTTCCATGTTGAGTCATATTTTAGGTTTGGATAATGACAAGTATGTGGTAGATATCATGTTAGGTTTTTTGTTGGCGTTTTTTCAGTCAGAGTCTAGTCAATTAGTTTGCATCAGCTTTGATAAATTCACAGCTGATAACATCCACAAACAATAGAACTAGTTGTTGTAGAACATGAGAAGGAGGAATTTAGACAAGAGGAATTGAATTACAAGGCCAAGGTATTACAGCTGGAGCAAGAAAAAGTGAATTGGTCACAAGGACAGATAGAAGTACCAAACATGTTTGTAGCCATACCTTCTACTGTAGAAGTTGGGGCAAGCACTGAAGAACTTATCCAGACTATGTCCCAAGTTAGCCTGAAGGTGGGAGAAATTAAAGGTCTAAAGGGAGATATAGATAAATTGAAGCAAGAAATAAAAACAAAATATGAGAGGATGGCTCAGTTTCAAAAGGAGAATCAAGCTTTGCAGGAAAGAATAGACAAGTTGAAAACAAGGTTGAGAAGAAAAGGATTTTTGCAAGGAGCCAAACACATCATTTGGGATTCTATTGCTATGGAAGCTTCCAAGTTCAGGGTGTACTTGAACTTCATCAATGACAAAGATATCATGGCCATCACATCCAGAAGCAGGTGCACTGTTGTAAATGATACCCTAGCAAAGAAACCGTCAGAGTGGGCCCAAAATGCCATAAACCTACTAAATTTCATCCCCACTGTAGAAATTCAAATCATTGGGGTCAAATATAGGACTACATTGATCATGTAGGCCAGTAGGGTCATAGCCAAGCATAACCTGTTAAAATCAGTCCAAACCAAGGCCATACAGATGGAGCAGAGTATACAGGAATTCAAGGAACTGTTTGAAGAGTTGTTCATAAAAGGCATCCCACCATTTTGGGACGGCAAAGGAAAATTGTATGATTAGGAGGAATACAACTCTCGCCTCACCCAATGCAGAATGGATCACTCCAAGTTTGAAATCCTATAGGAAAAAATGAAAGGAGAAACCCTGGTGGAATATTTGATCACAAATTTTGAGATCTTGAATCAATTCAAGACAATGAATATTGGACTGCCAGTCATAACGTTATGTGCCTCTTGCATTGACCTAGAAATAATAATTAAAGAAATGATGGACTACGATATTCCTTCTAACTTGCAATGGAAGGAGATAGTGCGGCTGGGCAAAACAAAGTGCAATTTTCCAGGAACCAGCAGATAATGCCCAAGTGTCACCAAAATGGTGAATCTAACAGAGGACCAAAACAGGACAGATGGAAAAAGAAGAAGTTGAAGAGTCAAAGGAATCGGCCTTTGATCTATGAAACATTTTTTATTAATCATTGTAATTGGTTCCCATACCGAAACTATCAAATGTAATTATTGTAGTCAATTTTAGAAGATGAAACGTTTCAGTTCAGCTATTGTAATCAATTTCTAGTTGAAGGAACTAGAATGGTATAAATATTAGAATTTCCAAATGTATTAATGTTGGTAGAAGTGCAAGGGAACAATTCTGGTTGTTCTGAACTCTATTGTAATTTTTTGAAGATGAATTGAATACATTTGTAGAAGTCTATGAAGTCTTTATGAAAATATTCTAATGGTGGTGATATGAGCTTTGTCTTCCCTCTTTGTATGTATTTCATGTGTCTTTTATTCCATTTACATTGTCTTCTGTTTAAATTGGATAGTTTAATGGCCCAAAATTCATCTTATGATGCTCTTGGATTAAGCAATTTAAATTGTATAAATTTATTCCTAACTAATTCAGAATTCATTTTGTTAATGTTATGATGCAGTTACTTGTTCTCTATTTTCTTCTTACACTCTGCAAATTACAAATTATAACTTAGATTCATCACCTCATTTATCCTTTATCATCTGGAGAATTCTACCGACCAGTCAGTGTTTCTATTCTATTTTCATAAATTTGACTCCATAGCCCTGAGTGTCCTCCCCCTTCCTTGCCAACAAATTTATAAAATCCCCCCCCCCAAAAAAAAACTAAACCTAGCCATCGATTTCCAATGAAACACCAAGTGATACAAGAGAGCCTTCTCTGAGATGAGCAAGCTAGTACCCAACTCTAAAGTAGATTTTTAGGTTACCTATGTCATTTGTTTATCATCCAAACAAATTTACAGAGTGGTAACATTCTAGCATCATTGTCAAAGATCGAAAGTGAAATCTTCCCTGGGAAAAGAACGACTTAAAGCTTCAAATTTGATTCCTGAGGGTGAAAGTGAATCAAACACCTTATTGGCTGAGACTATTTTTACCCTGGCGACTCTAGTACTAAGAGACCAGTAGCACAAAGTAGTTTGAGCTATAAATCCTAGCTCCCAAGAGAATTCACACCAGGAGAAACCCAGACCGAGAAGCTACAATTCCTGTGTCTGATCCTAAGAATATTGTACACAAAAGAAAAGAAAATCCCATAAGCCCAGTCTTGTGTTTGGATAGGTATCTATCCTTTCCCAAAGATGGAGTAACAAGCATTGAAGATATTGAGTTTGATGTTAAATTTGAGAAAAATATGTTCAAAACTAAATCAGAGTCTTGTTTGAGCTAGATTATATTCGACGAGAAAAGGTTCCAAGATTTGATTTTAGCTGCATCTTCTAAACCTATAGTGATTCATACTCAGGACCAATAGCCACTTCAAGTCCTTAGAGCATCCATGACAGCTAGGTTTTCTCCTCTTGTACTTCCTGCTCAGTTACATGATTTGTCTCGAGAGTATAATCTAAGGATTAAGTTGTATGATGTTGAAGGTAGTGTGTCAGCCCAAAAGCATCTACATTAGTTCAATGACTTTATAGACTTAGAAGAAGTGGATTTTGAGGATGAAAAAATGAGGTGGCTTGCACAAAGTCTTGTAGGAGAAGTCAAAAAGTGGTTCAGAGCCCTCCCAATAGCTAGTATCATAAATTTTGAATCCTTTGAAACCAGTTTTCTTGCAAAGTGGGGTGACAAGAAAAAACCCTTTCATTTTTTAACTCAGTATAACAACATGAGGAGGTCACCTAGTGAAAAAATGCAGGATTTTCTAGCCATATTTGTAAAGGTATATAATATGATTCCTACGGAGGTAAC
>ML776970.1:1011797-1071039 GCA_009831015.1 Picea engelmannii | reverse complement strand
CCCCCCCCAAAGTTGCTCAACTTAGATATGTTGATTCCTTTGAAAGTGATTTCACTTTTTTATTAAGGGAATGAAGGTCTTCTTCATTAGATGATATGATGTCTGATGCAATAGAATTTGAGGTAAATTTAATGGCTTCAGAAAAAATCAAATCTAACTCTGACGGGGACATGAACAAAGTTCAATATAAATCATAGCCTCACACCTCACAAACGGCAGAAGAAATGTTTGAAACGATGATGAAGACCATGGATAAAATGATGGAGAGAATGGATTTGGACAGTAAGCCTAACACCAGAGAACAGGTTGATGCCCCAACCAGAAATCATAGAAGACTAGCAGTTCCACAAATAAGATAAAGGGAGCAGAGGAACCAGGGTGACCAACAAATAAGGCCTCCTTTTCAAAATAATTATGTGAATGAGAATTATGATGGAAATGTCAAAGAAAACATGAATTGATGTGATGCTAATGAAACATAGGTGTTTTTGACTAAAGAAGAACATGACCAATTCATGGATGCAAATGAATTCTTCATGCACGATGAGGAGGAAAGGTTGTTAGTAGAAAAGGAAGATTACCAAATAGGGCTACAGAATGCCATCATGCAATTCCAGAAGCAATATAATTTACGAAACCAAAAGGTGCCTTCCAATCCTCCAAACGGAAATCCTCCTAAGCAAAGTCCTCCAAAGGGAAATCCCACCAAAGAAGCCTAGAACAACATACCTTTTTTAAGTCAGACCAAAAAGGACTCTATTGCAAAATATGTTGTGGACAAAGAAAATCATAAAGAAGAGCCCCAGAAGAAAGTACTTGAAACAAGAAAGGAGATAGTCATCAAAGAGGTAGAAAAAACCTCATCCTCCTTTAATTTTGAAAGTGATATGGCCAATATTAAAATATATGTACCATTCAATGACTTGATAAAGAACACTGAATATAGAAATCATATCATCAATATGCTCAAGATGGAAAAAACTTCTAACACTTTGAACATACAAGATGATCATCTTGCCATCTTGTTTGGTCCATGCGTGGAGGAAAGTAGTGATGTTGATGAAGTCCCTCCTTTTTATGTCAATCTGAAGATCCATGATATGACTCTGCACAATGCTATGTTGGATTCAAGTGCATCCCATAACCTGATTCCCAAGGTGGTCATGGACCAATTGGGCCTGGAAATCACAAAGCATTACAAAGATATTTTCTTCTTCGATTCAAGGAAGGTGAAGTGCCTGGGCCTGATCAAAGATCTGGTGGTTTCTTTGTCCCAAATTCCAAAAAACAACATGGTGATGGATGTGGTGGTGGTTTATATTCCTCCTAAGTTTGGTTGTTGTTTTCCAGGTCATGGGATGCAAAGTTTAAAGGGACTATGCAAATGGATATGTCATAAGCCATTATCCCTATGTTTGGTCAAGACAGGAAGTTGTACAGGGAATTATTACTCAAATACATGGTCGGTAACAAGGCCCAACCAAATAAACATCCCATCTACTCTGTGGAGACTGAGTCGGGTTCTTCCATTTTCTTCAATGATTTGTGTTTTGAAGAGAAAGGGCCAGAGATTGACAGGGTTGTCAAAGACAAAGCTAATCAACAGATTGAGAAAATTTCATAATAGCGGGAGAGTGCAGAGGATTAGATGTGGATCATTATCTTCGATGGAGCTATCAACGGAGAGGGGGCATGGGCTGGTGTGTGGATAAATCCCCCCATATTGGCCATAAAATTGTGCTCTTATAAACTTGCTTTTGATTGCACAAATAACACGGTTGAATATGAGGCACTGGTGTTGGGTTTGAAGGCTATGAAAGAGATGGGTGCTAGGAGGATAGTTGTTCATGGAGATTATGAATTGATCATAAATCAAGTAAAGGGAATATATCAAGCAAAGCACCCCATATTGAGAGCATACAGGAATACAGTGTTGGACCTTCTTGAAGGATTTTCAGAATATAGCCTCTCAGTGATTCCAAGTGGTCAAAATCAGATTGTTGATGCTCTTGCCACTTCATCTTTAGTTTTCAAAATGAAAATATTTCCTAGAATGGGATATGAAGTTGAGATAAATCACAGACCAACAGTGCCTGATAATATTAAGTACTGGCAGGTTTTTGAAGATGATAAAAAAATATAAAGTTTCCTCAAGATGGAAGATGAATTTGAAAATTTGAGCATTGATGGAGAATATTGTGATGAAGAGGAATATGCAGGTGTGTTTGCAAATGATGACTATTTTAAAAATCATATTTCTGGTAAAGACATAATGCAGCTAAAGAATAACATCATCCCGAAAGGCCCGGTACTGTTAGAGAAAATTTTTGACAACAATGATGTGGCCATGAGCCCTAAAATTGTTGCAAGTGATGAAGATGTTGAAGATTGCAACATCGAGACTCAGGAAGATCCAAAAATCATCAAATTTTCCAAAACACTCAACCCCGAAGTCAAGCAAAGATATATAAATTTGATGAAATAATTCCCGGATGTTTTCTCCTGGATTTATGAAGACTTGAAAGTTTATGATACCGAGGTAATTCAGCATGTGATTCCACTCAAGGAAGGTCACAAGCCGTTCAAACATAAATTAAGAAGAATTAATGATTTGTTGCTGCCCTTAATTGAAAAAGAGATAAAGAAATTGTTTGAATCCAAGATCATAGTGTCCCTGAGATTCTTTAAGTGGGTGGAAAATATGGCGCATGTTAGAAAGAAGAGTGGGGAGGTCAAACTGTGTGTAGACTTCAGAAATATAAACAGAGTATATCTCAAGGATAATTACCCATTGCCTAAGATGGATCAAATACTGCAGAAAGTGGTTGGTTCTCAGAAAATATCAATGTTGGATGGTTTCTCTGGGTATAACCAGATCATGTTACATCCTAATGAGCAGGAAAAAACAACCTTCACAACACCATGGGGCACCTTTATGTATGCCAAAATTCCATTTGGGCTCATGAATGCAGGAGACACATTTCAAAGAGCTATGGACATAGATTTTGTTGTTGATAAAGACAAATTCATTGTTATTTACTTAGATGATATCACTGTGTATTTGGTTTATGATTAAGAACATCTCTAGCATCTTAGAAGGACTTTTCAGAAGTGTGGAAAGTTTGGCATTTCATTGAACCCCAAGAAGTCGAATTTTGGCATGGAAGAAGGGAAGTTGCTTGGTCACATTATATCAAAGGAGGGAATAAGGATAGATCCTAGTAGGGTTGAAGGAATCTTGAAAATTGGCACGCCTAGAAGCAAAAAGGAGGTACAATCTTTCTTGGGGAAAGTAAATTTTTTGAGAAGATTCATTCCTAACCTAACTGAAATCATAAAGCATATCACTAACATGCTCAAGAAAGGAAATGAGATAAAATGGACTCCTCGAGCCAAGAAATATTTTGAAGATGTCAAAGTGGCATTGACCAAAGCCCTAGTGCTGGCTAGTCCCAATTTTGAAAAATTCTTCATAATTTTTTCTTGTGCCTCAGAGCATACTATTGTTGGTTTCCTATTACAGAAAGATGAACAAAATTTTGAGAATCCTATAGCCTACTTCGGAAAAACATTGAGAGACACTCCATTGAAATATGATATCATGGAAAAGTAAGCTTATGTGTTGGTTAAGGCCCTAAAGGAGTTCAAAGTTTATATATTGCATTCCCACATTGTTTCTTATGTACCCAACAGTGTTTTGAAGGACATATTAACTTAGCCAAATCCTAAGGGAAAGAGGGGCAAGTGGATAGCTGTGTTATTGGAATATGATCTGGAGATCAAGCCTTCAAAGTTGATCAAAGGACAAGGAATTGAAAAGTTGATGGCTTAGTCAAATTGTGAACTCCTGGGAATTAGTTTCATTGTTGATTTGTCTACAGATTCAGGAGAAGAAGAAGAAATCCCTCAGGTATCTAAAAAATTCCTTGACTCCCCATGGTATGCAGATATCATCTATGTGTTGAGAAATTTGCAGGCTCCTCCTAAATTGAGTAAAACCAAGGCCAAGTTCTTAAATATGAAAGCAACAAAGTTTTGTATTGTAAATCAATCTATGTATTGGAAAGATCTAGGAGGAATCTTGTTGATTTGTTTGTTGGAGGAAGAAGCAGAAAGGACCATCAGTGAATTCCATAAGGGTGACTATGGAGGGCACAATTATTGGAAAACTACTATGCACAAGATATTAAGGGTTGGTTTCTATTGGCCTATCATTTTTTCTTATGTCTACAAAGAGGTTTCAAGATGTCATGAATGCCAAACTTTTGATGGGAAAAGAAAATTGCAGCCTTTACCCTTGAAACCCATCTCTGTCGAAGCACCCTTTAGGAAATGGGGCCTTGATTTCATAGGAGA
This sequence comes from Picea engelmannii, assembly GCA_009831015.1. Classification (NCBI taxonomy): domain Eukaryota; kingdom Viridiplantae; phylum Streptophyta; class Pinopsida; order Pinales; family Pinaceae; genus Picea; species Picea engelmannii. The sequence continues at coordinate 1,066,683 of ML776970.1, read as the reverse complement.
GATTCATCCACAGTCCTCAGCTCAACACAAGTGGATTCTGACAGCCATTGATTACTTCACTAAATGGATTGATGCAGTTCCCACCGAGCATGCCACAGATGTTGTTATCATCCAGTTTTTGGAAGACAATATGTTGTCCAGGTTTGGGTGTCCAATGAAAATCATTACAGACAATGAAACAACATTTAAATCCAAAAAGATGGAGAAATTTTGCAGTGACTACAACATAAATCTTGGCCACTCTACTTCTTACTACCCTCAAGGTACTGGTTTGGCTCAGTCATCCAATAAGAGCTTAACTAGAATTATCAAAAAATTGTTGCAAGATAACGAAAAACCTTGGCACAAAAATCTCATCCATGCACTATGGGCTGACATGATCACTCCAAAAATATCTATTGCTACTTCACCCTTCCATATTTTCTATGGCACAGAAGCAATTTTTCCTACTGCATTAGGGTTTCCAGTGATGAGGTTGTTACAGGAGCAGGATGCTGAAACAGATGCCACTCAAAGAAGAAAAGATGAACTGATCAATGTCCAGTAAACAAGAGAAAAATCCTTTAAAAATGATCAGTTGCACCAAGACAAGATTAAAAAGGCTTTTGACAGGCATAACAAGGAGGTTGATTTCAAAGTAGGAGACTTGGTATTTAGATGGGATGCTATAAATGAAGACAAGGGAAAGCATGGAAAATTTGATCATCTATGGTTGGGACCCTTCAAAATTATGGTGTGCCATGGAAATAATGCATATCTGATACATTAAAGTAATGGAGACATTGTTGGAGGAGGACCTTTGAATGGCAGGTTCCTCAAACATTATATCATTTAAATTAACCATCACCTTTTACATTCATTGTACATAATCATTTTGTTTGTTCAATTGAAGCAGTTTAAACTAAATCAACAAAATTGAAGCCTGAGGTGAAGGCCCTGAGTTATACTGAGTAGATTTTGATTTTTTAAATAAATGCTGGTAAATTTAGTTGCAGGAACAAATCATAGCCCAATGGGTAGGCACTCAGTCTGTCATTATTTGCTACCTCGCAGGGAGGATAGAATCCCCAGTTGAAGCCCATGTTATCACCATAACAAATTTCTGTGGGAGATCTGGTTTTCAAAACTTAGCAAGGTGTTAAACTGATGTGGAGGTGTGATAAACTGGAGGACAAGGCCAAATATAGTGGGAGGAGGATAAACATATTGGTAGTGAGGAGTTGATGGGACCCAACAAGTCGCGGATCGCAGGCAATACAGATCAACGGTAGGGGATTGTTTCGGAGGGAGAACTTGTGCAGAGGATAATTCCCTAAAGCGGGCCGAAACGTGAACCATGGTTTTAGCTTGGGACCATGTGGTGCCATTGGGTGCATTTCAGGGCGATAGGCGGGTTGCCCCAAAACACTCTCCCTTGCCCCCAAAATTGGGAAAGTATATAAATGGGTGTTTGTTGTTATTTTATTATTTTTCAAATTTTGGAACGTTGAAAGATTGGCGTGAGCACTCCATTCGAACTGAAGCTCAAAAACATGCCAAAATCATGCCTTTTTCTCTCATCTCCAGGTATTTTTCATCGCCATCATGGACCCTGACATTGTGTCAGTAGCAGAACAAGACCCCATGTCAAACGAAGAATCCATAATTGATAGAGATCCAAACGTGGTAGACACTGAAATCACCATTTCACCCATCTTCGTGTCAAGAGATAATCTATCAAATAATGTAGGGGAACAGATACTCTTCCTTGAAGTATTCCAGACCACCATAGTCCCTTACGTTGTTGAGGTTGTATTCCCCTTCCCCAAATTCACAGGTTGGTGCACAAAGTAGTATTCACAAGAAGAGAAAGTTGTCTTAAATAAGAAAGGGTCTGAGGTCCTGTGTAGGGTAGAGAATATGTCAATTTGAAGTGCCCTCAGTATACCAGAGTTCCTCTCCGCAGCATCTGAACCATTTGAAGAAGAAAAACTAATCATGGTTTACAGGGAATGCCCCTCGAAAGTCAAAGACCTATTTTTGCAAACAATCGTCAAACCAGAGCATATTTTCAAAAGTCGGTCCCTGCCAATGAGTGTAAATATCATGGTTATTGAAGTCCAATGGGTATGTTCCATGTTGAGTCAGAGTTTATGTCTAGATAATTACAAGTATGTGGTTTAGGTCATGTTAGGTTTTATGTTGGTGTTTTTTCAATCAAAGTCCAGTCAATCAGTTTGCATCAGCTTTGATAAATTCATAGCTAATAACATCCACAAACAACAAAACTAGTTTCTCTAGAACAGGAGAAGGAGGCATTTAGACAAGAGCCATTGAATTACAAGGCCAAGATATTACAGCTAGAGAAAGCAAAAGTGAATTGGTCGCAAGGACAGACAGAAGTACCAAACATGTTTGTAGTCATACATTCTACTGCAGAAGTTGGGTCAAGCACTGAAGAACTTGTCCAGGATATGTCCCAAGTTATCCTGAAGGTGGTAGAAATTAAAGGTCTAAAGGGAGATATAGAGAAATTGAAGCAATAAATGAAAACAAAAGATGAAAGTATGGCCCAGTTTCAAAAGGGGAATTAATATTTGCAGGAAAGAGTAGACAAGATGAAAACAAGGTTGAGAGGAAAAGGATTGTTGCAAGGATCCAAACACATCATTTGGGATTCTATTTCTACTGAATTTTCCAAGTTCAGAATGTACTTGAACTTCATCAATGACAAAGATAGCATGGCCATCACAGCCAGAAGCAGTTGCAATGTTGTAAATGAGACCCTAGCAAAGAAATCGTCAAAGTGGGCCCAAAATTCCATAAACCTGCTAAATTTCATCCCCACTACAGAACTTCAGACCATTGGGGTCAAAGATATGAATACATTGATCATCTGGGCTAGGAGGGTCTTAGCCAAGCATAACCTGCTAAAATCAGTCCAAACCAAGTCCATACAGATGGAGTAGAGTATACAGGAATTCAAGGATATGTTTGAAGAGTTGTTCATCAAAGGCCTCCCACCATTTTGGGATGGAAAAGTAAAATTGTATGATCAAGAGGAATACAACTCTCACCTCACCCAATGTAGAATGGATCACTCCAAGTTTGAAATCCTGGAGGAAAAATTGAAAGGAGAAACCCTAGTGGAATATTTGATCACAGATTTTGAGATCTTGAATCAATTCAAGACAGTGAAGATTGGATTGCCAGTCATAACATATGCCTCTTGCATTGACCTAGAGCTCCTAATTAAAGAAATGAAGGACTACGATATTCCTTCTGAATTGCAGAGGAAGGATATAGTGCGACTGGGAAAAACAAAGTGCAGTTTTCCAGGAACCAGCAAATAACGCCCAAGTGTCACCAAAATGGCATATCCGACAGAGGACCAAAACAGGGCAGATGGAAAATCAGAAGATGAAGAGTCAGAGGAATCGGTCATTGGTCCATGAAACGTTTTTTATTAATCATTCTAATAGGTTCCCATACTGAAATTGTCAAATGTAATTATTTTAGTCAGTTTTAGAAGCTGAAACTTTTCAGTTCAGCTATTGTAATCAGTTTTTAGTTGAAGGAACTCGAATGGTATAAATATTAGAAGTTCCAAATGTATTAATGTTGGCAGAAGTGCAAGGTCACAATTCTGGTTGTTCTGAACTCTATTGTAATTTTCTAAAGATGAATTGAATACATATGCAGAAGTCTTTGAAGTCTCTATGAAAATATTATAATGGTGGTTGTTAGTACTCTGATCTACAAGATAAAATAATCTTTAGTTTGGTGCTATGTTCTAGCGGCACATGTGTCGGATACAGGCATGCTACTGGAAAAGTGTTATTCTCGCAGCACCATCATAAACATCATATCATTTGAAAATCCTTAAAGTATTATGGCCAGTGTCTTAACCTCTAGGTTTTTCATCAAGCTCTCGTTGATCGTTTTTTCCCAAGATTGTCTTCTGACCTCTATTCCAAAAGAACTGTTAGTATTTCCTAAGTCCTAGTTTTATGCTTCTTTATATTTGTAATTTGATTTTTACCAAAATAAAAGTGGTGTGTGCTCTAAAGTGCCTAAGTCACACTACATTTATTTGGTCTTTATACTAAACCAACATTATTCCCAAGTCTACATACTAATACACTTGGAGTTTCTAAGCCAAACCAGGCCTCTCGGGTCTATGAATTTTACCAAAATTTCGGGGGCCCCAAAGGCCCAAATCTCATGCTAAGTCAACAGGTCAAGCCCCGAATCAAGTCACAAGCCAAGACCAAGCACCATGCACCTAGCCTACCATTCCATGTCTAATCGATATAGCTATGTCAACATCGGCGTATATAAAGGCCATATTCTCCAAATGCCTTATTCATGTGTGATTATTCCAAGAAGTAAACTCAGAAATTTAAAGTCTGCAAGTGTTAAGGAGTTAGAGAGCTAACACACATGTGTCGATAATTTTCCAGCTGACAGTACAAAGAGAAGACGCATGTCTGGAGGTTCTACAACACCCGAAAAAGGAAAATTTCATGCTTAGGATCTTGGTAAATAAGGATATTGAATCGCTGAGATATTTCCATTGGTTATAGTTGGGTTGTTAGACTTCAATATTACACAGAGAATGTCTCCACGTTCCATCTTTTCACCTTGCTACTAAAAACATTTGTCAGATCACAAGGTGAAGAACTGTTAGTGTCAGTGTTATGAAGAGCAGTGACAAAAATCTTGGATTAAGCAACAACAACGTGAACATCGGTCGAAACTTGAAGTTGAGCTTCATAAATTAGAGATTAACTGGTTTAATGTGAAGAAACCATTGAAGATATTCTAGCCAGGGTGCGTCAAAGGGAAGTCTCTCTTAAAACATGAGCGAGCCAGGGAACATTTCCAGAGCCAAGTGCACCTACCATCAAATTCAACACAGGTCTGTTCATGTAGAAGATCAAAGTTTTATGATTTTAACATGTGATTCGATCCCGAAATTATGGTGACCAGTGGCATGAGTTTTCATAACTCAAAAGATCGTGTGAATCATGGCATAATCCCTCCATTTCATGTTTTGAAAATTCTTATTATCACAAGATTCAACTTGTACCTTGCTCTAGTGTGCATGAGGGGTTTTCAATTGCAAACATTTATATGATCGATCGAGGGATTGAGGAAACACACAAGTGTCAAGTACCAAGGTAGAGTTCACATGGAAGAGCTCCCATTCACAAGATGCCAGGAAATTTGGAGTGATGATGTCTATGGTAATACAAAAATAAAAAGCATTCCATTTTATTCTCATACCAGCCAAGATCCCTGGGGCTTAAGGAACGAAAAAGAATATAAAGAAGAAAACCAGTAAGTGCCATAGTAAATGCACACCAAAGTGCCAACACTCACAAAAGTTCCTAAAGGTTTTGTAAAGAACATCTACCAGTGTTGAAATTAGTTTTTTGTTTACACATGAGAGTGGACAAAAATTAGTAAAGGACCTGATCTCACCACTACGTTTTATGTTGCAAAATCTTGCAGTTTCTATATTAGATGCAGGTCATCAATTTCATGTTGAAGTTGTGGTAGAAAATGCCCATAATTTCTGTTATCTCCTCAAATAAATTGGTGGAGATTTTTTCTTTTTAGGTGATAGATTTTGGTCCAAAATTTATTTCTAAATTTTTGTAAGTAGGTTAGAGAGTCTATTTTCTGTCGATAAACTCAGAAAGAACTTTTGATTTGGTTTGGTCAAGAAAAAGACAGAATCTCAGGTTTCGGTGGTTTAGGCGAGCCTGAAACACGCTCATTAACCACCGAAAGCCTTTGTTCTCGATAGTTAAGAGGGAAAAGCAAAAGCTCATTTAACTACTGAAAAGATTTCAACGGGAAAAATGAAAAGCCTGTGATTTCGCACGAGCCAGTGGTCAATTGGTGCAATCATGAAAACATAACTGCCAAAAGTCCATGGAGGTGGTAAGGTATGCATGTTCTTGCTGTATCTATCCAAAGATTGATACCCTGTTGTCCTTTTAACTGCATTTGTCATTTCAAAATTAAGACTCGGCAAAGACACAGAAACTCATGCGTGTTTCTCGACTAACAAAAATGATTAGTCACGTAGCCCCTCACTATCTCCAGTCATGAGGACACGGATCCATTATGACCCTGATTAATCTCTGATTTGATCTCCATTTATTATCAATTCGAATCTGGGAGTCATTGTGACAGTCTTGAGCCCGTGATTTCATCAAGCAAACGCATATCCAGATACCATAATCCTATTTTTTGTGGTGATTGTCGAGTGCAGTTTGAGTTCAACAAATCCCTATCAATCCAATTGTCATACCAATCAAGCCAGGTCAAGTCATCAGGTAGTTCAAAGCCCATACTATTTCAATTTAAATGTATATCTCACCGAAACTTGAAATTTTCGGCATGTTTTCAGTCAGTCTGTTGCCTAAACTTGGTTAGTGAATGATCTTTGCGATCAGAACTTTGTGTCACCCTGTCCCATTTGTTTTTCTATGAGTCATACTCTCTATCATCCTAAATCATAGAGTCTTTGTCTCCCTGGCATGAAGTTTTTCCTTAATCCCAGGTATAGCCAGCATTTACTAATGCTAAAAGAAGGGCCAGTTCTAAAGGTTGAATTGGATGGAGTTTTGTACCTTGAGGTGTTCCCTAAGGTGGTCGAGTTCTTCAAGAAAACTAGAGTGTATACGTATTGTGAAAAACTGGTATATTTTCATCAACAGGTGTCCAAAACCTTTGCTAGCTCGTATGATGGAAGAACAACAACAGTGGGAAAGGAACAGTTTGTGGTTGATGAGGCAGCCATAGCTGAGTTCACTGGTCTCCCCAGAACAGGCGATTTTTGGTTCAAATCAACTGTACCCTCAAACATCAAATTTAGATCCTACCTACATCCTCTGCACAAAGATCTTACATGGAAAAAAGACATACCAATGTCTTATCTAGAACCTAAGTGGCAATCTCTCCAGAGGGCAATCTTTGTCTATATCACCTGTGAAGGTAGATACAACAGATTCATGTTCTACCACTTCAAACTTTTAAATCAATTCACATGGAGATCTCCCATCAATTTACCATTTTACTTGCACAAAGCCCTCACAAAAATGGCTAGGCAGGTCAAAGCCAAGCCCACTAAGGTGGCAGGTAGATTGTCTCATCAAGGACTCATTACTCTCATTGTCAAAGAGTCATTGAAGAAAAGGCAGGTGGATTGGAACTACTTCCTCTTCTGGAATGAATTCTAGACTGATTAGCAATAGTAGGAGAAGGGTAAAAAATTTTCCACTAAGAAGACCATTACTCCTAAAAGCAGTCATAGAAAAGGGAAGGGTATCTCACCACCAAGAGATCTAATAGAATAATCCTCTGTTAAAAGAAAAAGAACCAAAAGAAAGTTACAGTTTGAGGGTGAGCAGACCAAGGACCCTGCTGAAGGAAGTAACCCTTTAAACCTACCATATAGTGATTCAGAGCCAGAACAGGAGTTAGCAGAGACACAAGGTAATGTACAGGTTGGACAAGTTGCAGACAATTATTCCAACTTTCCCTCACTAACTCCCCCAGAGGCACATGGTCCACCATTGGCAAAAGCTTCTTCAAGTAAGCCTAAAGCATCTAAGGCATGAAAAATCAATAAAATCCTGCAACAAGTCTATGAAATGGAAGTCTTGAAGAGAGTTATTAAAAAGGCAAATACAGACTTGATTGAAATAAATGTAGATCTTTTCAACATGAACCAAAGCCTCAAAGAAAATCATGATGAGATCAAAGATAGGAATAGGGTGTTGATAAGGGAGAACATGATGTTGTACAGGCAGCTTAGAATTCTGAGGCTGAAATTAAAAGATTCTCAATCGCCAACACAGAAGCAAACAGGTTTGGAAAATCTAGCCAACTTAGCTACAACCATGGTAGATTTACCACAGTCTTCCACATAGCAAGTTGAAGTTCAAAGATCTGCACGAAGAGGAGTTGCATCGTCCAAAAGACCTTGAACACTCAACAGAACATCAAGGTAATCATTTTTGAAATTTTTGAAGTTTTGACAAAGCCAATTTTTCGGTGGTTTAGGAAAACAGGACGACTGTTCATTAACCACCGAAAGCAGTGCTTTCTGTAGTTAAATCACCAAGAATTCTTCTATGTTAACCACCGAAAGCCTGTCACTACCAAAATGACCGAATTTTTGCACAGATCGAGGTTTTTCTGATCCAAATCATTTGAAAACACTCATGATGGATGGATGATGAATTATATATTCAGTTTCAAGATCCATTTTTGGTGCATAAGGATTAGAAAGGGTAGCCAAGTTGATTTTGGCACCTATTTTGGTGGAAACAGATTGGATTTTTTGCACATCTCAACAAATTCGAATTATATCTCTTGGAAGAGTCATCACTCAGCCTTGGAAGGCTATTCTGCACTACACAATGAATCTACAAGATATGAAGACCATGAAATATGGGATTGACCTCATTTTGGAGATCATTCCCTATCTTTTGCAAACTGAATTTTGACTTTCTATCTTTAGCATATCTGATCCATGCTTTTAGGATCTCAAAACTACATTGTAAAGCTATAAAGCTAAAGATAGAAGATGAACTAAAGGTTCGATTTTGAGTTCTATATGCTATTGTTTTGTATGAAATACACTTTCTTTAATATATCAGCCTACAAGCTTCTTTCACTTGTTACTGTCAGACCTTCTTTCATCTTTGTCTATGCTTATGAGTGGAATTAGTTCTTTTCTATCTATTTAACGATCCTATGGTAACTGTCATCTTACGTTTGATTGTTAAGAAAGAATCACAAGCATCTTTGGCTAGTTCGTTGACCCATCATATATATGGTTTTATGTATGTTCTAGTTAACTGATTAGTTTTCTTATCCATTTGTTATACAAACCCATCTGACAATAGCTCTTGAAGGCCTTGTGTTGCATGAATATAACTAACACTGTCTTGAGAATACAATACAGAGGTTAAGATATTCATCTTGATCCAAACCCACACCTATTATTGAGAAAATAGTTTCTAAAAAGATTAAGTTACCAGGCATCTCTGACTTACAGCCTAGGAGAGTTTCCTGGAGTGATAACAAATTGGCGTCGCTGCTAGGGAGAGGAGATCGAAGCTCATCTTCCTTGGAAGACGACATAGATCCATCTTTGATGATAGACAAAGCCTGGACATCATTTGGGTTGTAACCATCTATCTAGAGACTCCATTGAAATAAAGTGGCTCTGAAAAGAGCTCACACCAGGGCGAACCAAGAAGACCCACTGGCAGCACCAGTTCCTGACCCTGAGAAGATCATCAGTAAGGGAAAAGCTTTACAAATATAGGCGTCCAGATCTATAAAGACATCAAATCTAGGTATTCAAACCAACACTTCTTCTTTCATATATAAAGGGGCTCTAGTTGAATCCTCTGCTGCTGAAACTCATAGTTCTTAGGAAATTGAAATTTTATCTAAAATATTGAAGGTAGAGGAACCTTCACTTTCCTCTAATGTTACAGACTCTGTTTTTGAGACTGATATTTCATCCAACCTTAAAGAGGTAATTACATGATCCCCTCAACAGAAAGAAACCTCTTCTTCTTCTTCTTTGAATTCCTCACCCACCAAGCCTACAGAGGGTGTTTTCTACACTCATACTAATCTGCCTGTTCTTGAATATATTTTACATGATCTGTCCTCTAAGGGAGAAGAAAGCTTAGCCTTGTTGCTCAGTTAGTTTTACAAGGCCTCTTATTTTTCACCCATCTCTGAAAATTTTACTCAAAGTGAAGTGAGACAACCATTTTATTTAAACGCAACCATCCCATCTCAACCTTCATCTCCTAAAAATTCTTCTTATGTATCAACCCCCAAGACTACCATGGCTATCCCTTTAACCAAGATGGAACAAATTTTAGCAAATAGGTATGATCCACTTGTCTTTCCCAATCCCTTATCTTCCATGCCAACCAGAGATTATCAGAAATATATGCCAAAGTTTACCGGAGCTGGAGATTATACTATTGAAGAACATATAGAAGATTTTTATGCTTATGCTGAAAATATTAACATTTCAGAAGAAGATGTGTGGACCAGAGTTTTTGTACAGAGTTTGGATGGCCAAGCCTGGAAGTGGTTCAAAGAGCTACCGGCAAATTCAGTCACAGGTATTGAACAACTAGATGAGGTATTCTTAAAACACTGGGGAGAAGAAGAGATCTACTATATTACATTTCTGAGTTCGGAAACTTAAGAAGAGAAGATGGAGAGTCGATATCAGACTTCATCAAAAGATTTAATAGAATGTTCGGCAAGATCCCTGTAGAGATCAAACCAAGTGATGCATCGGAAAAGATCACATTCTCTGCTACTTTTGATCCATATTTTTGTCTAATCCTCAGAGAAAGAAGATCAACCACACTTTCTTTAATGCAAGATGCTACCCTCAAAGTTGAATCAAATATTATGGCATCTCAGAAGCTCAAAGGAAAGGTTGAGAGAAAGAAGTCTGTTGTTGAGCCCCCTTCTTCTTCTAATAGTAAAATGGAAAAGATGGCCAAGATGTTGGACAACTTGACATCTGAAATGTCAAAATTGAAGATCCAGAATCAAAAACCAGCAAGGACAAAAGAGCCAAATGATTTTGTCCCTAGAAATCCAAATGCTTTCCCTTACAGAAGGAACAATCAACAATTCCAGATCATTCAGAGAGACAAGAATGCAGCTGATGATCAGAGAATCAGACCCCCTTTCCAAAATGCAATGCTAGAAGAAGAACAACAGATATCTCATGATGAAGTTGAAGAAGCAGATGACATAAATTGTTTTGGTGATGAAAATGATTCCTCCTTTTTAACACAAGTAGATTATGAAGAAGCCCTGATGGACCAAGAAATTCATGAGGCAAGTATTGAAGAATTTGTCTACCAGACGGATGATCAGAAAGGTTATAATTTAAGATCCAAAAATGTTGCCCCTAAACCATTGCTCGTTGCTCTTGTGAAGAAGAAAGAAGTTGTTGCCAAGCAGCTTGTTGCTCCTATAAAACATACATCCACTCCTGCAAAACAGCAGCAGAAGTACCCACATCCCCTAGCCAAGGAGCAAGTCATTCTCAAAGCTCCTTCCAATGAGGTAAAAGATTCTAATAAATCAGCATATTCTTTTAATTTCGAATCAAAAATTCAGAAAGTAAAGATACCTATTGTTGCACCTCTTTCGTCACCTTGGTGAGAAAATAAGAGGTGCTTTCAAGCTCAGTTGGGTCTGCTGAGCAGGAAAACTATAGAGAAAAGAGTTAGAGAAAGAAAAACAAAAACTATAATTAANCAGAAAGTAAAGATACCTATTGTTGCACCTCTTTCGTCACCTTGGTGAGAAAATAAGAGGTGCTTTCAAGCTCAGTTGGGTCTGCTGAGCAGGAAAACTATAGAGAAAAGAGTTAGAGAAAGAAAAACAAAAACTATAATTAAGAATTAAACTAATAGATGTAATAAAAACTAAAATCATGGGCATAGGGACATAGAAATAAAAAGAACAAAAAGACCCATGTCACCAATGTTTGAGGCTGATCTATTGAAGAAAATAAAGCACCAAGAAGAAAGGGGACTATGAGTCCCTTCTTCCTCCAAGGGAAGGCTCTTGGACCCTCACTAGCTAGCTCTTCTTACAACAAAGAAAATGGAAAATGATGATGAAAGAACTCTTTACAAATCCACTCAATGGTGAGATGGATTGTCCAATGTAATGGTGCCAATGTTCTTGTGTCAAGGATGGAGTCCTCAAAACCATATAGGCAGCATAACATTACTTTGAATTCCTTGAGAAAATGAAGTGCATTCATGGCTTTTTATAGCATTGTATTGGGTTATTGTTTAACTGCTTTGTAGTGTGAAAAGAGGCCATTTAGGGCATTATTAGGTCTTTGACCAGCCCACCAGTCGGATCCAGCCCAGATTTGAGGGTCAAATCGGCTTGGGAGCTGAACCATAAGTGGTTGGGAGGCCGACCACTTTCATAAATGCGTCGTTTAGAAGGTGCGTGGATTTTTGCACTAACAGTCGCGCATCATGCGCATGTGCGTGATTTATACGTTCATGTTCCGCGCATGTGTGTGTGCGCCCAATGTCTGCAAAGAGATCTTCAATGTTTCACTACTTTGTATAGTTTTTTTACCTTTTTGAATGTTGTGGTATTAATTTAGGTCCATGAATGACTTCATTATTGTTTGACGATGCTGAGTTCTTGTAACCATGTGCGGACGAATTTTCAGTGATAACAGATGCCCCTTGATTGATGAGGTTAGGAGCACACGTATAGCCGAAATCCATCAATGTTTTTTCTACTAAGAATGTTGTTGTAAGAGAGAGCAATAGTAGGATTTTTCAGAACGATCTGTTGGAGGAAAAAAGGAACCGGTAGGACCCGACCTTCTATGAGGTGTGTAAAATAGAAAACTGTGTACAAATGAGGCGGGCATGCCCCATGCTCGTATCATGTAACTCTGAAAAAAGATGACTGAAGTGTTGGTGTAGACAACTACAGTGGGGGGCGGTTGTGATAAAGGCAAAAGACAATTTTACAAATGAACATACTCTGAACAGTAGGCAGTGATCGCGGTAAGAAGTAGCAGCGATTATGTGGGCAGTGATAGCCCAACCAAGTTTAGAGGTCTTTGGCAAATGATAGAAATGACTGCAATAGTCGCAAAGTAAGACCCATCATAACACTAGAAAGTGTTGGCGTCGAATGTTACGAGGGTCAATGACAGCAGGGAGCAATGGTGTTTCACCCTATGCCATCTGAGATCTCCCATTGAGTGGAGAATGAGAATCAAGATACTGTCACCCTTTCAGAAAATTGGGCTGATGTCGACAAAAGGGGAATGCAACTCCTAGAAGCAAAGGGCTTCGTGAAATCTACTGAGGTGAGGAAGTGGCAGAGGTACATGGACGAAGTCAAGAAGTGGGAGGACTCAAGACTACCCTTGGTTGGAGGATGTATGAGATAAAAAGTGGCAGCAACCGTGTAACGAGGTCGAGTGTCAGGGGGACGACAAGACCAGTGATAAGTTGTGCCAGAGGCGGGACAAGGTGAACAAATTCAGAGGGTAGAGGTAAGTGACCTGTGGGGTACTCTGAAGATATGGACAATGCCGGAAAGGGTAGATGATAAGTAAGGCTCCAACCAAGGGTGACATGGGTTGCGTTTGGCCAAAGGAGGGAAGCAGGTCGCCAAAGGTGACAACAAAAAAGATAATGTAATGACTGGAAATAAAGGCATTTGTACAATAAATAACGAATAATTGGGAGAAATGTACAAATACAGAAACAGGTGCCCCAGTGTGATATGGGTGGCCCACGTAGGGAATAATTTGCTTGGAAAACTGATGAAGGGTGGGGACCCCATTGGTGAGTTTCTGTATGAGGTAGGTGAAATGAAGGTAGGTTCGCAGATGGGCAAACTGATTGTGGAGGAAATGGAGGGTTCATGATACTACGGAGGTGCAGGTAAAAAGAAGAACCGAGAAGGGACAATCTGGGAGTCTGTGTGGGAAATCTAGCAAAATGAGGAGATGGAGTATGTGGTTGATTCGCGACATGATGAAAGACTATCGGGACTCCCATCCCTAAAGGGTAATGAAGAAAAGCATGAGTGTCAAAAGTGTCACAAGGTGCTATGAATGGGACAACTCATGTGGGTAAGAATTCTACCGAGTAACAGTACCGAAGATGCAAAATGGAGGTGTGGGTACTATAGAGCCAAGAATGGGGATCCTAGAGGTAAACATCAGAGGGTGTGACTGGAAATGAAAGTGCGATACAGTGGGAAAGACTACATGCCAGTGCTAAGTATATACCTAAAGGGGTTGTGCCGATGTATGATGATCAAGTACCTACACACATGAAAACCAAATACCCAAAGTGAACAATATGTGAAGAGAATCAAAGATATGAGCATGTATTTGATAAGTGTGACTATGCACATGCGTACCTGACCATGGTATGAAAAAAAAGGTGCCCTGAGGGCTCAGGATGAAAAGCGACCCAGGGACTGCTGTGATGTCGAGCCAGGTGTCGATGCGATGTTCGACAATAGAGGGATCGAGGCCAGGCATTTCCGTGTATGACTAGGAGAAAATATCCCTATGTTCTTGGAAGAGGGCTTTATATGCATCGATTTCCTGAGGAGTGCAAGCCGCTCCAATGATGATTTCTTCGACGATATCATTTTTAATGGAAATGTCGATTTTGATGGTGGGGGAAATGTTGGCCATATTTCCTTCTTTAAAAGCATCAGGGGCAGGAATGGGATTTTTGAACCAATCGATAGGCCCTGGTGGGATAAAATCCTTGGTTTCGACCACGTAAATGGGGTTTTGGTTTGGAGGCATGGGGGCCTCTTGTGGAGAGAAGAGTGTGCAATGGTGTAGCAAATCCCAGGGAGAGTCTGGGTGGTTTAACTCTTCGAGTATTTATTCATCTCTTTGGAAGTGACGAGAATACAAGGGGTCATGAGGAGTGATCTTAGTGATAGTGTGGTTGCCCCTTGATGAAGAAGCAGGGGAAACAATGCTAGGAGATGGTGAGGGTTCACTCGACATAAACCATATGTTAAAGTACTGAGGGGCACCTGTGGTGGTTGGGTGGAGAGTGTTCATAGGGGAATGAGCAGGAGAGTTGGGGGGTTTGGGGGGTGAATCCTCAGATACGTCATCCAAAAACCATGGAGGTGTTGGGAGTGACTCAGGTTCGGGAGAAATGACATGAAGAGCCTCTAGTGACGAGGTAATGTTAATTATCGTCGCTGCGGATCGGTGAAGCAGGGTCAATTGACATTTCCTATATTCAAGGATCATAGGACACTGGTATGTAAAATGAGCTAATGAATCACAGAGAGAGCAAGGGTGTCTCATACGTTCATTGACGGAAGTGGTGACATAACGGATGTCAGTGATATTTGTTGAGGAGGATGTAGTAGGACTGGGGTTGTTTTGGAAGTTCTGGCGTACGATGGCTAATGTCTACCGAAAGTGTGGCAGTGCTGGGAAATGATGGGTATAATGGCCATACTCTGAACATATAGCACAATCGTATTTGGTCCTCAACCCTTTACTACTGGAAGGGTGGGTGGTAGTGGTGGGATTAGCAGCAGTGGCGGGTGTTGGGGGAGTTTGATTGAGGGGGATCAAATTCTGTAATTTAGATAGTGATGGATAGTTGTTGGTTTGGTGTCCCTCTTTCTCACATAGTGCGCAAGGTGGTGGGATGCGTGGAGGAAGTGGAGCGGTGGGCTCCTTATTCTTTCTCCTGCCCCTAGCTGTAGCAGGGGGGTTAGTGAGTGGGGGGGTGGTGGGGGTAAGGATGGGAATCGTCATGGGGATTCCTTATTGGGGGGGAAGGGATGGTCGAGGGACCATCTCTAGTGGGTTTAAATACCAAACTGGGATTGCTAACACCATATTAGGTAGTGTGAGCGTTGCGGCTACCTGAAAAGATTCGATACATGGTGGAGGGTAAAAGAAGGGAATTTGAGTGAGGGGTTGGGGAACTGTCTCCCAAACTGGACTATGTCCTATGTCCCTGAGAGGTGGAATTGTGGACTGGTGTGGTCGAAGAGTATCTAGGAGGTTCTTGAGGGGGGGGTTCTGCGACGAGTGGGACGTCAAGTATGATAGAACCATCTATAGGAGGAAGGGTATCCTCTGTGTGAGTTCTGTTAGATGATATGGCGCATACTTGATTAGCAGGATGAAGGAGTGGTGGTGCTCCATGGTACGTCCCTAACAAGGATGGATCTTTAAAAATCCCAGGACCCATCTCGACGAGTGGATATGCGTCTTGGCTGGTGTGGATGAGAGGAAGAATGTTATTGATGTTGGCAGATGGGTTAGGCTCATAATGTGAGACTTGGTCAATGGTTACGATCTTCCCATTGTGGGGGAACATCATTGTCCAAAAGACGGAAGATGCCACTGCCTTCATAGCGTACATGTAGCTACGACTGAACAGGATATTATAATCGAGTGGGGCATCGATAACTTCGATATCGATGAGAATAGTCTTGCCCCCGAGTTCAACGGGGACATTTTGGAAGAGCCCTTCAGGAGAGGATGGTTGTCCGTCATAAGCTCATAATGTGATGGCAGAGGGTATGAGTTCCGGGGAACCATGTTTCTGCCATACTGTTTTGGACATGATGCATGTAGATGCACCTTCATCGATGATACACTAATGAACTGTGATGTTCTGTATTTTTACTAGTATTTGAAAAGTGATCAAGGCGGGAAGATGAGGTTCTCCACTGTCTAGATCAAAGGTGATGAGTCGAGTATCTATTGGGTAAACTACCCCCAACGCAGAAAGTATTGATTTCCGCTGAGTAGGACAAGTCTAAAGGACTTCCAAGACTGACATGGCAGCCGGGGATTGTGCTAAGTCATCTACCAAACTATAGTTATGAGCTTCCCTAGCCTGTGGGTTGTGGACATTCCTGCGCAATGGGATGCGAGGGATGCGTAGCGGTGGTTCGGCGAAAGGGTAAGGGATCACCAACGGGGGTCCCGTCGGTGTAGGGTTTGTCTATGGAGAGATGGGAGTAGACTCAGCGGGGGCGTGATACTGATGATTACGCGTTTGCAGAAGGATTTCTTCCTCACTAGTGAGGAGAATTGTACGCTCTGCTGGATTGTTGGGGTTGAGGTATTGTCCTACCTGAGGTGGGGCATGTTGTGTGTCTTGTTGGGTGTTTATCACACCTTGATGTGGAATAGGATTTTGCAGCATGGCGGGAGGGGGTTGTTACACGTATTGTTGTGGTGCCTACTGAGGGGCAGGTTGTGCAGGAGAATGGGGAAGACTACCAGAGTCTTTCAACCGTTTGAAATCAGCGATCTAGGGGCAATGATGAGTGTAATGGATGAACTCACTACAAAGGGCACAAGGGAAGATGGTTTTAACATTATTTCTCCCTTAGCGTTTATTATTATTATTTCCCCCTTGGGGGTTTTGGTTCCCTTGGTTCTGGTTGCCCCCAGTGAGTTGGTGTTGTGGGGGTTGATTCCTGCCTTGACCTGGGTTGTTTTTATTCCTATTTCATCCTTTCTTCTTAGTATTGTTCGATGGATGGGTTGGATTGGCTATATTCAACTGCTCAAAACTTTGGTATTGTTGAACAACAAAGGGTTGAACAAAATTCACCCCTGCATGAGGATGTGGGGGAGCCATGGGTTGTGGAGGACCAGGAAATGGGAAGTACGGATTTTGTGATGGTATTGATCCATAAGGTACATAGGAAGGCGTAGTGCTTTCACTAGTACTATAAGTTGATGTTGAGGGAGTACCATTGTTTGTGGGAATAGGTGGATTTATGGGAGGTTCCGGTGGTGGTCCACTGATGGGTGGAGGTATAGCAACAGGGTATGGTTGTTGATAAGGGGGTGGGGGGTAATAATAAGTGCCCCTATATGTCGGCAGGTGTTGAGGTGTTCCATACATCAGTGGTGGTTTGGGTTGTGTACCATGGTGTGTGGTGGCACTGATTAGTCCGTCTGCTGAGTGAGACATCCCAAGTTTGTCTTGGCCAAATGGCACAGGTTTTGGAAGATCAGGAAGTACCATGTATAAGTGTCCTGACTATGCATAGATGAGGTCATACTATTGGGCCTTGTTGATGGCTTCCTCTTCGGATTGAGGGAAGGTGGAAGCTACATCATTTCCAAGGAGAGAGACAAGTGATCGAGGAAACCAGTTGAGACATTGTTGCTTGGTGGTTTCTGCTTTACACAAACTACATCGCCTACGCCACTCGTGAATGTGGTCAGCGATGTGTGTGGCTGAGGTTTGTTTGAAGTTAGACAGTTGTTCGAGACCATTTTCGTGTTGGATGGGTAATTGGAAGAAGGTCAAGAATGCTTTGGCCAATGACTCAAAAGTTGCGTGGGACCCTGATTTTTCTTCGACATACCATTTAGCCGATGGGCCAATGAGTGTGCGTTGAAATAATCATAGTCTGATGGAATCATCCATAATGTTGTTGGAGGAGCACCATAGGTGAAAGGTCATGACATGGTTGGCAGGGTCATCACCTGCCTTTCCTTCAAACTTTCGTATGTCTGAAGGGAGTTTGGTTGGAATTGTAGGCCATGGGGGATCATGCAATATAGGATCATTGGTGAGTTTGGTGAGATCCGGTATGTTGAGAGAAGCCAAATATGGCATCTGCAGTGGGGGGGGAGGGTTAGCTACGGCCATATTGTGTTGTGAACCTTACCCTTGAGGGGGCCTAGGTGGGTTGGTGCTCCCTCCTTGAGAGGAAGTGGGTCCCCTGCTTCCGTGTAAATGAGAGAGAGTGAATGGATGACCTTGGGAAGTTGACCCAAGTAATGTAGAACCAAGCAAAGCTGATCCTAAGATAGTAGCACTCATAGGAGTGTGTGAAGGAGGTGTCGATGAGCAGGCACAACTAGATACTCCCCCTAATATAGGAGGGAGGTTGAGCAAGCATCATGAACGATGGGGGTTTTGTGGTTCCCCTGTGATGTTAGACTAGCTGTGTGAATGTGTGCAAAAAGTGGTGAGAGTAATATAGAAACAAGAGCCTTTAAGTTGAATGTTTACACAATATATATATATATCCAAATCAAACTGTAATCAAATGTGCATCATACATAAAATGAGAAAGAAGCATATATGTGGGTAAGTGGGTTTTTTCCGCGTGGGGGAATCAAAGGAAAGAAAATGCTCATGTCCTAGAAGACGTAACTTCCTTCCTCTCAAATAGCACTAGACCTTCCAATAATACTCAACAGTGGGGTCTAAAGTCACTGGAAGAGAAACTAGTGAAGGATGAAATAATTGGTTATAATGAGGGGTAAAGGGGGCATATCCCGAAAAAGCTGGTGATACTTCCCAATAGCCACACAAAATCCAATCAAGGTGCAATTGTAGCCCACAATTTCCACATGGGTAGATGTCCTAAAAAATTGGTCACTAGGTACCTCGGTCAAAGTGAGGCATTTAGATTTTCGGCCTAAGAAATGGGTCACGGGCTAGATCCTGTCCAAGAGGTGGGTGCCTCAAGGGGGGACACACAGAACAACCAGACCTCGGCCTTCAACCCTTCACGGGTATCTCCCTGCCTTATGGTGATTGGAACACTTGACTTGGAGGATTTTCAGTTCCCTATTTGACAACCTCTATGTTTTGACAATGTGAGAACCAGATAATAGGGATTTTTTTGGATGCCTATCCCCAAAATCCTACCTAGACTAAAAAAATTCTTTTGGCACCTCCTGTGGAGGAAAACTTAGTGATTTTTTAGAAATATTTTAGATGTAATTGTTTTGGGAGGTTGGGGGTGTAAACCAACCTCGTTGATTAAAGATGGGAGTGGATAGTCCCGTCGAGAAAAGATGGGGTATTTTCGAAATCCCTTTGGAGGAAACTTACTTTGACCTCCACGTTTCACGAAGAAGCTATGTGAGTGATGAGTGACTTTTGTGTGTGAGTGAAAGTGTGCCAATTTTTAGTGAATTAGATGTCACCTTGTTGCATGTGGACTTCACTAGTCCTTACAAGAGTTTGATTACCTAATTAACTAAGTGCCTTTGGTACAACCTTGCGTAATTCAAAAGCCCTAGGAAGATAGCATGTGGACATGTGGGTCCGTTACTATCMTTTAACTCCCTGTTGTGATGTAATCTAAAAAATCTTTGAAACTATCCTAGATTGAACATGTGGGCATGTATGGGCCCATTACAAACCTTTAAACTTCCCTAGTGTTTTGATCTAAGAAAGCAAAAATTCAAACACTATCCTATCTTTGTAGCATGTGGGCATGTATGGGCCCATTACGATATTAAGATGTGTTTGAAAAAGAAAACTAAGAGGGGTCCCAAGAAAGCTCGTTATCCTCTCCTAAAGGTTTTAATGTTCTTTTAAGGGAGATGAACTTGTTTCACAATCTTTTTCTGATTCTCAAGGTCGCTTGGAGGCGCGAGAGAAGAGCATACTAAGCGATTGTAATTGAACTTCTAGTCCCAATGTAAGTTAAATGTGATTAAAAATGATTTCCAACTTATCTTGTGAGTCAAAAACAAGCCATCCATGTGGCAAAAAGCAAATAAGGGAAATTGATTTTATCCACCTAAGTGCCTATGTGTTTTTTACTAACCCCTTTATATGATGAGGGGACTAAATGTAGTGTAGCTTTAAAACATGCTTGACATCATTTTTAAGAAGGCAAATGGCCTTCCCCGCATCTCAACAACTTTACAATGTGAAATTTTGCACAGATGCACGGGTCTCAGTGGAGACAAAGGCGCACAGAGCGCATGCACGCAAACAGAGACAAGTTAAAAAGTGCACGTGTGCAGAACAGAACCGTGAATCAGGCGCATGGGCGCACGATGCGCGTCTATGGGCCCAAAAACCCACTTATGTGGCACACGACCGAGAATGAAAAATCCGAATGGATTTCTCTCAATTCAACTTGGAATTGGCTGGTTGGCAAGTCGGCTTAGGCCGGTTAGTGCACCTGCAAGTTAAACAAACTAAAAGAAGAGAAAAATAAACCCAAATGAGGTAGGAAATTGATACCTTTCCCCAGTGGAGTCGCCAATCTGTTGCGCCTCTTTCTTCACCTTGGTGAGCAAATAAGAGGTGCTTGCAAGCTCAGTTGGGTCTGCTGAGCAGGACAACTGTAGAGAAAAGAGTTAGAGAAAGAAAAACAAAAACTATAATTAAGAATTAAACTAATAGATGCAATAAAAACTAAAATCATGGGCATAGGGACATAGAAATAAAAAGAACAAAAAGACCCATGTCACCAATGTTTGAGGCTGATCTATTGATGAAAACAAAGCACCAAGAAGAAAGGGGACTATGAGTCCCTTCTTCCTCCAAGGGAAGGCTCTTGGACCCTCACTAGCTAGCTCTTCTTACAACAAAGAAAATGGAAAATGGTGATGAAATAACTCTTTACAAATCCACTCAATGGTGAGATGGATTGTCCAATGTAATGGTGCCAATGTGCTTGTGTCAAGGGTGGAGTCCTCAAAACCATATAGGAAACATAACATTACTTTGAATTCCTTGAGAAAATGAAGTGCATTCATGGATTTTTATAGCATTGCATTGGGTTATTGTTTAACTGCTTTGTAGTGTGAAAAGAGGCAATTTAGGGCATTATTAGGTCTTTGACCAGCCCACCAGTCAAATCCAGCCCATATTTGAGGGTCAAATCATCTTGGGAGTTGAACCATAAGTGGTTGGGAGGCTGACCACTTTCATAAATGCATTGTTTAGTAGGTGTGTGTCTTTTTGCGCTAACAGTCACGCATCATGCGCTTGTGCGCAATTTATACGTTCTTGTTCCGTGCATGTGCGCGCGCGCCCAATGTCTGCAAAGAGATCTTCAATTTTTCACTATTTTGTATAGTTTTTTGAACTTTTTGAATGTTGTGGTATTAATTCAGTTCCATGAATGACTTCATTACTGTTTGACGATGCTGAGTTCTTGTAACCATGTGCAGACGAATTTTCAGTGATAACACCTATGCCATTGACCGAACTCATGAAGAATGATATTTTTAAGTCTTCCATCCTGAAGTCCCTTGAACCAAAGACCTCTTCATCTACTGATTTTGTAAACCTACAAGATGACAAGCCAATAGTAACCATAGGGCCTATGATAGAAGACTGAGATGATTCTTTTCCACCATTCTATATATCCCTAAATGTTCATGATAAGATCCTCTATAACTTCTTGCTTGACTCAGGAGCATCACATAATCTTATGCCCAAAGCAATGATGGATGAGCTTGGGCTTGAGGTCACTAAACCATATCATAATCTCTTTTCTTTTGACTCTAGGAAAGTCATATGCCTTGGCCTCATAAAAGACCTTGTTATAAACCTTGCCCAATTGCCAATGAGAAGCATGGTAATGGATGTCATGGTTGTCGATATCCCACCCAAGTTTGGACTCCTCTTGTCACGTCCATGGAGAAAAAGGTTAGGAGGTACTTTCCAGATGGATCTTTCGTATGCTATGATCCTGGTGTTTGGAGGAGAGCTAAAAATACTTTACAGAGAGAATCAACTTGCCTACATCATCAGGGATGCAAGAAATTCTGTAAATCATCCAATTTATGTTGTAGACACCGATTTTGGCTCGTGCATTCTTCAAATAGATGATTCTCAATTAGCTCCTTTGTAGCTTGTGAAACCCACTGAAAAACAAACTGATGATAAGGATGTTCCAGTTTGGACCATGTATTTTGATGGGGCCAGTACCAAAGATTTAGCAGGTGCAGAGGTAGTTTTGATTTCTCCTTCAAAGGAGACTATACATTTGTCTTTTAATCTCGATTTCAAAACTATGAACAACATAGCAGAGTATGAGGCCTTGTTGTTAGGATTAAATTAAGCTAAGGAGATGGGGATAAAAGGGTTAAAGGTGTTCGGAGATGTGGATCTCATCATACAACAAGTAAACAGTACTTTCAAAGAAAAGCATGTCAGATTGAAAGCCTACAGGGATGAGGTATGGAAAATTAGAGATTTTTTTTCCATTTTTGATATCTCTTATATACCCAGAGATATGAATCATCTTGTCGATTCCCTTGTTGTTTTAGCCAGCATGTTTATTCCTCCCATGCCCCCCAGGCTCAATTATGAAATCCAAGTCAAATATAGGCCATCTTTGCCCGACAATATTAAATACTGGAAAGTTTTTGAAGATGATGATGAACTTAATAGATTTCTTCATGTGGTAGATGAGTTTTCTGATATGCACGTTGACTAGTAGAATCTAAATGTAGAGGAATCCCAGAAGCCTAAGCTAAAACAAAATTTGGGTCAGCATGATATTGTTCAGCTACCTAACAATTATATACCTCGGGGTTTGGTACCTCTCGAAAATCTATTTGATCACAACGATGTCCCCTACAAGCCATATAAAAAGGAGAAATATCCTACTGTTCATGAGCACAACATAGGGAGCGAAAGCCAACCTAAATTCATAAATATGTTCTTTGAATTGACTGTTGATCAGAAGTCCGAATATTGCAGCATTTTGAAAGAATTTTATGATGTTTTTGTTTGGAAATATAGTGATCTGAAGACTTATGACCCTGATATCATTCAACATAAGATCCCTCTTGAAAAGGACACCATCCCTTTCAAACAAAAGCTCATACCTATCAGTCCTCTTCTTTTGCTTGTGATTGAAAGAGAAATCAAAAAGCTTCTTGATGCTAAGATCATAATCCCTTTGAGATACTCTAAATGGATTGCAAATCTAGTAATAGTGAGAAAGAAAAATGGCGAGGTCAGGTTATGTGTGGACTTTAGAAACCTAAACAGATGCTCTAAGAAAGACAACTATCCCCTACCTAAAATGGAACATTTGCTGCAAATAATTTTAGGGCCTACTATTATGTCTTTCCTAGATGGTTTTTCCGACTATAACCATATTTCTGTCCATCCTAATGACCAAGAGAAGATTGCGTTTACTACTCCTTGGGGTACCTTTATGTACGCCAAAATGTCATTCGGATTAATGAATGTTGGGGCCACATTTCAAAGGGCCATGGATATAGCTTTCATGGGTGAGAAGGACAAGTTTGTCCTCATATATATTGATGACATCACAGTTTATTCCAGTATTCATGAGGAGCATCTAAAGCATTTAAAAAGAGTTTTTCTGAAGTGCAGGTAGTTCAGAATCTCATTGAATCCCAAAAAGTCCCATTTTTCTCTCAGGAAAGGCAAGCTCTTAGACCACATTGTCTCAGTAGAAGGCGTGAAAATTGATCTGTCTCGAGTGGAAGCAATTCAGAGGTTGTCCTTGCCAAGATCAAAAAAGGATATTCAATCACTGCTCGATAAGACTAATTTTGTTAGAATATTTGTTCCAAATTTCGTTGAGCTAGTAAAACACATAACATGTATGTTGAAAAAGGGGTCTGAGATAAAATGGACAGACAACGCAAGGAATTAATTTTAGGATATCAAACAGGCTATCATGGAATCCCTGACTCTAATCAGTCCGGATTAAGCAAGATTTTCTACATTTTCTCTTTTGCTTCTTATGACATAGTGGCAGTAGTTCTGTTACAGAAATATGATGACAATATGGATCACCCAATTGCCTTCTTTAGCAAAACACTCAGAGATGTTGAACTAAGGTATGACCCTATTGAAAAACAAGCCTATGCTCTCATAAAATATTTAAAATCTTTTAGAATTGATATCCTCCACTCAAAAGTCATTGCATATGTTCCTTCACCCTCCGTGAAAGATGTTTTGACTCAACCTGATATTGACAGAAAGAGAGCCAAATGGATTGCAAAGTTGATCGAGTTCAACATTGAAGTGAAGCCCACCAAATTGGTAAAAGGCCAAGGCCTTGCTAAGATTTTAACAGAGGAAAATCATGAGTTGTTGGACATAAATTTCAGAGGGGAAAATTCAGCGAATTTGCAGACGGAGCTAGTAGCAGAAGGACAACATAACAATCAATAGATGGCAGAGCATTTGTCTTCTTGTGAATGGTACTCAGGTATTATACATTTTTTACAAAAGCTAGAGGTTCCTCCTGAACTCAGCATGACTCAAGCCCGATCCCTTAAGCTCAGAGCCATCAAATTTTGCATCTACAACAATCTGTTATATTGGAAAGACCCTGTTGGTTTACTACTCAGATGTTTAGACAAAGAAGATTCAGTAGAAGTTATACATCAGTTTCATTCAAGTGTTTTTGGAGGTCACCATTACTGGAAGACCACAGTTCATAAAATTCTAAGGGCTGGATACTATTGGCCTTTTCTTTTCTCAGATGTGTGTGCCTTCGTCAAAGCTTGTGATAAATGTCAAAGATTCACAGGAAAACAACAGCTAAAATCCTTTCCCCTGAGACCTATAGTAGTGACTGGCCCTTTTCAGCAGTGGGGTTTAGATTTTATAGGTGAGATAAATCCTTTGTCTAGTGGTCAACATAAGTGGATTTTAGTAGCCACAGATTATTTTACAAAATGGATAGAGGCAATTCCCACCAAGAATGCCACTCACCAGGTTGTCATGAAGTTTCTTTATGAAAATATCTTGAGCAAATTCGGCTGTCCCAAAAGGCTGGTAACAGATAATGCAACAACGTTCAAAGCAGAGGCATTGGTAGACATGTGTGAATCAATGGGCATCCAGTTGGTACATTCGACCCCCTACTACCCTCAAGGTAATGGCCTGGTCGAATCATCCAATAAGAGCTTAATCAAAATCATCAGAAAATTGTTAGAGGAAAACAAAAAGAATTGGGATTCTAAACTGAAATTTGCTCTGTGGGAAGACAGAGTAACTATAAAAAATCCCATAGGAACCTCTCCATTCAAATTGGTCTATGGGACTGATGCCATTTTTCCTGTTCAGTTAATTTTACCAGTGGCTAGATTCTTTCAGGAAGAGAAAACTGAGTCAAATGATATGGTAAAAAGAATGCTTGATTTGGTGGAACTGCAACAGGCTCGTGAATAGTTAGTGGACAGATCAGAGGCTCATCAAAAGAAGATCAAAGATACTTTTGACAGAAAGGCAAAGGTGGATAATTTTCAGGTTGGTGATTATGTTCCGAAATGGGATGCTCTCAGACAGGATAAAGGCAAACATAACAAGTTCGATTCTTTGTGGACTGACCCTTTCATGATAACTCAAGTACATCACAACAACACATTCATTCTGCAGAATCTGGGAGGTGAAGAAATGTTTGGTGGCTCAGTCAATGGGTGATTTCTGAAACTCTATTTTGTCTAAGGCTGTGAAGCCTAGTCATTGTAATTTTAGTTTTAGTCTATTTTTTTTACAGAATAACTCCATGCCCAATGGAAACACTAGGAGATAGTTTTTAGTTTTCTTTTTTAGGAAAGGCATTGGTTATGTGGTTCTTGAAGCCTCACAGGGAGGCATTCATCCCCAATAGGAGCCAGTGTTATCTCCTCAAATAAATTGGTGGAGATGTTTTCTTTTTAGGTGATAGATTGTGGTCCAAAATTTATTTCTAAATTTTTGTAGGTAGGTTAAAGAGTCTATTTTCTGTCGATAAAATCAGAAAGAACTTTTGATTTGGTTTGGTCAAGCAAAAGACAGAATCTCAGGTTTCAGTGGTTTAGGCGAGCCTGAAACGCGTTCATTAACCACTGAAAGCCTTCATTCTCGGTAGTTAAGAGGAAAAAGCAAAAGCTCATTTAACTACCGAAAAGATTTCAACGGGAAAAATGAAAAGTCCGTGCTTTCGCACGAGCCAGTTGTCAATTGGCACAATGATGAAAACATAACCACTAAAAGTCCATGGAGGTGGTAAGGTATGCATGTTCTTGTTGTATCTATCTAAATATTGATACCCTGTTGTCCTTTTAACTGCATTTGTCATTTCAAAATTAAGACTCGGCAAAGACACAGAAAATCATGCGTGTTTCTCGACTAACAGAAATGATTAGTCACGTAGCCCCTCACTATCTCTAGTCATGAGGACACAAATCCATTATGACCCTGGTTAATCTCTGATTTGATCTCCATTTATTATCAATTCGAATACGGGAGCCATTGTGATAGTCTTGAGCCCATGATTTCATCAAGAAAACGCATATCCAGATACCATAATCCCATTTTTTGTGGTGATTGCCGAGTGCAATTTGAGTTCAACAAATATCTATCAAGCCAATTGTCATACCAATCAAGCCAGGTCGAGTCATCAGGTAATTCAAAGCCCATACTGTTTCAATTTAAATGCATATCTCACCGAAACTCAAAATTTTCGGCATGTTTTCAGTCAGTCTGTTGTCTAAACTCAGTTAGTGATTGAGATTTGCGATCAGAAATCTGTGTCACCGTGTCCCGTTTGTTTTTCTATGAGTCATACTCTCTGTCATATTAAATCATAGAGTCTTTGTCTCCCTGGCATGAAGTTTTTCCTTAATCGCAGGTACAGTCAACATTTACTAATGTTGAAAGCAAGGTCGGTTCTAAGGGCTGAATTGGATGGATTTTGGTACCTTGAGGCGCACCCTAAGGTGGCAGAGTTCTTCAAGCAGACTGGAGTCTATACGTATTGTGAAAAACTGGCATATTTTCATCAACAGGTGTCTGAAACCTTTGCTAGCTCGTATGATGGAAGAACAACAACAATGGGAAAGGAACAGTTTGTGGTTGATGAGGCAGCCATAGCTGAGTTCACTGGTCTCCCCAGAACAGGCGATTGTTGGTTCAAATCAATTGTACCTTCAAACATCAAATTTAGATCCTACCTACAGCCTCTGCACAAAGATCTTACATGGAAAAAAGACATACCAATGTCTTATCTGGAACCTAAGTGGCAATCTCTCCTGAAGGCAATCTTTGTCTATATCACTTGTGAAGGTAGATACAACAGAGTCATGTTCTACCACTTCAAAATTTTAAATCACTTCACAGGGAGATCTCCCATCAATTTACCATTTTACTTGCACAAAGCCCTCATGAAAATGGCTAGGYAGGTCAAAGCCAAGCCCACTAAGGTGGCAAGTAGATTGTCTCATCAAGGACTCATTACTCTCATTGTCAAAGAGTCATTGAAGAAAAGGCGGGTGGATTGGAACTACTTCCTCTTCTGGAATGAATTCCAGACTGATTGTCAACAACAGGAGAAGGGTAAAAAAGTTGCCACTAAGAAGACCATTACTCCTAAAAGCAATCATAGAAAATGGAAGGGTATCTCACCACCAAGAGATCTGATAGAATCATCCTTTCTTAAAAGAAAAAGAACCAAAATAAAGTTACAGTTTGAGGGTGAGTAGACCAAGGACCCTGCTGAAGGAAGTAACCCTTTAAACCTACCATATAGTGATTCAGAGCCAAAACAGGAGTTAGAAGAGACACAAGGTAATGTAAAGGCTGGACAAGTTGCAGACGATTGTTCCAACTTTCCCTCACTAACTCCCCCAGAGGCACACAGTCCACCATTGGCAAAATCTTCTTCAAGTAAGCCTAAAGCATCTAAGGCAAGAAAAATCAATAAACTCCTGCAACAAGTCTATGAAATGGAAGTCTTGGAGAGAGTTATTAAAAAGGAAAATACAGACTTGAATGAAAGAAATGCAGACCTTTTCATCATGAACAAAAGCCTCAAAGAAAAGCATGATGAGATCAAAGACAGGAACAGGGTGTTGATAAGGGAGAACATGAAGTTGTACAGGCAGCTTAGAATTCTGAGGCTGAAATTAAAAGATTCTCAATCACCAACACAGGATAAAACAGGTTTGGAAACTCTAGCCAACTTAGCCACAACCATGGTAGATTTACCACAGTCTTCCACACAGCAAGTTCAAGTTTGAAGATCTGCACAAAGAGGAGCTGCATCGTCCAAAAGACTTTGAACACTCAGCAGAACATCAAGGTAATCATTTTTGCAAATTTTGAAGTTTTGACAAAGCCAAGTTTTCGGTGGTTTAGACGAACAGGACGACTGTTCATTAACCATCGAAAGCAGAGATTTTGGTAGTTAAATCACCCAAAAGTCTTCTATGTTAACCACTGAAAGCCTGTCACTACTAGAATGACCAAATTTTCACACAGATCGAGGTTTTTCTTATCCAAATCATTTGAAAACACTCATGATGGATGGATAATGAATTATATATTCAGTTTCAAGATCCATTTTTGGTGCATAAGGATTAGAAAGGGTAGCCAAGTTGATTTTGGCACCTATTTTGGTGGAAACAGATTGGATTTTTTGCACATCTCAACAAATTCGAATTATATCTCTTGGAAGAGTCATCACTCAACCTTGGAAGGCTATTCTTCACTACACAATGACTCTACAAGATATGAAGACCATGAAATGTGGGATTGACCTCATTTTGGGGATCATTCCCTATMTTTTGCAAATTGAATTTTGACTTTCTATCTTTAGCATATATGATCCATGCTTTTAGGATCTCAAAACTGCATTGTAAAGCTATAATGCTAAAGATAGAAGATGAACTAAAAGTTCAATTTTGAGTTCTATATGCTATTGTTTTGTATGAAAGACACTTTCTTTAATATATCAGCTTGCAAGATTCTTTCATTTGTTATTGTCAGACCTTCTTTCATCTTTATCTATGCTTATGAGTGAAATTAGTTATTTTGTCTCTGTTTAATGATCCTATGGTAACTATCATCTTACTTTTGATTGTTAAGCAAGAACCACAAGCATCTTTGGCTAGTTCGTTGACCCATCATATATATGGTTTTATGTATGTTCTAGTTAACTGATTAGTTTTCTTATCCATTTGTTATACAAACCCATCTGACAATATCTCTTGAAGGCCTCGTGTTGCATGAATATAACTAAGACTGTCTTGAGAATACAATCCATAGGTTAAGATATTCATCTTGATCCAAATCCACACCTATTATTGAGAAAATAGTTTCTAAAAAGATTAAGTTACCAGGCATCTCTGACTTACAGCCTAGGAGAGTTTCCTAGAGTGATAACAATGTCAATGCCTAGAAAGAATTTTCAAAAGAGATGGGTATTGAGAACTACTCAATTAAAAATTTAAAAGCATCGCTAGTGATCGTGGATATTGACAATGTTCATCTTTTATATAAATATGGATCGAAAATATCTTCTAGTCAAAATAAACCATTAAAATAGGATCTAGAATTAATGTAAAATTGTTAGATCCTAATTTCATTCTGGTACAATTGAAAAAATTGTTATTATATGGAGAATCTTATCTAGATCATTCCAGATTTGAAGGAGTAAACTAGTAGGTGACAGAGCATTTCTGGAAGATGTTGATAAGTGTCCAGCAACATAAAGTGTTGAACCTCTCAAAGAATTAGTCTCTCTTCTAGATTTTTAGGCATCGAGTCAGCATTTAAGGAAGCAGTTGGAAGACAAAACACCTCGCAGCAGAGGAACATCAGTAGAAATCAAATCCCAGATTTACAGGTTCCACATTTCATGGAATTGATAGGCAGCCATGAACAAATGGCAAGGAATTTGACTTAAATTGTCCCATATTTCTTGCGTAATATCATAGATTGTTTTTATTCTTAGTTCATTGTTATGTTTATTTCCTAGAAGGTAGGAAGAATCTGTTTATTATATCTTGTTATTTAAGACATCATTTTGTAACAGATGGGGCAAGGCTCGAGAGGGTTGAATAGAGACCAGGGAATGTTGGACTGGGATTCTCTTTTACAATTGTAAAGCAAGGACTATTTCATTTTGCACTCAATGCTACAATCCTTTTGATGAGCAGATTCTCTCCTCTAATATCATTCTTCCTTTTCTTACTTGTAAAACATGTTATATTTGCAATGCATTGAAATGATCTTGTTATGTTGATAAGGCAGTGAATATTTCACTATTTTCTTTCCCAATCCAAGACTTGTTTTTAAGTACCTTATTCTTTGTTTCTGAATGACATTTAGGATTAGGAATATTCCTGTGTGAGTGAATAGATTGGACATTTTCATATTTCTTTCATCTTATGGTTTTATCTTCTTTATTAAATTGACTACCATTGACTAAGTAAGTGGGATTAGCACTTGTTTACAATTAGAGATTGATATTCTCTTTCTTCATTTACTGCTGAAACCTCCAACCTTTTCAAAAAAACATATACATTTATTCATAAAAACCATTGCAATAACTAAGATGTGCTAGGCTTGGCCCTATAGCAGTCTAGGTGAAACTTCTAGCACTAACATCTTTTGGCGTCGTTGTCGGGGATGAAGCAGCGAAGAAATCTTCCCTAGGAGAACGACAATGATCAAATCTGCTTTTTGATGGTGAACAAGAAGATGACATGTGCTTGACTGCAGATCTTTCACCATGGCGACTCCACTGGATCTAAGCATGGAATCCCTTTTGGCTCAAAGGTTTTCCTTTTGTGATTTTTCAGATGTCAATGGTTTTCCAAACCCAATTCTTAATAGAGCTGAATGGGAAGGTACCCTTCCTACATTTAAAGGTGAAGATTGGGAGGTTTCAGCTGAGCATATGCTATATTTTTATGAGTTTATTCATGAACGTCATATTGTGCATGAGGATGTCAAGATCAATATTTTCATATAATTGTTGAAGGGAGCAGCCCTCGACTGGTGCAGATCTCTTCTAGCTTCAAGTATTAACTCATTGGCAAGTTTTGATAATGCTTTCAATATATTTTGTAAAGACAAATTTTCAGCTAAAAATATTTTTGAAAATTGTTGTGATATATTTGAGAAGCATATTCAGCAGAAAGAAAATTTTTGTTCTGATGGTAAGGATGAAAATTATGTTGTTGAGGAAGATCATCAAGATTCAATTGATGACAGGGATAAAGATTTCATAGTTGTAGATGCATTTGATCTCATGTATGATGCACATGGTGTTTTTGATTTGAATAAAAAAGTTCTTGTTCATGATGAGTATAAGGAACAAGTATTTCCTCAGCATATTGTTGTCGATAAATCTAATAAACATAACATTATTGATGAAGGTTATCAGCAGCCTGTTATCTTTATGGTGACAAAAGTTGAGCAGTAGCAAATTTATGAAAACAACCTGCACATTAGTCATGAAACGTTGGAACCAGTGTATGGAAATATCAAGCAGCAAGCAGAGGTAACCATTTTCAGTTATCAATCTACTTCTTTCTATGATCTAGTAGCCATTTATATGGAGTTATGTTTCTCAGAAGATTTCAGCCTTGCTATTTTTGGAATTAAATTAGATGATGGTTGTAGGTATGTGTTAAAAAATAAAATTTTGTTACACATAATGAATTCTTATCTTATTTCTATCTGCGTTGAAAGAGATTTGGTAAATGGTTTGATGTTATCATGGCTTCATTGGAAGCATGATGTCACATGATGAGCCAGTTTTTACTGGTTAGAAATAGGGATAGATAGAAGAATAAGCTCGACATCAAGTATGAGATTCTTTTCAGTCTGTTAGTTTGCAGCAGCAAGTTTGGTTTCAACATTTTGTTAGAGTTTGAATAAGTTGCAGAAGTTTGGGCCTGATTTGAAATGCTATTGACTGACTCCATAACCCAATGGAATAGGCACAACACAGAAGAATGTGAATGTTTTCATAGACAAACGTTTGCACGTTGTGTTACACGAAGGCACAGTGGTTTGCTTATTCTTGATGCCTCACGGGGAGAGCATCATCCCCCAGAAGGAGCCAGTGTTAGTACTATGATCTACAAGAGAAAATAATCTTTAGTTTGGTGTTATGTTCCAGTGGCACGTGTGTCAGATATAGGCTTGCTACTGGAAAAGTGTTATTCTCGCAGCGCCATCATAAACATCATATCATTTTAAAATCTTTAAAGTCTTATGGCCAGTGTCTTAACCTTCAGGTTTTTCATCAAGCTCTCGTTGATCGTTTTTTCCCAAGATTGTCTTCTGACCTACATTCCAAAAGCATTGTTAGTATTGCTAAATCCTAGTTTTATTCTTCTTTAGATTTGTAATTTGATTTTTACCAAAATAAAAGTGGTGTGTGCTCTAAAGTGCCTAAGTCACACTACATGTATTTGGTCTTTATACTAAACCAACATTATGCCCAAGTCTACATAATAATACACTTGGAGTTTCTAAGCCAAACCAAGCCTCTCAGGTCTATGACTTTTACCAAAATTTTGGGGGCCCCAAAGGCCCAAATATCATGCTAAGTCGACAGGTCAAGCCCCGAATCAAGTCGCAAGCCAAGACCAAGCGCCATGCACCTAACCTACCATTCCATGTCTAATCAATATAGCTATGTCAACATCAGTGTATATAAAGGCCATATTCTCCAAATACCTTATTCATGTGGGATTATTCCTAGAAGTAAACTCATAAATTTAAAGTCTGCAAGTTTCAAGGAGTTAGAGAGCTAACACACAGGTGTCGAGAATTTTCCAGCTGACAGTACAAAGAGAAGACGCATGTCTGGAGGTTCTTCAACACCTAAAAAAGGAAAATGTCACGCTCTGGATCTTGGTAAATAAGGTTATTGAATCACTAATATATTTCCATTGGTTATAGTTGGGTTGTTAGACTTCAATATTACATAGAGAATGTCTCCACATTCCATATTTTCACCTTGCTATTGAAAACATTTGTCAGATCACAAGGTGAAGAACTGTTAGTGTCAATGTTATGAAGAGTAGTGACAAAAAGCTTGGATTAAGCAACAACAATGCAAACATCGGTCGAAACTTGAAGTTGAGCTTCATAAATTAGAGATTGACTGGTTGGATGTGTAGAAACCATTGAAGATATTCTAGCCAGGGTGCGTCTGAGGGAAGTCTCTCTTAAAATGTGAGCGAGCCAGGGAAAATTTCCAGAAACGAGTGCACTTTCCATCAAATTCAACACAAGTCTGTTCATGTAGAAGATCAAAGTTTTATGATTTTAACATGCGATTTGATCCCGAAATTATGGTGACAAGTGGCATGAGTTTGCATAACTCAAAATATCGTGTGAATCATGGCATAATCCCTCCATTTCGGGTTTTGAAAAATCCTATTATAACAAGATTCAACTTGTACCTTGATCTAGTGTTCATTAGGGGTTTTCAATTGCAAACAATTATATGATCAATCGAGGGATTGAGGAAACACACAAGTGTCAAGTACCAAGGTAGTGTTCACCTCGAAGAGTTCCCATTCACAAGATGCCAGGAAAGTTGGAGTGATGATGTCTATGGTAATACAAAAAGAAAAAACATTCCATTTGATTCTCATACCAGCCAATATCCCTAAGGCTTAAGGAATGAAAAATAATATAAAGAAGAACACCAGTAAGAGTCATAGTAAACACACACCAGAGTGGACAAAAACTAGTAAAGGAAATGATCTCACCACTACGTTTTATGTTGCAAAATCTTGCAGTTTCTATATTAGATGCAGGTCATCAATTTCATGTTGAAGTTGTGGTAGAAAATGCCCATAATGTCAATGCCTAGAAATAATTTTCAAAGGAGATAGGTATTGAGAATTACTCAATTACAAAATTACAAGAATCACATAGTGATCATGGATATTGGCAGTGTTCATCTTTTATATAAATATGGATCGAAAATATCTTCTGGTCAAAATAAACCATTAAAATAGGATCTATAATTTATGTAAAACTATTAGATCCTAATTTCATTTTGGCACAGTTGAAAAAATTGTTATATGGAGAATCATATCTAGATCATTCCAGATTTGAAGGAGTTAACTGGCAGGTGACAGAGAATTTTTGGAAGATGTTGATAAGTGTCCAGCAATATAAAGTGTTGAACCTCTTAAAGAATTAGTCTCTCTTCAAGATTCTTAGGCATCGATTCATCATTCAAGGAAGCAGTTGGAAGACAAAACACCTCACAGCAGAGGACCATCAGTAGAAATCAAATCCCATATTTACAAGTTCCATATTTCAGGGCATTGATAGGCAGCCATGAACATATGGCAAGGCATTTGACTTAAACTCTCCCAGATTTCTTGCATAATATCATAGATTGTTTTTATTCTTAGTTCATTGTTATGTTTATTTCCTAGCAGGTAGGAAGAATCTGTTTATTGTATCTTGCTATTTAAGACAACATTTTGTAATAGATGGGGCAAGGCTCGAGAGGGTTGAATAGAGACCAGGGAATGCTGGACTGGGATTCTCTTTTACGATTGTAAAGCATGGACTATTTCATTTTTCACTCAATGCTACAATCCTTTTGATGAGCAGATTTTCTCCTCTAATCTCATTCTTCCTTTTATTACTTGTAAAACATGTTATCTTTGCAATGCATTGAAATCATCTTGTTATGTTGATAAGGCAGTGAAGATTTCACTGTTTTCTTTCCCATTCCAAGACTTGTTTTTAAGTACCTTATTCTATGTTTATGAATGACATTTAGGATAAGGAATCTTCCTATGT
Source organism: Picea engelmannii (assembly GCA_009831015.1). NCBI lineage: Eukaryota > Viridiplantae > Streptophyta > Pinopsida > Pinales > Pinaceae > Picea > Picea engelmannii. Next base: position 1,031,776 of record ML776970.1, on the reverse strand, counting down.
GAGTGAGTAGATTGGACATTTGCATATTTCTTTCATCTTATGGTTTTATCTGCTTTATTAAATTGACTACCATTGACTAACTAAGTGGGATCAGCACTTGTTTACAATCAGATATTGATATTCTCTTTCTTCATTTACTACTGAAACCTCCAACCTTTTCAAAAAACCATATACATTTATTCATAACAACCATTGCAATAACTAATATGTGCTAGGCTTGACCCTATAGCAGTCTAGGTGCAACTTCTAGCACTCTGGTGGTGATATGAGCTTTGTCTTCCCTCTTTTTATGTATTTCACGTGTTTCTGATTCCATTTACATTGTCTTTTGTTTAAATTGGATAGTTTAAAGGCCCAGAATTCATCTTATGATGCTCTTGTCTTAAGCAATTTAAACTATGTAAAGTTCTTCCTAACTAATTCAGAATTAATTTTATTAATGCTCTGATGCAGTTACTTGTTTTCTCTTTTCTTCTTACACTCTACAAATTACAAGTTATAACTCAGATTCATCACCTCATTTAGACTTTATCCTCTGGATAATTCTACCAACCAGTCAGTGTTTCTATTCTATTTTTAAAAATTCGACTCCATAACCCTAAGTGTCCTCCCCCTTCTTTGCTAGAAAATTTATAAAAACCCCCAAAAAAACAAACTAAACATAGCCATCTATTTCCAAATAAACACCAAGTGACATGAGAGAGCCCTCTCCGAGCTGAGAAGGCTAGTACCCAACTATAAAGTAGGTTTGTAGGTTACCTCTTTCGTTTGTTTATCAGCCAAAAAAATTTATAGAGTGCTAACACTAGGGACAGGATATTCAAGGATATATAAGTCTGAATTCCATTCATTTTGATTGTACAGGCTTCAATGAGCTCTTCCACTTTCCTCTTTGTTCTAGTCGCTAACTGAACCAACCATGGTCTTTCATGTTTCTTTCTCTGTAATGAACATTCCTCAACAACTTGAGGTGAAATATAACTGAGTTTAGATCTTGGGTCAATAAAAATAGAGATAGGTTGATTGGTAATAATAATACCTTCCAATTCCGCCATGGAGGATTGGTGGTCTACTTATCAATTTTCCACAACCACATATATTCTCAGCATGCTTCTGGATACATCGTTGACCGCAGTTGCTTCCTATACATTATACACCTTCCTGATGTCATGTTGCATGTGGGGAAAATCCCTCAACATGTGTGGTTCTCCACATCCCCAACATTTCAAAGGTCCTTTCTTAGGCTCCATTTCTCTTTCTCTTGCTTTCTCTGTTGTCTTATTCCCACTTTGAGATGGAAAATTATGTCAATGCACACTTCTACTTGGTTGACCAAACTATGCACCCTTCCTTGAGTTCTTGTATGGAAATGACTTGAATCCCTTCTTCTGTAATTCACTCATGTCCTTCCTCTTCTCATCTTTTAAAGGCTCTTACTTATGCTTAGATTAGTTGTAACAACACTTGGCTTTCTGAATAGTGTCCTCCAATGTCTTGGTTTTATCAAACTCAATCCTATCTTGGTATGACTATGGAAATCCACTCAGAAAATGTTGCACTCTAACTTTATCATCCTTGATGTAAGGGACATACCTCAATAGCTCCATAAACCTTTTGGTGTATGCATCCATGGTAATTTGTTCCAACTTATGCTCATGGAATTCTTTGATTTTTTCATCCAAATACTTCTCCGATAGGTAAGCCTTTTAGAAGTATTTCTCAAATACTTCTCCGATAGGTAAGCCTTTTGGAAGTATTTTTTTTTCCTTCAATCCCTTGATTTACTTGATATCTTCCCACCAAATGGAATCTCCTCCATTCAAAATAAAAATGGTGATCCTTTCCTTAGTATTTTTAGACTAATTATGTACCTGAAAGTACTTCTTCAAACCAAACAACCATGCCTTGACTTATTCTCCCTTCTTGATTTCTCCATCAAAGGTAGGTGTCTTAGCCTACTTGAATTATTTAGTCAAATAACTCTGACAATTATTCCTCTTTTTGTTCTTAGGGACACTTGACTTTGTGCCATTACTGGACATCTCTACTGAAGTAGTCTTCCTGCTAGATGATTCTATGGAAAAAATTCCACCAGATGTTCCTTTCTTGGCATCCTAATTCCTCTTTCTAGAAGAACTTCTTCCCACATATTTGTGAGCCAATCCATACTTCTGATCATATGAAGGGGTTTTCAACCTCTCTAACTTCTGCAAATTTTCATTACTTGGGCCTTGTTGCAGATGTTTTTGAATCTTTGACAAGATCTGCAGTAACACTACATTCAACTCTGTCTATTTGGCTTGAGATCTCAAGAGCCTCTCATTGTCTACCTTCAGAGTTATAACAATGGCCATCAAATATGGATGGGTCTCTCTATCCCTCCGGCCATCAGATTCCTCATCTATGAGGTGTGAGGTGTCACCCATACTATGTTGTACCATTCACCTCTACTGCCTTTCAGTATGTCCTACGTGTTGAAACAACAACCATCATTATTAATTACATTACCAATTTAAATCATACATGTTAAACAACATCAAAACTTTCTTAAATGGTTTCAAGTGGCCTTGATGACCCATTCAAGCCTAGACTTTGAACTCAGCTCCATTACCACTATGTGACACACTCAACCCTCTAAAATTTACTTAGGCTAGTGGGATGTCCACTTTCCTTTTTTTTTCCTCATGACTTACTATTGGATTCACTAGTCATTTAAGTGAGGATTTCTCTTGTCATAATTTAAATTATGATAAACTTTGTTAATACTCCTCGGGAAGTTTTCTCCTTTTAGCTTACTGGAGTTCCCATATGTATAAACACCCTAAATCAGACATTATAATCTTCTCATATCCCTTAGATAAAAAAAATTGTGGCCTTTCAGACTTGTTCCCATCAGAATTCCAAACCACGTAAGTTGATCTCCCTTCCAACAATGATATCCCGATGGATCAACCATCGATATCTAATGGTCCTTGTGATTGGGGTTCTAACGATCATGATTATTTTAGGGTATCCTACCCACTCAGCAGTTACTTCCCTCCTAAGAATCCATTTCTCATACCAACAAATGGGACCCATAATTCCTACGACTGAGATTAAGTCTCACCCCCATACCAATCACTGATCCTCCTTCACTTTTGGAGTCCCTCCCCATCAGAGCATCTCTTCTATGGGTCGTCAAACCACTCTAAGTTGATTACTTCGACCATGCATACCTCTAATGGATCGAATGATCCTTGTTCACCTAATCCTATGGTCATTATGAATTTAAGGGGTAAGGCGAATTATCGATCGAGGTTTTAAAATCCTCTCCTATGGAGTAACTCTTTCCAAAATAAACTACTAGGATCTCAAGGACCACCTCACGATGGATCTACAGTCCTCTTAGTTCCTTTCGATGGACTCCTATTACAATCTTCCTTTGGACCTCTGACAACCCATCCTCCAACATTCATTTTATTGGATTCAACGATCCATATTTCTCCCTAGCCACCCTCTGATAGATTGACGGTCCTTGTCGACTCAGGGATCTCCCCATCGGAGTTCAAGTACAACTTCATTCATCCACTTCAAAAGAAACACCATTTGACCAATGTTTTGGATCTACCCACTTAGACAAATCAACGACTGTGAATCCACCCACCATAATACATTGGTTTCTTCAAGGGTGACAATTTGATTTCAGACTTAGACAAGTTATGTTATTTTCTCTAGCCTTTCTAGGGTTTCACCAAACTTGTAATAGATTTGGAATTCTAGGTTTAAACTGTTTAAGGTATTCCCTTTGAGCAATTGGAGTGAAGAATTGCTTGTCCTACAAGATTTCCACTTAAGGACTAGATTTTTCCCTTAGAACATACATCATTTTCTTCCTCACAAGAACCTTCCCTACATCAGAGCACGTAGGCTACTGTGCAATGAATATTTTTTCCATATCTTGCAAACTTTCCTCTCAAAGGTGAAATATTCATAGGGACTCAGATTATCCACACTTATTCAAATTCACATTTTGACAGATTAAACAATGAAAACAACTATCATGTCCCAATTACTAATGGATTTCATTCATTGATTAAGAGCATTCACATTTCCCATTTAAATAATACGGATGCATGTACACATCATTCACACACAAATTGAACAAGTTAAGTTAAGAACTTATCTGATCAAGGAAATTACCAATACCCACTGACTGAGAGAGGATGCCTTTCCTTCCAACCTTAGGCCATACTATAGAGTGCCTTCCTATAGTACGTCACCCCTGTGCCAAGCCATGATACCACAATGGGAATGATTCATCTAGTTTCCAAGATCAAGATGATCTAGGAGGGTTACTCTCCTTCCTCCGCTAACAACAACAAAAATTTCCCCCTTCCCACTCATCTTAGTAACTATATAGGTTTATCAGGTGGTTTATTAATTGGATTTCCTTTTCACAAGGGATTCCCTTCTCTGCTAAACAGTTCGTCGGTGACCTCCCCTTACTAGGTCGATTTATTTACAATAAGCACCAAGTTGTATTCCTGTTTTTCTCTAGTCTAGATCCTGGTATTCTCTGTTTCAGGGTGATCATCAATAAGTTGGGAAAGATTCATATTTTCCTCAAGGAAAGATTTCCATTCTCTTTTCTTCTTCAATCCATGCTCAAGAACACCTATGTTCACTGCACCTTATCTATGTTATTTTATTGCTCACTGGTTATTTCTCAAGTTATCTCTTCTCAAGCTCTTGTGTGCTATATTCTCTCTTTTCATTTCACTTCCTGTATCTTATTCTTTGTTCATGCACATGCATGTCCGGGTATCCTTCTCATTGATCTCTCTTTTTTCATGTATTTTTTTATCGGTTGTCAGTGGTGCTTTTCCACCTTTGGTCTCTTCCTTTTCCAATATTCTTGGGATTCCCATGTCCTTCCTATAGACACAACACATAGTCCATAGTTCCCATTGTGAAGGGGAAATTTTGTGGTGTCCATTGTTAGGTCATTCAATTGGATCCTTGCCTTATTCAAGAGAGCAATCCGCTAACAATTATTAATTGTTCCAACCACCTATGGAACTTCCATTACTAGTCACATGGCTCCATACATATCTGGTACGTTGGAAGGTGTATTTTCATGCTTTGTAAGCATAAGTTGGCCTGTTAACCAAGATTCCTATTTTTTTCATAAAATCATCTCAGCTCCACCTTACCAAGCCACTCAATCAATCATTGCTTCATCAATTCCCACGTGTGTATCATGGCCAATACTTTCAAGGTTGCTCCCTCTTAGTTAGTAGTTTGGTTTTTTCATTAATTAAAACACAATTACACGCTTTATAATTACATCATATGAATTCTTAAGCATAATTACAATCTTGGGGGAAATAAGGTGTTACAGGGTCTTTTTGGTTTTGAGGCATTTTTGCATGGATTGTAGCAACAAACTACTTCAAAGATTAATTCAATAATTCTCTTGGATTCGAGCCATTTTGGTTTGTTGAATATTTATGTGCATTCAGTCATATTCATGGATTATTCTACTGATGATTAAATGTCATATCAGTCTAGTAAGGATATCAATTCATTCAAGTTATCTTATATGGTTGATTAAATTTCTAGTTATTATTTTCAATAAATGGTTAGTTTCTTTACTAGTTATTTTATTTTTTCGTTATCCTGTGCATGGAATATTATGGAATTATTTCTGATTGTTTTGTTGTTATAATTTTCACTCCTTTTTGCAATTAGATTAGTTTATTTCTCTTGAACATTGTCTTGCAATAATAAATTCTAAGAACAAGTATTTCTTAAAGGATTAAATTATACAAATATTTTTCATTTAATGTTCCTAAGGGTTACCCTTGGTGACATATTTATTCAAACTTCTTAGATTAGTTTATTTATTGCATTAATTATGATAAACTAGAGAAGACATCAAAAGAACAAAAACAAACTTTTGAAAAAAAAAAAAAAATTACCATCGAACATTGTTATGCCATTAACCCGGAAGATTATTCCATACCAAATAGGGAAAAGTTTGATTGGGCATCATCCTTGGGTTTAATCCCTAATGTTGAGAATTAGGAATCCATCCACCTCCACAGAATTGGCAATAGAAGGAGGGTCAATGCATGGAAATCCATGCAAACAACTCATGTGTCTCTATTCCTAAAGTTTATACTTCCAAAAATACAAGACCTCAAGATTTAGATAATATTGGACTTGGTACTAAGTTGAGTTTGTATGTAGTATCAAATGAAGAAGTAAATTCATTTAGGTGTATCAATCAAGCATATGTAATGTAAATCTATGTTTTTCCTATAAATCATTTACTTCCTTGTCGAAGAAATCTTACTCAAATTGTAACTACAACTCCTTACCAGACTTTGGTTCATATAGTGGAAGATTTAGTGGAATTAAAATTAAAAGAAATCTAAAAAGCTTTCAACTATGGATCAATGTTGAGTACTAGGATATATTTCAGTTGGATTGATGAATGGTCGAGGAATTATTTGACCATATGTTTGAGGACTTCATATCATTGTGTATCATCGGTTGTATAGTCATGCATCATTCCTCTTACTTATTATTTTATTAACATGGAAGTTGACTAGAGTTCCAACTGAGTTCTTAAGGAGAATAAAAATTTCATGGGGGTCATCCCTATTTTATTGATTTCAAAGGGGGGTATTTTCATACATGGTGAGACTTGCATATAGGGGGGATTCTTTCTATGCATGGTGGACTATGTGTTTCATTTCAGAATTTCCGTCAATGACAAATGGGAAGATTGTCAGAATTACTTTAGTTGGTATCAAAGTCTTAATGATGTCGTTGATTTCATATTATGGAATTATGTAATACACATGACATTTCCAACATTTATTTACATATATAGGTCTCAAAGAATATTAAAAAAGAGGTGCATGTGAAAAAGTAAAAAGTGAAATGGTGGTTTCAAACCCATGGTTTTGCGTTATTTTCCCATGGTATTGGGAATTAATTATTTAATTAAGGATATGTCCCATCATGAAGGGTTATGAAAAAGTATAAAAAGAGAAACCATTGAGAGAAAGTGAGTGTGGGAAAAATGGATTAGCAAAGATTGAATTGCGAAATCATTTTTAGGTCACCTTGGAATTTTCAAGATAACCTTTTTTCTAGGAAGTTTTAGACATGGAAATTTTTAAGAGATGGAGGAGATATCCTTGTGTACATGTGGTACAAATTTCAGATGCTATTTCCCTATACTTTCAGATATATTCCCTATGGAAGTTAGGGTTCATGAATAATCTTGAAATCAATTTCAAATAGGTCATCTTGGAACTTTCGTTGTAACTTATTTTTTGGAATGTTTCCGACCTTGAAACTTTACAGAGGTAGAGGAGAGATATTGATATACATGTGATACAAATTTCAGATGTTTTTTTCTATAATTTATAATATATGGCCTATGGAAGTTAGGGTTCCAGAATGCTCTTGAAATCAATTTCAAAAAGGCCAACTTGGAACTTTCACTATAACTTATTTTCTAGGATGTTTAAGACCTTTAAACTTTGCATAGATATAGGAGAGATATAAGTGTACATATGGTACAAATTGAAGATTTTTTTTCACTACACATTCATAGATATACCCTGTGCAAGATAGGGTTTCTTAATGCTCCTGAAATTAGTTTCAAATAGGTCATCTTGGATTCTCTATAACTTATTTTTTGGGATGTTTTAGACCTTGACAGTTTGTAGAGATAGAGAAGAGATATGGGTGTACATGTGGTACAAGTTTTAGATGTTGTTTTTCGAGACTTTCATAGATATGCCCTGTGGAAGGTATGGTTCATGAATTCTCCTGAAATCACTTTCAAACAAGTTAGCTTGGCTTTTTCACTATAAATTATTTTCTGGGACTATTTAGACTGTGGAAATTTCATAGAACATAGGAGACATACAAAAGTACCCCAGGTAACAATTTCATAATCCGATTTGAAAAATAGGATATGTGGCTTGTTGTGCAAGTTCATTCTTGGAAAGAGGCCCAAAACAACAAGGTTTGAGAAATTTACCATTTGGAAATTCAAATTTTGTTCATACTTGGTAAAGGAAGAAGTAGTGAGAAGACCCGGTGAAGGAAGAAACAGTGAGTAGACTAGGTGAAGGGAAAAGAAACAAGTAGACATGGTGAAGGAAGAAGTAGCCAGCAGACTCGATGAATATTGTTGTAGATCACAAAGAGATTTGTGTCTCTTGCTATGTTGGTGCTTAGCGGTGGGGATTGACGTCTCCAGTAGATTGGCATCTAAAAAGATCTATAAGATATTGATGTCTCTTAATAATTTGGTTCTTAGCGGCAGGGATTGGTGTCTCTAGTAGATTAGTGTCTACAAAGATATGTAAGAGATTGGTGTCTCTTTTTATGTTGGTGCTTAGTGGTGGTTATTGGCATATCTTCCTAAGTTGGTTCTTAGAGATGTGGATTGGTGTCTTCAGTAGATTGTTGTCTCTTTCTAATTTTGTGCTTGGTGGTGGGGATTGGTTTCTCTAGTAGATTGGTGTCTATGAAGATCTATAAGAGTAGGTTGGTTCCTTCTAGGATTGTACCACTGGGGATTGGTATCTCCAATAGGTTGGTTCCTACAGATATTTGTAACAGTAGGTTGGTGCCTACAAAGAACTATAAAGAGAATTTTTATGATTTTCTTCCAAAATAGTTTCCACGTAAATATTTTGTTTCATGTTCTGCAATGTGATTGATTTATTGTTGTTGATGAATGTTTGAAAAAGTAAAAAAATTGTTATACTGATTCACCCCCCCTCTTAGTATAAGTGTGTGCTCAACAATTGGTATCAGAGAACATTCCTTCGAAAACAGTCTAACCACTGGAAGGTAGATCTTGGGAGCACACATGGCCGATCAAGAAGGTTTTTCCACAAACAAGGCTATGTTGTTTGATGAAACAAATTATGCCTTATAGATTATAAGGATGTGAACCTATTTAATGGGTCTTGGTTTTGATATTTGGAAATCAGTTGTGACTAGTTATACAGACTCGACAACTCCACCAACAAGTGCGGTCGGGAAGAATCCTAGTGAAAATAATTCAAAATCCATGAATTCCATCTTGTGTGGTCTATCATAATCCTTTTTTTTCAAGTTGATGCATTGTGGATCGGAAAAATAAATTTGGGACAAGCTTCAAAATATCTATGAAGGTGATGACAAGGTTTAAAAAGGCATGACTCAAAACTCATAGAAGACAATTTGAGAGCCTGAAAATGAAAGATGAATAAATTGTTGTAGCCTATCTTCTTCATGTGGATGAAATTTTCAACACCATCAGAGGACTTGTTGAAAATGTTGAAGAACTGATGATTGTACGAAATGTGTTAAGGTTTCTCCCCTTCAAATTTGATTCCAAGGTTTTGACCATTGAAGAAATGAAGGATCTTGATTCGTTAACAATGGATGAATTGCATGGGATTCTCACTGAATATGAAATGAGGGCAGAAAAATAAAATCCATCAAAGAAAGAAGCATCCTTCAAAGCCTCAAATAAGAAAAAGAACGGAGAGCATGAATCAAGCAATAACTTCCACAATGAATCAGATGTAGAGGAAGCACATTTTGTGAGGAAACTCAAGAAAGGATCCGGAAAATATAAAGGTAATCTTCCCTTCAAATGATTTAACTATTGAAAAGTAGGAAATTTTGTTTCTAAGTGTCCATATGTGAAAAATGAAAGTATTGATGATGAAGAAGAAAATAACATTAAGAAATAGAGAAAACCTCTAAAAAGGGTAAGCATGAAAAGAAGAAAAAATTCCATAAGAAAAATGAAATCATTTACTCCAAAGAGGAAAGTAGCTCATCTAAAGAGAGAAATGAAAGTGTGTATGATAGTGAAAGAGAAGAAACTCTTTACATATCCATAGAAATAAAGATTGATGAAGAAAAATGGAAAGAAATGATCGATTCATAAGAAGAATAAAATCTCGAAACAGATGGGGAAGTGTTTCTAGAAGAAGAACTCATATGTACCTTAAGAGAAAAGAATTTGAAACAAAAGGAGAAAGTGCAAAAAAATGAAGAGGATCGCGATTAAAAATCCAAAATGTCACAAATCATTGAAGAAACAAAAAATAATATCATGAACCTAAAGGTTCAATTAAAAGAAGAAAGAAGGATGGAAGAAGTGATGAGAATTCAGCTGAATAAAAAGGAAGAAAATTATGAAGAGATAGAATTTGAAATTGTTTCCTTAAGAATGGAACCAGAGAAAACAACTATTAATTTGAATAGAAGCTTGAATTTTGAAAAGATTACTGAAATATTAGATCATATCATCAATTGTAAAAGGTCTCCATTCATTAAGACTAGTCTTGGATATGATGTTGTTGTTTCCTCCCTACTGTTGGGCTCTAAAGATGTCCTAAAAACAACCTCTATGCATCAACCAAAGGTAGGCGTTGGCACAAGCATTTTACTTGTCGCCTACGTAAGTTCTTACCTTCCGTTTTCAATACCCAACCTCCAGAGATGTAGCACCTGTAAAGGAACAGCAATCGTAAAGGGAACGACAGTTGTTCTATTCAAAGTAACAGCACGACTTGCAAAAGGAACAAAAATTGTTACATTGGGCCGAACTAATGTCGAATTAATTGCATTGTAGTATTTGCCCAACTTATCTAATTTGTCAACCCGGGGGTCGTAAACTGACGAAGCACACACAAAGTATATGCAAGATTGAAGCGAGACTAATCTAATCTAATTTTAAGCTATGATTGAAATTGAATTATTAATCTAACACATGAATGAAATAGAATCATTAATCTAACACACGACTAGAATTGAATCATTAATCTAGTTGCGTAAATGAAATTACTCTAAGAATGGGAAATTGTGTAAAGGAAATTAATCTAGAAATGGAGAAATACATGAAGGAAAAGCAGATACAACAAGTGAAGATTTAAATGGCACAACAACACATGAGAGCGCTCATCAATGAAGCAATCTTACATTCAATAATCAAATCAATCTTCATAAAAGAATAATGAAAGTATGAAAACCAAAACCATGAATCAAAGCTAAGAATACTTTTCTCTTTCGAATCCTAATGACTACTCTAATTCTAATTACATAATATAACTCCTATTCTACTTGAATAATCTAATTGAATCCTCATAAAGAGAGAGCACTCTCTTTTATACATGAGAGCCTTGAAGATAAGATAACCATCTCATTATTACAGATCCACTATTCTCTCAACCTATTTTCCATTATTACAAAATATAATCCCTTTAAATCCTCACACATATCTCTCATATATCTTAGAGAAGATATTCCAACCAAATATCCATGATATTCTCCTTGGAATGGGCTTGAATTATCTCCTCAAATATTGAAATGGTGGAGGAAGTATTCGAGAAGTCCTTTGAATTAATCCTTCACATATTCCTACACATTACAAAGCTCACACATATTTGAGATATATATGAAAACATGTTGATTTTCTAACATTTAATCANAAATTCCTTTTAAATACTAAAATGAATAAAGTGGAGAACAATAAGGTGAAACCCAAGTATATTTATGGAAATGATATCGTGAAAGGTTAATGGGGCGATGAAATGTGAAGAAGGATGAAGGGAAAGGTGGATGAGAATAGGACATTTCTGAGCCCCAACACCTACCTACACTTGGCCTTACTACAACCAAGCAAGTTTTATTTGTTGTAGGTGGACTTCAGACTAGTTTTCTAGAAGAGAAACCTACTATTGAGTGTGCCAAATAGATTGATGAGTTGCATGTTCCTTACATTGCAGAAATTGAGCATACAAATGACATTTGTTTTCCAATATTGTTGGTTTTTGTACTCCTGTAAGTGAACCTTTCCCCAAGCCTACTTCCTCTAATAAAATAGTGCAAAAATATGTGTCATATCATCATCCTCACCATAAAAATTGAATGAATGGAAATCATGCTTTTAGATATTTGCAAAAGAGACGTGAAAGACACAATTATGGACTAGTGCCAACTATCAGGATAGATTTTGGTTGGATTGATGGATGGTCATGAAATCATTTGACCATATGTTTGAGGACTTTGTATCGTTGTTTATCATTGGTTGTACAATAATGCGTTGTTCCTCTTACTTACTGATGATTTTCTTGGAAGTGGTTGACCGAGGATCAAACCAACATGAAATACACCTAGAGTTTCAACTGAGTCCTTCAGGAGAATAACAAGTTCAGGGGAGCATCCCTTTTCCATTGATGTCAAAGGGGGAGAGTTGTAGACAAGGGGGGAATTCTTTTTATGCCTGGTGGACTATGTGTTTCATTGCAGGGCTGTCATCAATGACAAAGGGGGAGATTATTGGAATTACTGGCATTGATGTCAAAGGATTAATGATGTCACTGATGTCATATTATGGCATTATAATACACAAAATTTCCAATATGTATTTATATATATAGGTCTACAAGCATATTAAAAAAGGGGTGCATGTGAAAAAGTAAAAGTGAAATGGTGGTTTCAAACCCATGGGTGGTTTCAAACCCGTGGGTTTGGGATATTTTGACATGGTATTGGGAATCAATTATTTAATTAAGAGACATGTACCTTCATTAAGGGTTATGAAAAAGTATGAAAGAAGAAAGCATTGAGAGAAAGTGAGAGTGGGAAAAATGGATTAGCAAATATTGAATTGCAAAATTGGTTTCAGGTCACCTTGGCATTTTTGTGGTAACTTTGTTTTTAGGATGTTTCAGACCTTGAAATTTGGAAGAGATGGAGGAGAGATCTGAGTGTACATTTGGTATAAATTTCAGATGTCAATTCATTTTAATTTCATTGATATGCCATGTGGAATTTAGGATTCTTGAATGCTCCTGAAATCAGTTTCAAATAGGTCAGCTTGTCACTTTCACTATAACTTATTTTTTGGGATGTTTCAGAACTTGAATCTTTGTAGAGATAAAGGAAAGAGATTGTTGTACACGTGGTAAAAATTGAAAAAAAAAAAATCTCTATACTTTTGTAGATATGCCCTGTGGAAGTTAGGGTTCCTTAATGCTCCTGAAATCAGTTTCAAATAGGTCAGCTTCGCACTTTCACTATAACTTATTTTCTAGGATGTTTTAGAACTTGAAACTTTGTAGAGATAGAGGAGAGATATTGGTGTACATGTGGTACAAATTTTATATGTCATCTCTCTATAATTTTGGAGATATTCCTTGTGGAAGTTAGGGTTACTGAATGCTCCTGAAATCAATTTCAAATAGGTTAGCTTGGCATTTTCACTAAAAAATCTTTTATGGGACTCTTCAGACTATGAAAATTCCAAAGACCAGAGGATACATACAAAAGTGCCTCATGTAAAAATTTCATAATCAAATTTTCAAAATTGGATACATGGCATGTTGTACAAGTTCATTCTTGGGAAGAGTCCAAAAATAGCAAGGTTTGAGAAAGTTACCATTTGGAAATTTAAATTTTGATTAGACCTGGTAAATGAAGAAGTAGTGAGAAGACATGGTGAAGGAAGAAGCAATGAGTAGATATGGTGAAGGTAAAAGCAACAAGAAGACCTGGTGAAGGTAGAAGTAGCAAGCAGACTCGATGAAGTTTGGTGTAACTCACATAAAGAGATCGATGTCTCTTGCTAAGTTGGTGCTTAGTAGTGGGGATTGGTGTCTCCAGTAGATTGGTGTCTATGAATATCTGTAAGAGATTGTTGTTCATTTCTATGTTGGTACTTAGTGATGGGGATTAGTATCTCCAGTAGATTGGTGTCTACGAAGATCTATAAGATATTGGTGTCTCTTGCCAAGTTGGTGCTTAGCAATGGGTATTGGTGTCTATGAATATTTGTAATATATTGGTGTCTCTTTCTAATTTGGTGCTTGGTGATGGGGATTGGTGTCTCTAGTAGATTGGTTTCTATGAAGATATATAAGAAATTGGTATCTCTTTCTAATTTGGTTCTTAGCAGTGGGGATTGGTGTCTCTGGTAGATTGGTGTCTATGAAGATCTGTAAGAGTAGGTTGGTGCCTACCAGGATCTATACCAATGGAGATTGGTGTCTCCAATAGGTTAGTGCCTACAAATATTTGTAACAATATATTTGTGCCTACAAATAATTATAAAGATATTTTTTTTTTGTTTTCTCCTGAAACAGTTTCCACGTAAATCTTGTGTTCCATGTTTTTCAATGTGATTCCTTTCTTATGGTTGATGAATGTTTGAAAAAGTAAAAAAATGTCTTATAATGATTCACCCCCCCCTCTCAGTATAAGTGTGTCCTCAACAGGATCCATCATCCCTCATAAAGGACATACCATCATAACCAAATGAAAAATCATCCAATCAAACCCTAATTTCCTTAGGGAGTGTGCTTTCCAACCTATGGGATTCCTTCCTTCTCAATGGAACATCAGGTTGTATCTATGATTCCCAAGCTCTTTTATGCAATGTTCAAGTTCCAGGAGCTCCTAGAGGATATACAGAGGCATGCCAAGTCATCAAGGGAACAAATGTTCAACATCAAGGTACAATGTTCTTTGTATAGTGCACAACATCCTGGGTACAAGAATGAAGACATCCTCCAAAGGACCATGGCAAGGGAACATCATCATCAAGCAAGGATTAAAAAATTAGGAAATACCAACAACTACAAGATATAAGATCCATTAGAATCATATAAAGTAAGCAACAACTTAATACAAAATCCACTTAAGCAATTCGCAATTGGTATATATCTTCTTCAAACTTCACACTAGCTCAAGACTTTATCCAATTTTCTAGGTGAAATATCCTTAATCTGGTGGATCTAGATCTGATCTACTAAATATGGTGTTTAGGCTCTTGGATTTGATACTCTGGGGGTTTTTGGATGTGTTTTAGTGTCATAATCTTAACATATGTGGTGATTTTTCATGTGTGTGTTCAGATAGAATGAATGTTTTATAATTATATCATGCATGAGAGTAATAAAGAACCAACACAACTCAATAACATGTATTATGTGAAATAGAAGGAAATACAAATGGCATGCATGAAGCGGAGAAACTAATCATCAACTATATCTCGTGGATTATCATTGCAACACAATGCAAAAAAATCATGAAATACCTATGATCAGAAGGTGTGAATGGATTTGCATCATGCATGAATAGATCTTCTACATGTGACTTTGGAAGCTCACGACAACTGCTACAAATGACTGAGTTATTCTCCCTGGTGGATACACTTATTGGATCGGCCTGAAAATTGTCCCAAACTTTGCACCCTGGTGTTAGCATCGGAAGTCACCCCTGGATTGCAGCAGGAGCAGAGCCCGACGCCCATCAGTTTATGTCACGATTTGTTTAATGGGGTGATCGAATGGAAGTTAACTCAGAACGATGTGGTTCTAACTCTAAAACTAGGCCAGGCATGCATGGGCGAGTGAGGTCTTAGATAACTTCAGACAGTGAGTTGTAGTAAGGGTGAGTAGGGGGAAGACTTGTATCAGAGAGATGCAAAGGTCTATTGTAAACATCAGGTTTCTAACAGACTGTAGGGGAATACATCTAAACGCAAGATCTTCTTACATTCAAACACGGAAAACCAAAGAATACAATGATGCCACAAAAAATCCTTTATCATAACATAATTGCATAAATTTGTGCGAATTCGTCGATCACGAACTCTCTCAGTATGAGATGAAAATTAGATGGAGTAAGAAAGACTGTCTGTCATAAAACAAGAAATCTCACATATAGATGCATAACCAGAAAACTCGAATTTCTGTTAAAACTTTTACAATCGGGAGCTTTGCTCTACCATTGATAGATCACAAAAATGCAAAAACTAAGTCTATATACTCAGAAAATTCACCTAATAGCGACGTGCTCAGTCATCCAAGGCTTGGTGTCTATTCAACCAAATTCGGACAGGTATTCTTTGTCAGACACCACCTTAACTGTGCATGGCTCCCGCAAGGGAAGTAGCTGAGCCATTAAAAACTGAGCTAGCGTGTGCAAACCTCCTCCAGCTAGTCGAGAACTCTGCATGACTTCTCTGGAAAAATGCGTACACAGGATCCTCTCAAGCAGACCGCTTTCCAGACCCTCCATACCTCATACTAAATGAATGAGGAGAGGTTTCAACCACCCCTTCTTGCCTTCATTTACTCCAAGTGCAGACCAGGATCAAGGTCGGACCCGATGGCAACTAGAGGTCGTGACGGGCCTCTCTGTGACTGAAACCCGACGCCTTTGGCCCCTTTTACGCAGCTCCTTTCTTTCCCCAGTGACCACGGGCTGTGACCCTATGTTTACTCTCAAAGGCACTTTCGGCGTTCACGAATAGGAAGGGGTTGATCCCTGCTTCTTGAAATTGTGATGAGCGAAACGTTGAGACGGCTTAATCTAGCGCCACGCATCCCTCTAGATCTGATGGTTATGAAACCTCCCGATGATGTTATGGGCCCGAGTCCTGGGCACTCCCAGCACCTCGCGCATCGAGAATACGACGATGCTACACCTTGAGCCTTAGAATCGCGATGGGTGAAGCGGCGAGGAACCTAATCGCACGCCAGGTGTCTCCTACGGATGGACGGCTGAGATTGCCCCATAATACTGTGGGCCTGACTTTGGGTGCCTTTGGTGCTTTTTGGGTTTGGAGTTTCGAGACATAGGACAACACGGAACCTTCACCCTTCGAATTCCCGAATGCCAAAATTCCGACGCGACTAGATCTCGCACCACACGTCCTCTGGATGGACAGTTGTTGTCTTTCCCTGCACATAATATGGGCGCTATCCATTGCACTAACCTCAGCGCAACTTTGTTATCCGCAATTTCCCACCAACCATTGATCTATTCCTTCGAGTGAATCCTGACCGCTTGAAATCAGACTGCTCGCTTGCTTGATTTAAGCCCGAAATGGATTTCTTCTGCGAGCTGCGCTCGACGCTCGTCGCACCACTTGCAGACCTGATCGCTCGCGTGCTTCAAACGAGAAATGTTACTAACATTAGGATCCATGGGGGATAGAGTCATCCCTGTGATTATCTAAGGACGCATTTTGTAGTTCTAATGCCTTGTTGTTGGGCTATGGAATCATTTACTAAGCCGAAACAATAAAAACAAAGGACTAAAAAGGACAATATTTACAAAACATAGGAGCCACGGAACGCTCAGACAAAACATTTTTTAAGAAAACGCTTGTTTACTGGGTTGTTGAAAACCTCTTCACCCTCCAAATCGTGCAACCTGTAAGTGTTATTTGATAAAACTTCAGATATTTTAAAGGGGCCGATCCACAGGGCTTCAAATTTGTCGTGTTTGCCCTTGTCCTGCTTAGGAGCATCCCATTTTAGTACCAGGTCTCATATCTGGAACTCCTCCTTCTTGGCCTTCTTATCAAAAACCTGCTTGATCGCCTGTTGATGGTGCTGAATTCTACCCATCGCCTGCTCTCTGACCTACTGGACTTCTACCAGTTAATGAATTCTTCTGATCATGTCGTTGGGCTCTTCTTGATGATCCTGGAAGAATTTCACTACGGGAATGGCCAACTGAGAAGGGAAGACAGCTTCTGCTCCATAAACTAACTGGAAAGGGGAGATGCCTATAGATCTCTTTGTGGTCATCCAATCGGCCCATAGAGCGAATTTCAACTTCGAGTTCCAAGCCCTTTTGTTGTCCTCCAATAATCTTTTGATGATTCTTATCAGACTTTTGTTGGAGGATTCTGCTAAACCATTTCCCTGGGGATAATATGGGGTGGATTGAATCAGTTTGATCCCAAATTGTTCACTGAACTTGACTAATGGCTCAGCCTTGAAAGAGGTTGCGTTATCAGTAACAATCCTTCTTAGGAAGTTGAACCTTACGATGAGGTCTTCCAGGAATCCAATGATTACCTTGTGGGTGTTAGGACCACACAATGTACCTTTTTGCCTATACTTTTTTCCACCATTATACCCTTGATCACCTACATTTAGACTCATAATATCACTTTATTTGATCATCTCAAAGGTATACAACGTCCCTTCTCATTACTATATGTTTAATCTGTTTTGCATAATATTTTACATCACTCTCATACTTAACCATTGATTAGAAATGCATAAGTGTCCAAAGCTGCAGTTTTGCATTCAAGGCCTATTGCTAAAACATAGAACTGTCCAAGGCCGTCGTTGCTGAAACACAGAACTGTCCAAGGCTGTCGCTGCTGAAACACAGAACTGATGCTAAAACACGGAGCTGCTACACAGTCTGAGGCCGCAGATGTTGAAACACGGAGCTGCTACACAGTCTGAGGCCGCAGATGCTGAAACACGGAGCTACTACACAGTTCGAGGTCGCAAGATGCTGAAACACGGAGCTAGTACACAGTCCAGAGTTGCAGATGCTGAAACACAGAGAAACCGCCAGAACTGACATTGCTGAAACACAAGGAAGCCGCCACAGTCAGCGGTCAACAGTCAGAGCACAATTCATGTGGCTGAAACATCCCGCGAATTGCGATGTTGAAACAACATCAGCAACGATGAAGAAGAAGCTGTTACACCAGCCGTAACAGCAATATCTCGTTCAGTTCCTGTAATAGAATTTGGTTGCGTGAGACTAGGACATCCTATGCTGATTTAGAAAGAAGATCCGAATTAGGATAGGATTCAGATATGCATTGTAATGATTGTATCGAAGGGATTTCCTCTTTAAATCGGAGGAAATCACCATTCGAGATATCCAAGTTTTGATGCATTGAAGCAACTCCAGAGAAGCAGGACGTATTCTATTCTTTCAAATTGTAATGTGATATTTTGACAGATGAATATAAGACTGCTTTGAGTATCCTTCTCTAGCTCTTCGTTCAGGGGAATCTTGTGAGAAGGGAGGGCCCAACTTCATCACAAGATTCACCCATTAGATAGAAGTGTGTTAGTATAATTTATGTTTACGTTTTGTTTAATTGTCGTTTGTTGAAACACTGTTTTAATGGATTCCGCTTTGCTGAAACACTACTGACTCTGTCCTAGTTACTGAATATTCTTTTTATCAACAATCTTGTGTGATGATTTTGTGAGGCTAGCAGAGAATTGGTTAAGGGTCCCTTCTCAGACAGAAAGGGATCGGAATATCATAACCTCTGTAGAATTCATTTACTGCTGCAAGTGTGCTAGCCAGAGGTTCGGTTAAAAGGTTCCTGCTCAGATAGGAAGGAACCCAATTATCTCGACTTCTGAAGGTTTCGTTTATTGCTACAAGTGTTCTAGCAGAGATTTGGTTAAGGGGTTCCTGCTCAGACAGGAAGGAATCACAACACCTTGTCTTCTGTAGATTTCATTTACCCCTGCAAGTGTGCTAGCCAGAGATTTGGTTAAAGTGTTCCTGCTCAGACAGAAAGGGACTACAACACCTTGTCTTCTGTAGGTTTCATTTACCTCTGCAAGTGTGTTAGCCAGGGATTGGATTAAGGGTTCCTACTCAGAAAGGAAAGAACCAAAACATCTTGTTCTCTGTAGACTTTCCTTGGTGTTAGCCGGAAACTGGGTTAGAGATCCCTGCTCATAAATAAAGGAATCAGACTACCCTATTCTCTGTAGACCTCAAACCTCACAAGTGTGTTAAAACAGAAGTAAGGCTCAAGGCTCCTGCTTAGACAGAAAGGAACTAAGTGCTTTGTTTTCTATTAGAAAGAGTTAATTGTTTTCTGCATTATTGTTTTCATGAAAAGAGTGTTAATGCTGAAGTCTCTGTTTGAGAGTAAGGGTCCTGTTCTCTGATTGCAGAATAGTTGTTATTTCCCATTGCAAGTGTTATTTTAATGTAATCCAGGATTCTTAGATTGATCTTTAAGGAACGGCAATAGGGAGGTTACTTTCCTGTGATTTAATTCAGAGCTTTGGTTCATTCAAGCAAGTATAATTAGTATAGATTTCTTTACTACAACACTAAGTTGCTTTTGGAATTGAGCATATACTGTGCGTGGTTATCTTTGAAACAAA
>ML776970.1:964395-1000939 GCA_009831015.1 Picea engelmannii | reverse complement strand
AGAAAGGGACTACAACACCTTGTCTTCTGTAGGTTTCATTTACCTCTGCAAGTGTGTTAGCCAGGGATTGGATTAAGGGTTCCTACTCAGAAAGGAAAGAACCAAAACATCCTGTTCTCTGTAGACTTTCCTTGGTGTTAGCCGGAAACTGGGTTAGAGATCCCTTCTCAGAAAGAAAGGAATCAGACTGCCCTGTTCTTTGTAGACCTCAAACCTCACAAGTGTGCTAAAACAGAAGTAAGGCTCAAGGCTCCTGCTTAGACAGAAAGGAACTAAGTGCTTTGTTTTCTGTTAGAAAGAGTTAATTGTTTTCTGCATTATTGTTTTCATGAAAAGAGTGTTAATGCTGAAGTCTCTGTTTGAGAGTAAGGGTCCTGTTCTCTGATTGAAGAATAGTTGTTCTTTCCCATTGCAAGTGTTATTTTAATGTAATCCAGGATTCTTAGATTGATCTTTAAGGAACGGCAATAGGGAGGTTACTTTCCTGTGATTTAATTTAGAGCTTTGGTTCATTCAAGCAAGTATAATTAGTATAGATTTCTTTACTACAACACTAAGTTGATTTTGGAATTGAGCATATACTGTGCGTGGTTATCTTTGAAACAAAAGACTTCCCTGGGTTGATAATTTATGTTTCACTTGGTTGTTTAAAATTAATTAAGCAATTATAGTGACCAACAGTGGGAATCACTCCTGGTGGGGATAGCTTCAATCCACTTAGTAAAGAAATATGTGGCAGTCAAGATCCATCTGTGTTGCCCGCTGGAAGTAGGGTGGATTTCTCCAATAAAATATAGGCCCCATTGCTGGAAAGGTCCTGAAACAACTACAGGCTTTAAAGGCAGGGACTTGAGTTGTTGCTTTCCTAAAAATCTTTGGCATGGGATATAGGCTCTAACTCCTTTATGGACATCAGCGAACAAGGTGGGCTAGTAGTACCCAGCTCTGAGAATTTTGTGAGATGTGGTCTTCCAGGAATGGTGCCCCCCACATAGGCCATTGTGAAATTTGACCATGATCCTGTCGGCCTCTTGTGGATCCATGCATTTTAAAATCATTCCCAGGGGGTCTTTCCAGTATAAAATTTGATCGATACGACAGTACATGACTACCTTGAGCTTTAGAGCTCTTTCTTTGTTTCTTTGTAGGCCGTCTCGAGGCCGAAACTCTTGCAGAAAATATATGACATCCTTGTACCAAGGACATCGAGAAAACAAGGGCTCTGTTTGAGGGTCTAAATCGGACAGCTGATTCTATTGATTTTCTGAACGTGCATTGATGAAACCTACCCCCAAAGCTTTGTGATTAGCTTCAGCCAACAACTTGGCTAAGCCTTGACCTTTGATCAATATGGTAGGCCTTATTTCCAAGTCAAATTCTAGGATCTTGGCTATCCATTTACTCCTCTTCCCATCAATGTCGGGTTGTACAAGGATGTCCTTCACAGAGGCTGAAGGAACGTATGTGGTCACTCTTGAGTGCAAGACATAAACTCTGAAATCTTTGAGAGCTTTCACTAAGGCATAGGCCTGTTTCTCCATGATTTCATACCTAACCTCTGCATCTCTTAATGCCTTGTTGAAGAAGGCAATGGGTTGCTCTCTCCCTTCCTCATTTTTCTGCAACAGGACTGCTGCTACTGTATCAAAAGAAGCGAAAGAGAAGATTAGGAAATCTTTGGAATAGTCAGGATTGATCAGCACAGGTGCCTCAGTCAATGCCCTTTTTATTTGGAAAAAATATTCCCTGGGTTCAGCGGTCCATTTTACTTAATTTCCCTTCTTGAGCATGGTTGTGATGTGTTTCACCAACTCGGCAGAATTCGAGACGAATATCCTCAAAAAATTAATCTTTCCTAGAAAGGCCTGAACTTCCTTCTTAGATCTGGGAAGTGACAGGGTCTGAATTGCCTCCACTCTGGTATGATCAATCCTTACTCCTTCTGCTGATATGATATGGCCTAATAGCTTCCCCTCCTCCATAGAAAACAAAGATTTTTTGGGATTTAGGGAAAGGCCAAACCTCCGACACTTTGAAAAAACCTTTCTCAGGTGACAACAGTGCTCTTTGTCAGACATGGAGAAAATTGTTATGTCATCCAGATAGATCACCACAAACCTATATTTCTCCCCGATGAAGGCTATGTCCATGGCTCACTGAAATGTTGCTCCTGATTTCATCAGTCCAAATGGCATTCTAGCATACATGAATGTGCCCCAAGGAGTGGTGAAGGTTTTTTTTTCTCTGTCTTCAGGCCTGACCGATATCTAATTATAACCAGAAAAATCGTCGATCATGGAAATCCTAGATGCACCGGTTACCCTCTGCAATATGTGTTCCATGTTGGGCAGTGGATAATTGTCTTTCTTTAAGCTCCTGTTCAGGTTCCTGAAATCGACACAAAGCCTGATTTCTCCACTTTTCTTCCTTACCAGAACCAGATTGGCCACCCATTCGAAATATCTCAAGGGGACGATGATCTGGGCCTCTAACAACTTCTTCACTTCTTTCTCCATGACAGGCAGCAACATGGGATTTATCTACCTTAGCTTCTGCCTGAATGGCTTAGCCCCTTCCTTCAGTGGGATCTTGTGTTCAATGACAGATGTGTCATACGTCTTGAGGTCTTCGTAGGTCCATGCAAACACATCAGCAAATTCTTTCAGCAACTCAGTATATCCGGCCCTCTGTTCTTTGGTCAAGCTCCTTGAAATCTTGACAAACTTAGGCTCCTCTAGTGTGCCAATGTTGCACTCAGTCGTATCAGCATCTTCACCTGAAACCCTACCCTTTACTGCCACATCATTCCCATCGAACAATCTTTCTAAAGGAATTAATCCCCTCGGAATGTGATTTCTAGGTATCTGAATGATCTAGTGGTTAGCAATTTTATTTAAAAACACCTCAGGGTGAGGGTCATCTTCCGTATCAGGATCTTTATCAATGTGCAATGCAGAAAATTCATCAACAGATTGGAGAAATTTCTCGATTTCCAAATCATCTTCTAATACCTTCCAATGTCTGACATTGTCTGGTACAGAGGGCCTATATTTTATTTCAACATCGGAACTGACCATAGGTGGCAGAGGAACTTTGAGAAAACTAGCCGAGACAGCTAAAGAATCAGCTGAAGTATTTTCCCCCCTCGAAATGAAAGAAATGTTAAAGGCTAAGAAAAAACTATCAATCAGGTCCCATACCTCGTTTCTGTAATTTCTGAGCTGGGGATTATTAGTACGGTAGGCATTTATGACTTGTTGGATGATCAACTCAGCATCTCCAAATATTGCTATCTCTTTAATCCCCATTTCTTTTGCAGCCCTCATACCCAGAACAAGAGCTTCACACTCTGTCACATTGTTGGTGGTTTCAAATTCTAGCCTATATGACAGGGAAATGGTTTCCTGAGAAGGTGACACAAAAAACACCCTAGCACCAGCGCCTTCCCTGGAACAGGCTCCATCGAAAAACATTTTCCAGATGGGGGTGATGGAGGGAGTAAATTCATGAGGAGTGGTGGGCTGCTTTCTGAGTTTAAGAGGAGGCTCAGGAGCATGGGTGAGTTGTAGTAAACTGGAACCTAAATCAGTGTCCAAGTCAAAAATGGGATGGTTGGTAGGATTGGCTTCATCATTGATTATATAGGCCAATTGGGCTTCTCTGTATAGCCTCCTATGTTCTCCTCCAAACACTGGGATGGTAGCACATGTGAGGTCCATCTGCAAAGTTCCCCCTAGTCTTTTTATCCAATATCTTGATAACAACATACTGAACTTGGGGGGGACATTAGCCACTACAATATCCACGACCACACTTTTCATGGGCAATTGAAACAAGGTCACAACCAGGTCTTTGATAACCCCGAGACATTGAACTTTCCTGGAGTCAAAGGAATAGAGGTCATGATAGGCTCGGGTGACTTCTAGCCCTAATTCTTCCATGACCATTTTGGGCATGAGGTTATGAGAAGCCCCTGAATACATTAAGCAGTTGTGCAGTACCTTGTCATGTATGTTCAAGGAAGTGTAGAAGGGAGGGCATGAGTCATTCCTGTCTTCTACCATAGGACCTAGAATAATTGCAGGCTTTTCATCTTGCAAATTGATGGAATCTATGGGAGGGCACGAGGTCTCAGACTGTAAAATCTTAGAGAAGCGTTTCTTGAACCCTTCATGTTTAATTAATTCAGTTAGGGGCACAGGGATCCTGATCTTTTGGATTTCATGTTTGAAATTAAAAGAAGATGTAAGCTTCAGAATTTCTCTTATTTCGGGAACATGACTCTGGACTATGGGAGAGATGGGTCGGGGCTTCTTACCTCTGTGACTGTTAGCTAATTCATTAGCAGGTTTCTCCATTCTAGTGGACTGCTCAGGAACATCAGGTGATACAGTCTTTTTCTTGGACTTCAGATCATACCTGCCTTGGCTGCCACTAGCATTGCCTTCCTTGCTCAGTTCATTTAGTTCACTGTCCATGAGAGACTCCTCGTATGTTGATTGAGTGAGATGAGGAAAAGGAGGAGTTTCTTTGAGGCAATGGATTTCAGGATCAAGTTCTCCTGTTCCCCCTTCTTCTTCCTCGGCCATAAAATTGTTTTGGAAAGGGACCTGAATCTTCTGGTCTTCTCTGTCTCTTCCCCTCTCCCTTTGCACAGTCAGGGAAGTAATATTGTTTGGCCTCCTGAAACCTCCTTTGTTTTCGATGTTCTGAGGGCCCTTGTATGCTTGCCTCCCTTCCACCTTCATTCTCTCCATCTGTGCCGACAAAGACTTCACCATTATGGTCAGCTTATCCACTTGAGGGTGGGGCACCGATGGGCCAAAAGTTGAGGCTTCCGACGTTCCCTTTCTTTTGTCTGTGTCGGTCTTGTTTCTCAATCTGTCAGCTGCTAATACATTGGATTCCACTTCTATGGCCACATCTTGCATTTGAGCTAAGGAGGTGGCCCTTCTTTCTCTCAGTAACAGACAGAAATCAGGGCCAAACGCACTAGCATAAGAAATCTTGGCTGAGGCTTCTAAAGGCTTTATTTCGGTAGGGATTTTGTTATACATCTTATTGAATATTTTGGAGAAGTCGGAGACAGACTCTCCATCCATATTCTTCAAAGACCGAAACTTTGTCATGTAATACATGAAATCCTTCCTATCACCCCACTACCTCAGGAAAGCACTATCCAGGGCTTCGATCCCAGCAATAGATCTGGGGGGCAATCCTCTAAACCATTTCCTCACCTTGCCATCCAGGCTCTGGATGAAGAATCTCATCCAGACATATTCATTTTCAATGTTCAGGTTATCCGCATAACTATAGAAAGCAGTCAGGTGCTCTTCTACAGTTATGTCCCCTTCCTCAGTGAACTTGGGCATATACTTCAAGTAATCTCCAGCGGGGAGAGGATTCATAGAATGAGGTAGGATTAAGGGAGCATATCTGGCATCAACTATGGCGTCCATTCTATTTAGAGGGGGATTAGCACCAGCCATATGGATATTAGGTGGAGGAGAAGGAGTTCGTGAAGGGGCTATTGGGAATGAGTCTCGGAGTGGGATGGGAAACAAAAGGGGATTTAAGGAGAAGGATAATGGGCTCAAGTCAGTAGATGCTCCTCTTTGTGCAGAAGTGGGGAAATCTTCTGCAGTCCTGGGCCTATGCCAAGGTATAGCTTCAGAAGAGAGGGGAGTGACAAGGATTTCTCCCTCCAATCCCAGACCAAGAGGGGAAAACTCAACAGGAACACTACCAAAATTCAGAAAATGGGAAACCTCTGAGGGAGTTCTATTAAGAAACTGAGGAGGAAAAAATGGAGTTCTTACAGAAGGAGATGGCGGATTACCTGTTTCGGCGGTGGAAGCTTCTTCTTTAGGGGCCTTTCCTTTTCTGAGAACCACCTCTGGATCAGTTTCAGGTGTAGCTAGAGGAAGTTGTGGATGGGACCGCGTGTGTCTACCTCTGAAAACCACAATTAACATGGCAGGTTCACCATAGTGAAGTCATCACAATGGAGTCACCAAGTGCACAGTAGAAATCTTTAAAGGCTCTGATACCTGATGCACCTTCAGAATCAGAGGCTCAATGTCGTTCAATCCCAGGAAAAAATTTCAACTTCGTCCCCGGAAATGGCACCAGAAAATGTTAGCGTCGGAAGTCACCCCTGGATTGCAGCAAGAGCAGAGCCCGACACCCATCAGTTTATGTCACGAGTTTTTTAATGGGGTGATTGAATGGAATTTAACTCAGAACGATGTGGTTCTAACTCCGAAACTAGGCCAGGCATGCATGGGCGAGTGAGGTCTTAGATAACTTCAGACAGTGAGTTGTAGTAAGGGTGAGTAGGGGGAAGACTTGTATCAGAGAGATGCAAAGGTCTGTCGTAAACATCAGGTTTCTAACAGACTATAGGGGAAGGCATCTAAACGCAAGATCTTCTTACATTCAAACACAGAAAACCAAAGAATACAATGATGCCACAAAAAATCCTTTATCATAACATAATTGCATAAATTCATGCGAATCCGTCGATCACGAACTCTCTCAGTATGAGATGAAAATTAGATGGAGTAAGAAAGACTGTCTTTCATAAAACAAGAAATCTCACATATAGATGCATAACCAGAAAACTCAAATTTCTGTTAAAACTTTTACAATCGGGAGCTTTGCTCTACCATCGATAGATCACAAAAATGAAAAAACTGAGTCTATATACTCAGAAAATTCACCTAACAACGACGTGCTCAGTCATCCAAGGCTTGGTGTCTCTTCAGCCAAATTCAAACAGGTATTCTTTGTCAGACACCACCTTAACTGCGCATGGCTCCCGCAAGGGGAGTAGTTGAGCCATTAAAAATTGAGCTAGCGTGTGCAGACCTCCTCCGGCTAGTCGAGAACTCGGCATGACTTCTCTGGAAAAATGGGTACATAGGATCCTCTCGAGTAGACCACTTGCCAAACCCTCCATACCTCATACTAAATGAATGAGGAGAGGTTTCAACCACCCCTTCTTTCCTTCATTTACTCCAAGTGCAGACCAGGATCGAGGTCGGACCCGATGGAAACTGGAGGTCGTGACGGGCCTCT
The DNA here is from genome assembly GCA_009831015.1 of Picea engelmannii. NCBI lineage: Eukaryota > Viridiplantae > Streptophyta > Pinopsida > Pinales > Pinaceae > Picea > Picea engelmannii. The sequence continues at coordinate 993,859 of ML776970.1, read as the reverse complement.
CTGTGACTGAAACTCGACGCCTTTGGCCCCTTTTCCACAACTCCTTTCTTTCCCCAGTGACCACGGGCTATGACCCTATGTTTACTCTCAAAGGCGCTTTCGGCGTTCATGAATAGGAAGGGGCTAATCCTTGCTTCTTGAAATTGCGATGAGCGAAACGCTGAGACGGCTTAATCTGGTGCCACATGTTCCTCTAGATCTGATAGTTCTGAAACCTCCCGATGATATTGTGGGCCCGGGTCCTGGGCACTCCCAGCACCTCATGCATCAGGAATACGGTGATGTTGCACCTTGAGCCTTGGAATTGCGATGGGAAAAGCGGCGAGGAACCTAATCGCGTGCCAGGTGTATCCTACAGATGGACGGCTGAGATTGCCCCGTAATACTACGGGCCCAACTTTGGGCACCTTCGGCGCTTTCGGGGTTCGGGGTTTCGAGACATAGGACAACACGGAATCTTCACCCTTCGAATTCCCAAATGTCGAAACACCGACGCGACTAGATCTCGCACCACGCATCCTCTGGATGGACGGCTGTTGTCTTTCCCTGCACATAATATGGGCGCTATCCATTGTGCTAACCTCAGCGCAACTTCGTTATCCGTGATTTCCCGCCAACAGTTGATCTGTTCCTTTGAGTAAATCCTGACCACTTGAAATCAGACTACTCGCTTGCTTGATTTAAGCCCGAAATGGATTTCTTCTACGAGCTGCGCTCGTCGCTCGTCGCACCACTTGCAGACCTGATCGCTCTCATGATTTGGACGAGAAATGTTACTAACACCTGGTATCTAACATACTAAATATCGGCTCACTGAAGATCTGAATGGACCCCGAATGAGATCCCCTATGGGTTTGCACACCTATTGGGCTCTGGAAATGCACCCTAATGATTCCACCATTGGAATTGGATGATACCTATATCAAAATGATCACTCTAGACTCCTCTGTAATGGGTCTAAAGGGTTTCCCTGGATCTTATTCGGTGAGCTCTATGGAACCCTTGATGTACCTCCCCAAGTGTTGCACACTTCCAGGATGACTGATGTGCACCGGTGGATTCCTCCATCAGAATATGATAAATGATGGCTCAAAATAAGTTCCATGGCTCCCTCTTAGCTAGATTATAAGGATATGGTGAGATCTGCTTCAGTCTCGTCCAACTACACAAAATTGTCTCTCAAACCCTTGTGCCCTCACTGGCTCCAATGCGCACTGACTGAAATGGGTCTGTAGATCATTGATATGGCACAATGAAATACCTAGATGGTACTTATGATAGGATAGGGTGTGTCTTCCAACACCAAAAACCACCCGGGGTGGTGATTTCCTCTAGAAATCCATAAAACATATGTTGAGGTCGACTTCCTCCTCTGGAACCTATTTCTCAATTCACAAATCAATGATAATGAGGAATTAGGTTGAATTCCTCTTCTTATACCTCCATCGATATAATTTTCCATTGACATCACTTAAGCCAAGAGCATTACTCCTAATTTGAGTATGATTAATTAATTAAGTCCCCCTGAAACACCTTTTTTCTTCTATTTCTCTGTTGACTTTGGCTTAAGTGACCTTTCCTATGCTTTTTGGCTTAATTCATCATTTATCCCTTTATTCACCCTTATTTGTCCTTGTGTTCTCTATTTTTTCCTAACTATAGTCTACGGGAACAGATAGACTACTAATTTAGTCCATGTTGAGGCTATTCTTAGGAATGGGACATCACATTCCTCCCTTCCTGAAATTGCTTCTCCTCAAGAAACATCAATCCTAAGTGCTACAGTATATGCTCTCCCTCCAATGTGGCATCCTCCACTAGAAGTCCCATCCATCTGACCAAGCACTCTCTGATGACTCTTCTCCTCAAACTGCACTCTCTCCACTCTAATACCTCCTCCGGCACTAGTTCCAACTGTCCCTCCTCATCCAAGGGTGGCGTATCCTCTGAAATGGACACTTGTTGTCCCAATGTATTTTTAAGGAAAGAAATGTGGAACAAATTATGTATATTTCTACCCTCCAACAGCTCCATCTCGTAGGCCACTTCTCCCACTCTCATGATGACTCTCTATGGCCCATAGAATCTAGGCTTCATCTTCTCTTCCCCACTCTTCTTCAATGAAGACTGCCTGTACGGTTGTAATCGCAGAAAAACAAAGTCCCCCACCTCAAAAATATGTTATATCCTCTACCTATCTACAAATATCTTCCTTTCATTCTATGCTACCTACATATTTTCCTTGACTTCCCATAGAATCCTCTAACTCTACTCGATCCAGTCCTTATCCCCCGGGACCCTGCTATCCCCAAACACAGTCTCCAAAAATGAGGGTGCATTTTATCCATACAATGCTCTAAATGGGGACATCTTGATAGACATGTGGTATGTTGAGTTGTAACAGTACTCACCCATGTTCAACCATCTCACCCATGTGTGGTTCTACCCTCCCACATAATTCCTCGTATACCCCCCCACCCATTTGTTGACAATCTTCGTCTGCCCATTTTTCTGAGGGTGGTAGTTGGTACTCATGGCTAACTATGTGCCCACCAACCTGAAGAGTTCCTGCCAAAATGTTCTTATGAAGCGCCCATCTCTGTCACTGACTATCTACCTGGGTAAACCATGCAATCTAAAAACCTCCTTGAAAATTAGTTTTTCTACCTGTATGGCCTTGTAGTCTGTGGGTATGGAAAAGAAGTGTGCAAATTTGGTCAGCATGTCAACCACTACAAATATACAGTCCCTGTCATGCACTCTAGGAAGTCCTATAATGAAGTCCATATAAAGTCTCTCTCATTTTTGCTCTAGAAGGGGTAGAGGATGCAGTAACCCTGCAGGGTGTGTCTATTCATACTTGTTCTACTAGCAAGTCATGCACTCCTGGATGTGCCTCAGTACCTCATCCTTGAGACCCTTCCATGAGAATATATCCCTGATCTTTCGGTATGTTTTGAATAATCCTTGATGCTTGGTTGTAGATGAGTCATGGAAAACCTTTAGAACCTTCCCTTTTAAGGTAGATTCTAGAACCAAAAAGATCCAGTCCTTGTAGAAAATAACATTGTCTAACACCTAGTATCTATCATCCCCTACCTTTCCATCCTATACCTCATAGGAAAAAAAAATTGGAATACTCCACCAACAAATGTGCCTTCCAGTATGTGAAAATATCCATCATCGAACACCCTGTTGGCCTCCTGGACAAAGCATCTGCTACGAAATTCATTTTTCCTTTAAAATACTCGATGTCAAAGTCAAAGGCTTGGATCTTCGAGAACCATTTATGATGTATCTCACTAAGGTATTTCTGATCTAGTAAATACTTGAGACTGTTGTGATCAATCTTCACCACAAACCTGTTACCCACTAGATACTTCCTGAATGTGGTTAAGGCGTGCATGATTGCTAGCATTTCCTTGTCATATATCGAATATATTCTCTCTGACTCATTGAGCTTCCTTCTCTCAAACACAATGGGATGCCCCCCCTACATCAAAATTTCTCCAATCCCCACCGCTTATGCATTGCACTCTAGGACAAACAGCCAAGAGAAATACAGAAGGAATAGAACAGGGCATGTGCTCATAACCTCCTTCATTTTCTCAAAATCCATTTTTGACTCATCAATCCACTGAAAAGAACCCTTATTAGTCACATCGGTGAGTGGTTCCCCAAAATTTGAAAAACCCTTGAAAAACCTTCTATATTAACTACATAACCCAAAGAATCCCTTTAGCTCTATGAGGTTCTTGGGTGTTGTCCAATCCAGAATGGCCCTAATCTTCTCTTGATGAACCTATACTCCATGCTCACTGATGATATGCCCCAAGTACAGTAGTTCTCTCATCCCGAACTCACACTTGGAATACTTGGAATATAATGGTTTTGCTTGGATAATTTCCAAGACCTCCTCCAAGTGTGCCAAATGCTCAGCCCATGTCCTGCTATAAATCAAAATATCGTCGAAGAATACCAAAAGGTACATCCTCAACTGCACTTTGAAGATGTGATTCATGCAAGATTGGAATGTGATTGGTTCACTGGTCAATCCAAATGGCATGACCAAAAAATTGAAGTTCCCAAAATGGCATCGGGAAGTTATCTTCTCTATGTCCTACTCTCTAATGTTGATCTGATGATTTCCTAACCGTAGATCAATTTTGGTGAAGAAGACTGCCCCATGTAGCTCATCCATCAACTCATATATGCATGGAATGGGGTACCTATTCTTGATCATATTCTTATTAAGGGATCTTTAGTCTATGCACATTCTCAATTTGCCATATTTCTTCAGTACCAATATGACTGAAGAAGAAAAAGGACTCATGTTGGGCTTGATATTCCCCATAGAAAGAAATTCCTTGATTTCTTTCTCGATCTCATCCTTGAATATTTTGGGGTATCTATAGGGCGCGGTGATCACAGGTGTATCCCCCACCCTCTAACTCAATAGTATGCTCAAACCCCCTATCCGGTGGCCTCCCTGGTGGTATTGGCCCAAACACTGGCTCATATTGACTCAGAATCTCTTTGATATGTGGATGGTAATTCTCTCTTCCCTTTGAATCCTTCCTGGCGGTGATCAGACACTCTACTACATATTCTACATCACTGTGGCAGACGATCTTCTCCATCCTCTTCGTTGATATTGCACTGGGTGGTCTTGTAGACATACCTCTCAATACTACTCTCGACCCACTGGAATCTCTGAAACTCATGGTCAACATATGATAGTTGAACCTAATATCTCGCAATGAATATAGCCATTGCACCCCCAACACTGCATATGTATCTGACAGGTCAACTACATAGAAATTATCCATCATGGTGTAGTTTCCTAGATTTACCTCTAGGTCGAGAACCATATCCAGGAATGTCATATTAATACCCATCTACCATGACCACGATAAACCCATCAAACTCCTCAGTGTGTAACCCCCTCTGGGATACTAAAGATGCATCAATGAAATTGTGGGTGGCCCCACCATCTACTAAAGTTGACATGTTTTCCCCCTATATAAGGCCCTTGAGCCTAAGAGTGTTGTACCTGGGTACTCTGGAAAGGGTTGGTATGGTTCCCCCTTTCACCTCTCTATGAGGTTTTGTCTCCTCCTTTGATTGTGCTTCTTCTTATGTATGAGGCTTCTTCATATGTTGCTCTAGCTCATGTGTAGGATCATCCTCTAAGACACTATCTACATGTGACATGATCTCCTCCTCCTCCTTCTCACTGCATGATTCCACCTCAACGTAGTGGATCTGTCCCTTTCCTATGCATCGATTCCCTAGGACCCAAGGGTCTCTACAAGAGAAGCAAATCTTATTCCTCATCAATTCTCGTTTGGTGTCATCATCCAGCTTGGGATTACCCTTCCAATCCCTCTGAGGATTCTTCTTATTCTTATCTCTATATGGCACAAAGGTTTTGGGTTTCAGCACTGAGTCCCCCGTGTCTCTTGTGCGCACAATGGCCTCATGTAGGGTGTCAGGCTTGAAAGCCTTAACCCATCCCCTCAATATATCTGCAACACCTCGATGAACAAAATCACCAACCTATGCTCTAGAATATATGATACAACCACTTCCTTCCGCGGGAACTCTGTGATGAATGCCTCAACCGACCATGTTTATCTCGACTATGTTAGATCACTGAAATGGAGTTCTAGATCCCTCCTGTCAAACCTCTCCATCAACCTCCCTGTGAACTCCAAATATGATGCGCTGTGGCTATGACCCAAAGTCACCATCCCATGATACCACCACTCGTGGGCCTCCCCATCCAAGTGCAAGGTGGCGAAGCTAATAGCTTCTGTCTCTGTCACTAGGTTGAGCTCGAAATATGTGTCAAGATTTTGTACCCATGCATGAGCTGAGCATCGAGATGACCCATGGAAATTAGGAATATTTGTCTTTCCCACCTTCTTAATGAAGTCCATGTTTTGAGTTTGTGCATTTCCCCTCTATGCCTCATTGGCCCTTCTCCTATACCCGATCGAACAATAATCTAGCAAAATCATATCTACATGGAACTCTAGCCCCAGTACTAAATAGTCTCTCATTTACTCCACAAATGGGTCATGTGGAACTGCCTGCCCCTATCCCGACTGTCCTCCTGTCTGCCCTGGTTGTCCCAGCTATTGTCCCCCCTGGAACTGTGGATATAGAGGTTGAGGAATCCTCCCAGATGATGTATAGGTACATATTGGTGAAGGATTCCCACTCGCTCCACCCTAAGATCCACTAGAACCATTGGCAACACCTCCCTGGTGTCCTCTTGAACCACTTGCTCCTCTTATCATGTTGCCACCCATAGTGCTCACAGTGTGTTGGATCATCTATGTGTTAATGTCCATTTGTGTTATGGTGTTCATCATATTTTGGTTTCCTCTAGACAGGTCATTCAATATGGCCTATGTATTGTCATGTTATGCCTCAGTGCCTTTCCCCTTCCCTCTGGTGTCTCACGTTTGTCACCCATAATCCTCTCTATGTCTACCTCTTGTCAAAATCGATGTGATCCCCATCCTCTACCTCTCACTCTATATATGACTAAGTGTGGAAGGGAGTGTAGTCCCTTATGTTCATGTCTCATATGTCTCTACTATGTCCCCTGCGGTACTGAATGTACTCGTCCCCAATATGACCTCAACCCTCTGGGTATTTTTCACCTATTCTCGGAATCATGGGATCATTAGAAAGCACTTCTTCACAGGATGGGAGGAATAAGGCTTTGATATCATTGAAATATCCCTAATCTGGTGGATCTAGATCTGATATATTGAATTTGGTGTTTAGGCTCTTGGATCCGATACTCTAGGGGTTTCTGGATGTGTTTTAGTGTCTCAATATTAACATGTGTGGTGATTTTTCATGTGTGTGTTCAGATAGAATGAATGTTTTACATTTATATCATGTATGTGATTAATAAAGAACCAACACAAGTCAATAACATGTATTATGTGAAATAGCAGGAAATACAACTGGCATGCGTAAATCATAGAAACTAATCATTAGCTAGATCTCATGGATCATCACTAGAATACAATTCAAAACAATCATGACATACATGTGATTAGAAGGTGTGAATGGATCTGCAACATGCATGAATAGATATCCTACATGCGACTTCGGAAGCTCATGACAGTTGTTGCAAATGACTGAGATATTCTCCTTGGTGGCTACACTCATCTGATCAGCCTGGAAAATATCCCAAACTGTGTGCCCTGGCCTCTAAGATCCTCCTGATATCTGACAGACTAAATATCAGTTCACTGAAGATTTGAATGGACCCCGGATGAGATCCTTGGGGGGTTTGTGCACCTCCCAGTCTATGGAAATTCACCCTAATCATTCCAACATCAGAATAGGATGATACCTGTCTCAAAATTAGCGCCCTATCCTCCTCTGTAATGGGATGGAAAGGTTTCTCGGAATATGATCCAGTGAGCTCTTTGGAACCCCCGATGTACCTCCCCAAGTGTTGCAGACTTCATGGATGAATGATGCACACTGGTGGGTTCCTCCATCGGAATATGATGACTGATGGCTCAAAAGAAGTGCATTGGCTCCCTCTCAATTGGGTAGAAAGGATATGGTGAGATATTCTTCAGTCTCATCCAGCTACACAAATTTGTCTCTCAAACCCTTTCACCCTCACTGGATGCAATGAGAACTAACTAAATTGGGTCTCTATATCACTTATATGGCATAGTGAAATACATGTATGGTACTTATGATAGGCTAGGGTGTGTCTTCCAACACTGAAACTGATCTAGGGTGGTGGTTTCCACAAAACATATGTTGAGGTCGACTTCCTTCTCTGGAACCTGTTTCTCAATTCACAAATCAATGATGATGAGGAATTAGATCAAATTCCTCTTCTTATACCTCCACCAATATAATTTTCCATTGACATCACTTAATCTAGGTGCCTTACTCCTAAGTTGAGTATGATTAATTAATTAAGTCCCTCATCAACACCTTTTTCTTCTATTTCTTTGTTGACTTTGGCTTAAGTGACTTTTCCTATGATTTTTGTCCTAATTCATCGTTTATTCCTTTATTCGCCCTTCTTTATCCCTTTGTTCCCTATTTGTGCCTGACTATAGTCTACGCAAATAGATAGACTACTAATTCACCCCCTATTGAGGCTATTATTGGGAATGGGACATCACACTAGGTTTAGGTATGGGAGGTCCATCACAAGATCCTAATAGGTGTGCCAGTACCCAAGTAGAGGAGTAATTCACGATAAACCCTTCAAAGTGTAAGTATAATTGAATGATATGGTACAAGGTTTACTTCATTGTCATGGTATCATTGACATACAAGGCCACATGTGGGTTCATCTCCATGAGCGCCTTTGTAGAGGGAGCACTTGGTGCTTGAGTTACCATTTCCTCAGCAATGTTTGTATTCCAAACCCCTTCTTTCCTTTTGATATTATTTTATTTCTTATCAAGTCCCCTTTTGAGGTTCATGCATTTACTATTTTTAATAGGATTAAGTCCTTTTAATTTGATATGCATTTAGTGCATTAGGACTAGGGGCGATCACTTCATAACAATGGGGTAGAGCTCAAGCTGACCTTTGGCTTTTGATTTGGTCATTCCTCGTCCCATTATTTATTCTTTATTTTATGTCATGATTTTTTTTATTCTTTACTAGTTGCATCAACCTTGGAATTATATCCCTTCTTCTCATAGGAGGATGAAGGCATGGAACTTTTTGGGATACATGTAAAAACCATTTCCAAAATATGGGGAAATAGAAAGAAAATATATGGAATGTGTGAAGTACAGAAGGGAGTGGTGCATTACCCCTATCAAGGCCTCCCAATAGTAACCCTATTCCTCAAGAGTGGCAACACTAGACTAGGGAACATATGATGGCCACCAAGGTGAAATGAGGAAAAAAAGATAACTTCCAATCAATCATGATCCATTATCTCACTTCATCCCTTGATCCTCTCCTAAATGCCTAATGCATTAAATGTAACACTTTATATGAAACAATTACTAGTGTACCTCATGTGAGTTGGACCACCACCATCGGATGAACCATGTTGATCAAGTGAAGGGATTGAGCAATTATGAGGGGGTAAGCATCTACGGGGTTGTTGTTTGTGGAGAATGTTGATGATAATATTTGGGATCATTGTCTTCATTGTGGGCCATGAGACATGATCTCCTCTAGTTACCCATAGATGAGAGAGGGTAATAGGACACATGTATACAATTTATCAAGACCCATCCCAATAGAGAGATCTTTACATTTTGTGGTATATGTGAATCCACCACATATGATTATCCAGGATAAGGAATTTTTTGTAGTAAGCATGTTGATTGATTTGTTTATATCCATAACATTATTTGGCATACTTAATTTGGTTCAAATGTTTTATTTGGCGCTAATGTGTTTGATATACAATAACCTCACACATATTGTAACAAAAGGGTATCATGGATTTAACTGTTGTGGACCTTCTATAAAAACTAGGTGGTCCAACCACCTATGAAGACAATGATTGCTCAAGGATATTCCTCCTAGAATACCACCATTATAGAAGAGAAACATCTTCTTCAATGGTAAATTTGAGAGAAATCAAAAACTTATGATAATGATACTAATATATTGGCTTAGGGTATATGACAAAGAGAAGAAAAAGTGAAATATTGCATAATTGATTGATTCAAATGGGGAACCTGTGTTCGATGATATTGAATCTTTTGATGCCTATGTTGAGAAAATTCTAATTGGGATGAAAATGAAATTATATTTTATGAGATTCGATATTGGGAGCATCTTAATATTACCCACTTACTAGATCCCATGCATATATTAAAAAATGTTTCATCTTCTTTATGGAGGCACAAATCATCGAAAAAAAGTGACACATTGGGTGTTAGGAGAGATCTTATTTCTTTTAAAACTAAAAATAAACATTAGCCAAGAAAAAAAGTAGAGGAGAGATTGGTCCCTCTTGGCATCTTAAAGAAGACTATGTGTCATTGATTTGGAAGAAAGATGATTTTTCTTTAGCAAAGGATGATATATTGGGTGAAAGCATCTTCTTTATACAATATGACTCTACGATGTTGCTTCATTATAGAAGAAAATTTTTCAAGGTTTAAACCGCATGACCCTTTGAATGTTTGTAAGGGTAGGTATGTCAATTACATGATTTTTTTTCTATAGTGTTGGTTATAATATGTTATGCACTCACAATTTTTTCCAATTAATTTTGTAATTTTTTTATTTTGTGATGTCGTTATCCTTTTCTTATGTGTGGTTATGTGAACCATGACTTCCACCAATTCCCAAGACATCCTGTATCTAATTATCTAATTTTTTTATGTTGGATGACATCAAAGGAGATTCACATGGATAACATTCTATGGTGGTGTCAAGATATAGTTGAGGTTGTTTGTATTTTTTAGAAGAAGATACCCACGAGTTTCATGGATTTGCATTTCCATCTTCTTATTCACCTAGATTATGAGTTTGAATTGGTTGATGTGGTCTCATGTTTTTGGATACTCTGCTTGGAGAGGTATATGAAAACATTGAAGGGCTTTGTTCTACAAAGAGAAAAACTAGAGGGGTACATAGTATATGAGTTGTTATATTATCCTAGTAGTACATCAATCAAATTGACCACACACTAGGCGGAGTGGCTTGGGACAACCAATGGGATGAGGGAAAAATGGAAGGGGAGCTACTTGAAATCAATGGAAAAAGGTGCATGATAAAGAGTGAGTCACTTATCTTTTGTCAATTTTCTACGAAGTAACTATTTACACTAAACTTAATAATATATATTTTATCTCCTACTATTTTTTTTTATTTCATGAATACATCGACCAATTTAGAAATTAATTCCTTAATAATTTTTTTCTTTACAACGCAAAAGGAAACACAACTATGAGTCGTCTCGTATGAAGAGAAGAAAAGGAAATGGAAGTGACATGAAAGAATTTAGACGATTGAATGATACAATCATGCCTTTTCCCAATCATTTAAAATAAAATATGACAATAATATATCCCAAGAGTTGGGTGGCCGGCCAAATCAGAGAGAAATATGGTGCATTTGGTCATTAGCCACGTGGTGAAGAGGTTGCGCTAAACATAGGGATTGGGTTCAACGACTCTATAATAATTTCTCTATCCATATTATTAATTTTGAAATGCATGTTGGAATTATAACATCTATTATGTTTTTATTAATGCTTAGGTTACTAGACATATAATAATGTCATTGTTTGCATTTTTATAATTGCATTTTTTCTCATCTATGTGGGCATATAGACATCATTTTCACATTCAGGATGTCGATGATAGATGTGTCACACTTGAGTATGGAGTGGTGGTCAATTCTAACCAATTTAGTCATGCTAGCCACTATGGCCAAAACCTAATAGAGAGGAAGTTAGGTTATATTGAAAAGATACAATAGATCATGCAAGTGAACTCTTATCATCTTTCCAATGTGTTATTTTTAGGTGTAAGTGGTGAAATATATTTAACTAAAGCAATGTAAAGAATATTATGATAATCTTCATTAACTCTAATAGGATGTGAGATGAAAAGGAGCTTTATGGTTTCCCAAAACACTGTAACCAAGTGTTTGTTTACTTATACGTGTTAGATAGGGATTGGTCATTTGTATTAAGACATGATCTAAGATCAAAACATATTTTTAAGAAAAAACAATATTATTATGCCAAGTGAGGAATATAATCAAGGTGATGGAAATTAAGAATGATATGTACATGTTTAATTTCAACATTTATGTTGTGGATATGGCGTTTTATTATGGTTTTCTATAATTGGCCCATTTTTTTTTTTTTCATTTTAAGATGTTGGTTATAAAAATTTAACAACCATTTACAACCATCATGTTGAAAACAATTAAATTGTTTTGGAACTCCAAGCTCTTTAATGAATTATGAATCATTTTTAATTATAATTGGATTTGCATGTTTTCTCTTTTTGTGAGATTAATACTATAATTGTTATCGCTAAGGCTAGTTTAATTGAAGGTCTTTTCTATCTCTTTTTGTATTTAATATAATAATTTAGAATTATTTGAATATGATTTAATAGAATATTTGATCAGGCAAATGGATTTAAAAATTAGTCAAATCTGATTTAGAATTGTTTTCGTGATTTTATATGCAATATGTTATCAATATTTGGAAGATTAATATTAACAACCAATATCTTCAAAGTCATATTAGTTGATGGTCTTTTTTATCTCATTTTATATTCAACATAAAATTTATAAATATTAACATGATTTAATAAAATATTTAGAAAAACAACTTGATTTAAAAATTATTCAAATCTAATTTAGAATTGTGTTCATGATATAATATACAAGATGTTATCACTATTTGTAATATTAATATTAACAATTATTATTGTCAATGTGAGTTTAGTTGAAGTTTTGTTTAATGTTTTTATATTTAATATAAAAAATTAGAATGTACCTCTCTTTGAACTTTGTAGTTTTGAGAACTCTTTGAATTCTATGGTCATTGAACTCTGTGATTTTGTGAACTTTGCAGTGAATATTATATCTGTGGTGAATGCATACGATGGTGAACATATCTCTCTGGTGAATATTGTCTCTGCGATGAATACATACGACGGTGAATATTATCTTTGTGGTACTACTGCATGAATATTTATCGGGTCTACGGTGAATCTTGTTTGTGGTAAATCTAATTTAAGGCAACTTTGTTAGTGACTATTCATACCCTTACCTGAATCAGGTGCACAAGCTTCTTATTTATTTATTTTTATTTTCAATATGAGTAATTCATCGTTGATACCTAAATATAATAGAGGAAGGCCTAACAAAGTAACCCTAGATAGTTTGCATGAATCTATAGAATCAAGAGAAAAATGTTTGCATGAATCTATAGAATCAATAGAAAAATGTTTGCATGAATCTATAGAATCAATAGAAAAATGTTTGCATGAATCTATAGAATCAATAGAAAAACATAGAGAAGAGAGAGAAACCAAACTTCAAAGTGAATTAGTAGCAGTGATTTGAAGTGAGTTACTAGAAATGATTGATAACAAATTTAGATCTTTTGAAGATAATATTCAAAGACGGATGGACAATAAACTATTAGGGTTTCAGACTTAGCTACACAAAATGGAGGCTACATTACAAGAAATATCAAAAAAAAAAAAATGAAGAAGAGGTGGATGACAATAGAAATATTAGGGACGAAATTAAATAGTTAGAAGACAATATAATTAACAATTTGTCCCTAAATAGCATGGAACACAAATTGGATATCAAACCTATCAAAGAATAAATGAATAAGATCATAGAGTTAGACCATGAGCGTAACAAAAGAGCCTTGAACCTCATAATGTTTGGTATAAAAGAATGGAAAGATGAGGACACATTAGCAATAGTCAAGGAGGAATTAAAATATAAATCACAAATTGAAACAATTGGCCTTATAGAAGAAAATAGGTTGGGAAAAACAATTCAACATAAAGATAGGTTGATTCGGGTTATGGTAAGCTCTAATGCCCATAAATATGACATACTTATTAAAACTCTTAGCATAAATGGATCTTGAATATTTGTAAATGAAGACCTCATTCCACAATATCAGGCTAAATTAAAGAAGGAGGTTCAAAAGGTAAAGGAAGGAAAATGGGAAATAATTAGGAACCAAAAAGTTATTATCGGGGATAGAGACCAAAGGGACAATGATAAATAGAAATTTGGGATGATTTAGATCCTCTTTTGGAACTATCGTGGTTTTCCATGGAATAAAGAGCCTATACTAAGTTGTATATTGAGTGATATTGACATTATTCTCTTCGTTGAAACTTGGGAGCATGAAGAATGTAAGGTCCCTAATATTGAAGTATTTATTTTGTAGTCCACATGGAACAAGAAGTCCTCCTGTAGAGGGATTGGAGGCATAGAATGTTACATAAAAGTGAACATATCTCCTCACATTTGAGTTCATAAGAAATATTCTCTCAATAAGTACATATGGATGGAGATATATGATGTTAACGCTAAGAAGAATTATACATAAATATGTTATTTCACACCTATTAACTCTATCGTTTATACAAAAAACAATCTAGATAAGAATCGTCCCTACAAAATCTTAGAGCAAGATATCTACAATATGAAAAATGAAGGTAGTATAGTCTTTTTAGGAGACTTTAATGCTATAACTACAACCAATCAAGCTATTACTTTTAGTAATGACCCCAGCCCTAATCCTCTTTGGCTATATGAATACCTTGTCTTAGCTAATAGTTACAAAAGAAACTCTGAAGACCTGATCGAGAATTTTTTTGGTACTAAGTTAATCAAGCTTTGTAGTTCTCAAGATTGAAAAAATTGCAATGTCTAAAGAAGTGGTAAAATTATAACAAGGTGAATTGTATCAATGGGCTGGGTAGTAGTGTTGTTGATTATGTAATATTGAACATCCCCATATACAACTAGATAGTAAAATTTCATTTTTTAGATCACCGCGAACCTGACTCTAATCATAGACCTCTAACCCTAACTCTTAAGTTTTCCATGCAAAAAATCTCTCTAGAGGAGCACTCTAACAACCAAAGGCACTAACTTTTTGACAAACAAAAATTCAATCTATTTTAAAATACTTAAGCAATGCTTTAAAACTCATATCATATCAGAGCAATATTGAAGCTGACTATCAAAACTTTACATCAACCCTCTCTACTTCAATTAACAATTTATTTATTGAGGTGCTACAACTAACCCTTGGTACAATAATGAATGTAAAATTGCTAGAAAACCCATTAGGGATGCTTTCAACACATATTTAAAATATAATAAGATAAATAGATACAAAACCTTAATTAAATGGAAAAAAAGGACTACATACATAGAAAGCGAGAGAAGATTTTGCACCTATTTAATATATATCCTAATAAATATGGAGGCAAATCCTAACTCGTAAAACTAAAGAAAATGATATGATTCCCTTAAAGAACTGGAATTTCTACCTTAAAATATGTATGAATCCCCTAACATTATGGAAAACATGTCAAACAACTCTACAAAGGATGAAGTGTTTTCTATAGAAGACATTGAGTTTAGGGTTAAGCGACTCTCAAAAGGAAAAGTTAAGGACATCGAAGGTTACCAAGATGAAATATTATAAATTGGAGGACATATCCTTATCCCTCACATAAATAAGTTCTTAAATTTATCTCTTCAGTAGAGCTTCCCAAAACCTTGGACTCAAATCCTCATTTTACCTATTTTTAAAAGTGGGGATAAATGCAAATCCTCTAATTATAGGACCATAATAATTAGCCCCAATTTAGCTAATATTTATGGAAGTATTTTGGAAAAAAAGATCGGCACATGGATAGAAATCCATGGAAAAAGACCTAGAGGCCAAGATTGGTTTAGAGGCTACCATTCCACTATGGACCACCTTATTACATTTAGGATCGTTACAGAGGAGTGTTATAATGACAAAACCGATCAACTTTTTTTTTTAGTTGATTTTAGAAAAGATTTTGACACCATGCCCAGGACTAACCTCTGGAATAGATTAGAAGAGCTTAAATCCCCTTTCAAGTTAAGAGTTGTTGCAGTAAGGCTATATAATAAATTTACTGGCAAGTTTAGGAACACTAAGGGTTGGTCGGAAGAAATAAATTGTAATATAGGAGTAAAGCAAGGGTTTCCCCTATCCCCTACCTTTTTCAGTATCTATATTGATAAGTTAGAAAAATATTTGGAGGACACGGATTGTGTTGGACCGAAACTCGCTAGTATAGTCATCATCCTCCTTCTTTATGCTGATGATATTGTTCTTATGGCGAAAAGTCCATATGATCTAGGTAAGTAACTAATAACCCTCAAGGACTTATGCTCTAGCATGGGCATGACTGTGAACACTGACAAAACAAAGGTTATGATAAAGAAATCCAAAAGGATCACCTATGATACCTTTTTTATGAAAAAAATAGCTTGGAGGAAGTGCCTTCATACAAGTGTCTTGGAATCGATATCAACCACAAGCTCAATTGGAACTATAGCATTGAAAAAAGAGTAAATGGAGGATGGAAAGCTTATTATGGGCTCGAAAACAATTGCAAATCAGCAGACCTTTGGCTTTGGGATATGAAAAAAACTCCTCTTTCACACTCTCATCACTCCAGTTATCTTATATGGATGTGAATTTTGGGGTTTCATTATATCTAGAGAATCCTAGAGAAAGATAGAACAAATGCAAAATAATTGTATAACTTATAATCTCAAAATTAAGGTCAATACACCTAATCCTATCCTCCTCATATAAGCAAGACTTTCCCCCATTGATAGCATTGCTATGATTAGATACCTAACGTACAAGAACAAGATAAACAACATGGATGAAAAGAGGCTCCCCAAAATTGCTTCAAACTCTATCCAAAACCACGAGCGGCTCAAGCAAGGATGGCATAAAGATTCCAAACATTGGCTAAATCATTGGGGAATAAAAGAAGAATCCATCATGCAGAATATCGATAATATTACAAATATTATCACTTCTAAATTTAAGGAGAATATGTGGTGTGATAAAGAATTAGTGGATAAAAGGAAATTGCAATACTATAAGGAGGTGGTCAACCCTAATTTAGAAGATCAAAATTACCTCTTAGTTTTGAGAAGTGAAAAGAAGAAAATCAACATTGTTAAAATAAGAACCTCTCACGAGCTACATAGTGAAGTTGGGAATTGCACAACTCCCAAAACACCATGGGATGAGAGAATCCATCACCTTTGTGACACTAAGTAGATAGAATATGAAAAACACTTCCTCTTGGATTGACTTGCCTATACCCATATTAGATCCCAATTTAAAAATATTTTCCACATTACCGACCTTCCTAACCTCCTAAGTCATCAAAACTATGGTGATCTTGGAATGCTTCTCTCAATGTTTTTTTAGCAGAGAAATACAATTTTAAAGAAAGTGAAGTAATATATTTCCTTCTAAATGTCTGATAGACCAATTGGTCTCAGTGGACATGAATCATCATCATCAATAGAATATTTAATCAAACAATTTGATTCTAAAAATTAATCAAAATCTGATTTAGAATCGATTTCATGATTTAATATACAAGATGTTGTCCCTATATAAAACTAGAGAAACAATTATTTGTTAGATTAACTATTATAATTTTAATTTTATCAAAATTGATAATAAGATTAGTAAAAATATTTAATAATAAATTTAAAATACCATTTAATCCAAAAAATTGAGTTTAAAAGGTAATCAAATCATGCAATTATTGTATAAGTAATTTACTCAACTTTGTAAATGTGTTTAATAAGCATATTGTATCTTCCTATACAACAAATAATTCACCTTGAATTAAACATTATATGACATTAAATGATTATAAGTTTTTGCAATTACAATTCAAATTGAATGATTTCATATAGTGAGAGTAATACTTTATATAGCATCTCAATCTTAGATGAGTGAACATCTCAATTTTTATTTAAAAACAAAGAAATCACTAACATGCATACAATAGATTTTATAAATCAAAGAACATCAATGTCAATAAGATATGAAAATGTGTAATATACATGAATGATAATATAAAAATCAATATAAGTGGTGGCATGCATGAGGGGGATCATCTTCAATTGTGATGGAAATCAAGAAGTAAACTATGAATGGGAGTTGACATTAGCTACAAATAACCAAGTTGAACCAATCACCCTATTCCAAGGGATAAAGATTTTGGATTCAAGACGCATTAAGAACATTTTGATTATTGGTGAATAAACTATCATTATAAGACTTATGAATAAGATGACCATTCCATATGATGGAAATCTAGCTAGACTATTATGATAATTCAAAACAAATCCTACCAATTTGAATTGACATAGTTCTTACATGTCTTAAGGGAGTACAACAAACAGGAAAATAGCCTATCCAATGCATCATATCATCTTGAAGGAGGAGTTTTAAGAAAAAAAACGGGGTTCCTTTGACCACATTCCTTGATTTAATCATAATGAATATTACAAGAATTTGTATGCCCTCCATGTCTCGTTTCAAATAGTAGGGAATATTTAATGACCAAGAGTGTGCATCAATGGAAAACAAGTCATGGTATCTTCATACACTCCTCACTTATATCTATGCCAACAATTTTGATTAGGATTGTTCATAAGGTTGAATGAATGTGGGATAATGGAGCCAATAGTTGATGGTCTTGGAAGCTTTGGTATGGGAAAGGTTCATTTGTTCATGGAATGTTCATTCTCATAGGTGTATTCCTCGACCTTGACTATTAAATTAGTAAGCATCCTCAACATCTTTAGGAATATCCTTTCAGTTATTTTAGTCTAGTTATATGAATTATGTATGTGTTGTGAACTTGTTCTAGGGTTGGAGCTTGAGTTAAGGATTGCAAGTGATTTTTGGAATTGGAGATTGAATGGGAATTATCCATGGGTATGCTTGAGTCATGTCTTTTGGGTTTGGTGGGGAACTTCTATGAATTTTGAGCCTTTGGAAATTCCCAACCTTCTAGGTCTTCTTCTTCCAGTCTTTGTGTCTTTAGAATTCCCCTTCCTTATAGGCTCAGTTTTCATATCCACTATGGTTTTGGGTTATTTGATACTCTCATAATTTAGAAAATTGAATTTTATTTGTAAAGGAGCCCATGGATTGATGAGAAACTATAGCTTGGTAATTTCATGGTATTCTTGTTTGGAATCTAAGAATTGGATTTGGACCATTTTGATCTAGTAGAAAATGAATAACTTGAGTAAACACCCCCACCAAGAGTGTTACCCTCTCCATAAAATATATGAAATTCAAAGGATTCCTCATAGGCATGAAGACCTCATATCTGATAACAATACTTCCATATTTTTTGTACCATCCAAACTACATGGTCATGAAGAAACTCATAAAAAGGAGTATGGTGTGCCAATATAAATTATGTTTTAAAAAAAATAGGAAAAATTCAAGCCTTAGATATATAATGCAATATGATTTATTATCTAGTCATCAATCAGAATAGGACTTCCTACTCTATAGCTTCAAATTTTGGAATGTCAATGGGATCAACTCCTGGGGAATTCAAAGAAGAATAAACTATCCATCAAATGCATGAATACGTGAACATGGAAATAGAGGAATCACATCTAGATCCCATCTCATGTTGGTTAGGATGAAACCTACATTAATCATGTTTCCCATAAAACATAGTTTTGCTTTATGTTTTGCAAAATAGAACTGGTTTTAGGCGTATTTTTTCAGGATTTACACTAGAAAAAGTTTTTGAATATTCTTTGTGAAGGATATTCTATCTTATGTGTAACAACATATAAATCCTTTGCTTAGTTTCCAAACTATAGACTCAGTGACATCTTATTTTTTGTATCATTATGCCAACAAACGTTTCTATAGTAATTTTCTAATACAAAATATATATGTTCCTGTTAAAAGAAAAAATACTAAAATAAATATATATGTCCATTATACGTCTCAAATATGTAAATTATGGAATATTAAATTTAGATGAGTGATACATCTCAATTTTAATTCAAAACGTAGAAATCATTAATAATGTTAATTATTAAAATACACATAATACATTACGGGTGCATGAGGGATCATAGTCAATCCTAAGGGAAATCATGAAACAAGATTTATGTGAAAATTAGAGAAAGTTAACAATAACCAAGTTAAGGTGTCAACACTCTTTCAATGTATTTATATTTTAGGCTCAATAAGTATCAAGAATATCTTAGTAATATAGGACTCATCAATTGTTATCAGACATTTGTTGGAATTACTAAGACAACTAAGAGGGGGGGCAGTGAATCAGTTGTTACTGTGCTTAAGAAATTATGCCCATTTTAGACTCATTACAAAACACTCAATGATGATCACAATAATTCAGGGAAGTAAGCAATAGAGTATTCAACATCAATCACACACATGAAATACACAATGACATATATTCCTGAGGAAACCCATAAAGGGAGAAAACCTCTTCTTCTTGGAATGATAGGAAGTCTTTTATGTTCTGTACATTATCATTCTTATGAGATCCAACTCCTTTTGAGGCTGCCACCTCTGTTTTACAAGTTGCAACTTGCTAAGAGCACCAACTCTCTAGTTTCTCTAGCACCCACTAGAAGGAAGCACCAACTCCATAAGTGTTCCAACACCAACTGGATGGAAGCATCAACTTCCAGTCACACATGCACCAACCTGTATAATAGAGAACAATAGTTCTCCCTTGCACCACCCTACCACCCTAGTTTTTCTGGCTACAACCAGATGGAAGCTGCAACTTCCTATGTTCAAGAACCCACTTGAAACTCTAAGGACAATATTCCTCCCTAGCACCTCCCTACCACCCTGAGATATAAATCTTTGTTACTGAAATTTATTACAGTGATACAGTATTTATCAATGACTTACCAGTCTCATCATTGTTCTGCTACATTTCTCTACTCTGCCTGCATCAGTTTCTTCCTTCTCGCATCTTATTGAGCTTTCTGTTCTTCTGCTCTATCTTTGCATGCACACCTCAGCTTTCTCTTCGTCTCTCATATATACATTTATGTTCTATGTCTCTCTTCTATGTTTTATGCTCTGTGAACCATTGCCATTCTCTGCGCTACGACTCTTCTGTGCGCTTCAACTCCTACACACCGCCTTCTTCTACCCGCATGAATAAATATCAAAAGAAGCAACCATACTTCCTTTTTTCTACGTATATTTATCATGCAAATTCCTCTGCCAGATCATACACACATCTCTTCATCCTCTCTAGCAATTATACTGAGTCTGTTCATCATTAGCAGGCATTATCCAGAGATTCTTTGGCTTCTCTAGCAGTTAAAGTCTTCGACACTTTTCCATCTGTCAATTGTCTCTATGATGAGTCTTCATTCCACTGGAAGTTACCTCGAGACTCTTCAACTCCTCTGGCAATCACCCTGAAGCACTTTGAATTCTCTGGCAGATGCAATCACTCTGTTTCCAGTAGTTACAATCAGTCTATTCTGGAAGTTATAGAGAGAACCTTTGCGCGCTCATCCCTTTGTCACCTTTTCCCTTCCTGAGAAAAAATTCACAACAGGCACTAGATTTTCTTGCTAAGCCCCTTCCTTCACGTGACCATCAGCGATGACCAAACGCCTATTCAAAAGGAACTTCCTAATCTCCTGAACTCTGAAGTGGAGCTTAGCGACGTGCTAGCTCCTCCCTCGATATGACCTTGGGCGATGAACTCATGTGACCATGCAATTGTGAGCATTTCCAAAGGTGGTGTATAACAAAATGCTTTTCACCCCGCAATTTACTTAGATCTTCCATGTACCCTTTCTCCAAAACCATGGTTTCAGTTGCGGCCCGCTCTCAAAAAATTAAGACACGATCATGTTTTGGCCCCACAATGCGACGGGACCGTTGATCTCACGATCTTGATGGTGTTCCTTCGATCAATGACTTCGATCTATCTTCCTTTCCTTCCTTCTTTACTCTGTCCATGCGCAATCCTTAATCTCAACGACCAAGTGACATGTGGCCCTCCAAACCAACAAACGAGATTGATTTCACCTTTCGAGCTTTGGGAGTCTTGATTCTCAAACTCCGCTTGCTCCAAAAGAATTTCACCTGGAGTCCACGATCTAATGACATGTGGTCTTCTCACATCAATGGTCACAATCCCTTCGGGTATTCAAGGTTCAAAAATATCAACTTTCCAACCTTTCAACCTTCCTCTGATTTTTCTCAGAGTTGACAATCCACTGAAGCGTGTCCATTTCGTATCAATGGTCATGATCCTTTTGTGTCTCTGGACTTTAGGATTCTCAAGTCTCAACTAGAAATCCTTGAAGTGATATTTCTCCAAAATCTCAGATCAACTGACATATACTCCCCTTGACGATCAACGGTCAAGATTTGTCTTTGGCGAATTTCACATTCTCCCCATCCACAAAATTTCAAAGTTGTGGATCTTGTGCCACCTGTCCTCCTCAATGATGGATGGTTGTTGGAACTTCGCCCTTCAGAACTTCAGGATTTCAACTTTTCAAACTTACACTATCCTTCCACTGTACTATGATCAATGATTGAGAATACACCCGAAGTGATCTTTCAGATTAGATGACTCATGTCCTTGCTGACGTGATCTGCCACACGTCCTTGTTGACATGGTCTGCCACACGTCCTTGTTGACATGGTCTGCTGACATGATCTCCCATTTTTCCTTTGTTAGTGTGGTCTACGACATGTCCTTGTGGATGAGGTTTGTTGACGTAATATGCTGACGTATATCTCCTTGATCTAACAATCATCGTATGTTCTCCAGATCTGATGGTCCTTATTCATTTTGGATTTCCAGCTCTCCGAGCTTTGGGTTTTTCAAATCTCAAACAGAAAAATCTGAAGTGATATTTTTCCAGAGCTTAACCTCCTCGCATATGTATACCTGAACTAAATGTTGCTCGTCGATCATGATCTTGGATCGATGGCTCAATCTGTCTATGATGCAACTCTTCTAGCTTATCCTATCCTTCCACTTAGAATGATCCAATGACTGACAGAAATTTGCATAAATGAGATCTCGGATCTTTTACCTCGCTTATCTTATCCTTTCACTTTAAAATGATCCGACGGTTGTGAATATTATCGAAGAATATCAACGATCAAGGATGGTTGCGGAACCAAAACTTGCGAGTGATTTAACTCATCACCAAAACTCCGCAATTTGAAGTTGTGTGTCATTGGTGAGTCAACCACAATCATCGATATTCGAGGCTATAAGATATGATGGTCCTGACTAATTGCGGGATTGGAATTAGTGCGATATTTAATTCTCCTTCCGATCTCCGCATTCTATCATTTCCGTTGATCTGTCGATTGCGCATCCGATGGTCACAACTCAATCCAACTTAATCTGATCGCTTGTTAGATCAACCACAATCATCGATATCCAAGTCTATGAGATCTGACGATCTAGACCAATTACGGCATTGGAACTAGCGAGATGTTTAATTCTTCTTTCTCTCCCCACAATTCATCCTTGCCGTTGATCTGGCTTGTAGATCTGACGGTCACAATCCTCCAATGGTCCTCAATCCCACGGTTACTCATATGAACAACGTCTATTATATGAGATGATCAACACCATAAATTTCTTGATCGGACGATTGTTGAGGCTTCTCACCCTGAGCTTACGATATCTCTGACTTAGAAGGTTTTCTGAGTGTTCAAGGGTCTCGACCTTTTCTCCTTCTGTGAGTCTTGATGACTTTCAGTCTCGTCTGCGCATCTTAAAAATGTTATCTCTCCTGATATTTGGCAATGAAGTTAACCTCAACCCTGGCACACACTTGCTCTCTACGTGCAACTCTGTGTTATTCCTCCTAATCTTGATTCCTTCTGCAAACTCACAGATTCTAATGGATCATGTGCACTCTCCTTGATTCCTTCATGATAACCTCTACCTATCTGGAAACACCAACTCTCTACCCTGTTCTCATCCTCATGAGCTTATTTGTTTCCTATTTTCCATCATTGTTGTTGTTCTTTCCATCAATGAAAAGCACACTCTGCCTGTAAACATGCCAACAATCTCCCCCTTTGGCATTGATGGAAACCCTAAAGGACTGCACTATTCTCCTTAGACCTCCAACTGTAGCATCCATACCACACCTTTTCTCCCCCTTTGACATCAATTTCAAAGAAAACATGCTCCCCCTGAGTTGTTGCAATACTTTTCGGAGGTATCATATATTCAACCAACACATACTCCCCCTGACAAGATGGACCCTCTTATTTGAGTCATGCAGAGTATTTGTATCTAACTCATAGTCTTCTCCTTCTAATTATTGGACATGTTCATCTTCAGCTTGAGTTGTGTCCTCTGTAGCAGACTCAATATTGCTCACCACTCTTACTAGGATTCCTTCATCAACCTCTCAACTACTCCATTTTGTTATGGAGTTCCTGGGATTGTGTATTCTCTCTCGATCCCATGTTTATCACATAATTCCTTGACATAAATTCTCCTCCTCTATCTAATCTTACTGCTTTTAACATGTTTCCTATTTGATTCTCAATTAAAACTTTAAATATTTTAAATTTCTCAAATGCTTTAGTTTTTTTTTTTAGAAAA
The DNA here is from genome assembly GCA_009831015.1 of Picea engelmannii. Classification (NCBI taxonomy): domain Eukaryota; kingdom Viridiplantae; phylum Streptophyta; class Pinopsida; order Pinales; family Pinaceae; genus Picea; species Picea engelmannii. The sequence continues at coordinate 969,656 of ML776970.1, read as the reverse complement.
GCAACCCAAGTGAGTATGGAGTAATCATCAATGATCATCATGAAGTAGTTTTCTTTCCCTATGCCTTCCTATCATTATGGTCCACATAAATCCATATGAACTAATTGGATTGGTTTCTCTGTTGAAGTAGATATCTTTGGATTTAAACTGTGTCCTGGTTAGCTTTCCTACTTGGCAGGGTTTACACACAGAATCTAGTGGCTTAAGTAATTTTGGAAGATCTTTTACAACCTCAATATTTTTGAGATTGATTAAGTGGTCAGAATTTAGATGTCCAAATATCCTATGACATAACTAGATTTCATCATGTTTTCTTATATGACACTATTTTCTATCTTCTTCCAGCACACATGCATTATTATTTGTCCTTATGTCTTTAGCCACCACTTGTCCTGAGTTTACATTCTTTACCTTACAATATTTGGAAGTGAACACCTCTTCACAACCTCTATCAAACATTTGACTTACATTGAGAAAATTATGTTTCAGACCATCTGCAAGCAGAACATCCTGGGCATCTCCTTTGCCATTACTCAAACTCACCATCCCTTTACCCTTGATTTTACCTGGTTCATCATTTCCAAAGGTCACATTTCCTATTTTTCTTTTACTTATAGACAGAAGCTTATCCTTGTCTCCAGTCATGTGCTTGGAACATCCATCGTCTATATTCCAAGGGTATTTTTGTTTTTGAGATGAAAGTACTAGACCACATTTTTCACTATCTTTCTTTTTCAATGTGTTGGAATTTCTAGCTAAGAGCTTTATACTTGGATCTACTTTGTAATTCTTCAGATGGAAATTTGCAGCTTTGTGGTCGAAGTTATGACAGTTATAGAATTCAAGATCATCGTTCAATAGGTCAAATAGATTGGTCCAATGTTGTCTACTCATTGGTTGTTTAGTTCTATGTTGCAAAGATTGTTTGTTTCTTGATCTCCTCAATTGCATGTCTCTAAACTTAATTTGACAATTTGCAATCTTATGACCAAAATTAGAGCAGTAAAAACAGTAACCATGGAAGCAATTTTGGTACCTGAAGGATGGCCTTCTTCTTGGAATTTGTTGCTCCATCTTCTGATGTCTTAGTTTTTTATCATGGATCATCTTGTCCTCATTGGTTGTTGGTGGCAGAGTATTCACATGGTATGATTGTCTTCTGACTTGGAACTTGATCATATTTACTGGCTCTTTGTTTTTTGGTTGTTTGTTGCTTGAACCACTTACATAGCCTAACCCAATCTTCAACAAAGGAGATCTTTGTTTGCTCAGAATGTCATTTAGTTCTGTTGAGGCTTTAATGCTTGGAATATTTTGGAGATATAATGCTTTAAACTTCTCCATCTCTTTCCTGGTTTTTACTACCTCTTCTTCCAAGGCTTCACATCTTGAATTCTTCTCTGATAACTGTTGTTTCAGAGTGTCCTCTATTTTATTTTCCTCTTCTAACTCCACTTTTAGTAGGGAAAAGTCTTCATCGGGTTGTTTACCATTCTTTTCAAACTGCAACAACAACTGTTTTTGTTTTCTCTTCTTAAGTCTGAGTCTGTCAATCTCTTCTAAAGCATTGATTAGTTCACCTTCCATATCAACCACAACTTCTTCATCATTAACATCACTTCCTTTTATCTTATTATCATAATCCTCTTTTGGCCATAAGCATAAAGTCATTAACTTTATCTTCACAAGAAGAGTCATTATCTGTGTCTCCTGAAAAGTCATCATTGTTTACACATAAACTTTTATTTTTAACAAATCTATTGGATTTGTACTTCTCTTCACCTTCATAATTCTGGTCCTTCTTCTTGTGTGGGCACTTAGATGCAAAGTGACCTATATTTCCACAGTTAAAACATTTTAAGGGAAACTTACCTTGATAATTTCCTGATCCTTTCTTTAGTCTTCTCACAAATTTTGCTTCAAATTCATCACGCTCAAAATCCTCATTCTTATCTGCTTTAAATGATTCTTCTCTAGAGGTGGGTTTATCTTTAACTATCCTAATTTAATATGTAGTCAGCATTCCTAGAAGTTGATCAAAAGGCAGAGCTTTTAGATCATTAAGCTCTTCTATAGGAGAGACCTTTGGGTTGAACCTATCTGGTAGAGATCTCAAAATTTTCTGAACTAAATATATCTCTTCAATCTTCTCACCAAGACCCTTCATGGCATTCACAAGCTCCTCAATTCTTAAGAAAAATGTTTTCACTGTTTCATCCTCATTCATCTTTAGTTGTTCGAATTGTAATCTGTAGTTTTGAAGATTTGCATCCTTTACATTATCATTACCTTCATAACTTCTAATGAGTTTGTCCCACATTTCTTTGGCAGATTCTAAGTGCATAACTTTTACAAATTCTACTTCTGCAAGCCCACTCAGAATAGCATTCATAGCCTTAGCACTGAAGCTTAATTCTATCTTGTCATCCTTATTAGCTAGTACAACTAGCTTTACATAACCAGTGTAACAACCCTAGTTAAATAGTTGCATAGGGATTATTAAGTATAATTAATTAGATAATTAATTGTCCTAATATGGTTTTAGTTAAACAATGTTTATTTCTTAATAATATTTATTATTTATTTATTAATTAATTAATTGTTTATATCTATTGATTGATTAATTAATTAACCAATTGACTCATTAAAGGTTTGTGTAATGAATTAAAGGGGCTTAATAATTTTAATTTATTTAATTAAAGACTTTACGTATGCAGGGGGGATGAAGCATTAAATGAAGGATAAGGTAATAATGGATAAGGTAATTAATGGAGGATAGGGAGTTGGTGGATGGGGGGAGATATGACGGGAGGAGTCCGACGGGAGACGAGCATGATTTTTGCGGGAGGAAGCATTTTGGAGAAAGGCACTGTATTTCTGGTTTGGCATATTTTCTGGTGTTGGGAGTTTGGTTTTGGGGGTTTTTGTGAATCATTGCAGGGGGCACCGGGTTGTTGGGGGTTTTGGGCATGGGGGCCAGGATTCCTTACGGTATCCTGGAGCTAGGGAGTCGAATAGGATGCTCCTAGCTAGTTGGGTGGTTAGTCAGTTTGGGTAGGGTTTGGTCAAAGCAGCAGGTTGGACAAGGCAACGGGGAGGACAGCCAGATAAGCGAGGGCTTAGCATTAGGAAAAGGTATTTTATTTATGAATTTTCTTAGTTATGTGATGATTATGTAAATTATTAGCATGTTGTTCATAAATTTAATTCATGTTGTGGATAAATTAAATTTTCTGTTGAATATTATATGCTTATACGATGATTATTGAATTACTTAGGCATTGAAAGAAATTTATGTTTAATTGTATGAATTTTATTAGGCTTGTTTATTTATGGTCCCTACACATGGTATCAGAGATTTAGTTCACAATCTGGGGCCGAGGACCTACCCACCTGGAACCCTAAATAATCTGTATATAAAAAATAAAAAAAAAAGATATATATATATATATATATATATATATATATATATATATATATATATATATATAAGCGCATATATAAGTCTGGGCCCGAGGACCAAGCTCCAAAAACAAGCTCCAGCTCCACGCAACCTGCAAGTGAAGCAAAAAATAAAACAAAAAAATAAATAAATAAATAATTCTCCTTGCACATTCCTAGTTCCAAATCACACATTCAAGGCCTTCATCATCCCTGGATTAGGATGACTAGAAGAGAGAAAGAGAATACATCGTATATAGATAGTCTCTTACATAGAGTATTTATGTTGTCTTAAGAGCCGTAGATGATGCTTTGTGGAGCTAATGGTAATATTTTATATTATAAAGATAGTGATAGCTGGGAGACATCAATATAGCTTCAAGAGAGAGAGGAAGCATGCCATTCCTAAGCCTGGGAGGTGCACTCAATGCATGGTGGCAGATTGAAAGGAGAAAGAGAAGGAGTTGTTCTCATGTTATGGGATCATAGAGCAGCCCTCGATGTGGAGCTCTGGATGATGGATAATGAGCACTAGTTAGGCTAGGATTTAGAGACTTTGAATCTGAACCTGGAACTAGGTCCGCTATTTTCTATGGATATGAAACAATAAAACAGCACTGGATTTCAATCTATATCTACCTTTGTATCTCTGCGGGCTCCTGGCTTAGATGCTTGTCATGTTCTTCCATCCAAGCGCACATCACAGATGGGGCGGACCAACACCGATAATCCTATTTGTTTTTAAACACTTGAATACCAATTATTACAGTAATAAATTGCGCACGAAAGGGTGATGCACTCCTCTTCATTCATTGGCACCAGGGTAGAGTGAGACGTAGATGAGAAGCATCGTCACATATGAGGGCCTCAACATTAGTGACATCTGCGCCACATAACATCTTTTTGACAAATTAGAATGTCTAGAATTATAATAATATGATTTCAATTTGTTTAGGCTTCCAATCAATCAAGTCTATCATTGAATCTCCCTCGCATGCACAGGAATATACTATATATTGCTAGTTAGATTGTCTATTCTTCTTGCAATAATTGTCATTTTTTTTATATAGAAAGCAAGATAACTATCGACTGTCAGAAACCCTTCCTTCAAAGAGAGAGATAGACCCAATTTGATAAACATGAGATCTCATTCACCTATAGAGCTCATTATCAGGTCTTAATTTCGTTCAATTTTCAATCCACCGAGGAAATTCTAAGAAAAAAAATCACCACTGCCCAACGACATGAACAAATACAGAAATAATAAGCAAAGTGTGTTACCCCATTAAAGCATAAAGACCACACAAACCCTAAACTTACAAGAAAGGGATAACACAATTATTTTAAAACCCAAATTTAGACATACTTCACCGCTGAAAACCCTGAACCAAGGACTTTCACGTTCGAAAGCAAAATAAAGCAAAATTCACAGTTACGCCGTCCAAAATTCACGAAATTCTACCGCCCTAAAACAAATATGGCAACATATCAAAATTTTGAATTATAGCTAGGATCAAAAGTACAAATCACTCAAAATTTTGCACCATATTTGATTTTGAAAAACATAGCGGTAACAAAAATTATAGAATAATTAGGATTTATTGGAAGAACAGGAAACAGCTAGCAGAAACAAACAATGAGCACACCTCAACCATAGGCAACCAATTCGGCTGAGGTGTGAAGCTTCCCTCTATCGAATGAAAAGGGTCGCATTCTCATGCTCTTTTCTTCAATAAATTGAGGTCATAAACGAGGGAACCCACAACGAATGCCCATTGTGCATGCACAGGGAACAAAATACCCATGCGGAAAAAAAAACA
>ML776970.1:944059-958129 GCA_009831015.1 Picea engelmannii | reverse complement strand
AATATTTAATAATTAATTGTTTATTAATTAATTGTTTATATCTGTTGATTGATTAATTAATTAACCAATTGACTCATTAAAGGTTTGTGTAATGAATTAAAGGGGCTTAATAAATTTAATTTATTTAATTAAAGACTTTACGTATGCAGGGGGAATGAAGCATTAAATGAAGGATAAGGTAATAAAGGTATGGGATAAGGTAATAATGGGGAGGATAAGGTAATTAATGGACGATAGGGAGTCGGTGGATGGGGGGAGATATGACAGGAGGAGTCCGACAAGAGAGAGGCATGATTTTTGGGGGAGGAATCATTTTGGAGGAAGGCACTGTATTTCTGGTTTGGCATATTTTCTGGTGTTGGGAGTTTGGTTTTGGGGGTTTTTGTGAATCATTGCAGGGGGCACCAGGTTGCTGGGGGTTTTGGGCATGGGGGGCAGGATTCCTTACGGTAACCTGGAGCTAGGGAGCCGGACAGGCTGCTCCTAGCTGGGTGGGTGGTTAGTCAGTTTGGGCAGGGTTTGGTCAAAGCAGCAGGCTGGGAAAGGCAGTAGGGAGGACAGCCAGATAAGCGAGGGTTTAGCATCAGGAAGAGGTATTTTATTTATGAATTTTTTGAGTTATGTGATGATTATGTAAATTATTAGCATGTTGTTCGTAAATTTAATTCATGATGTGGATAAATTAAATTTTTTGTTGAATATTATATGCTTATACGATGATTATTGAATTACTTAGGCATTGAAAGAAATTTATGTTTAATTGTATGAATTTTATTAGGCTTGTTTATTTCTGGTCCCTACAACCAGTCTCTACCACATCCTAGACATCTACACCTAAAGCCATTATGTAGGTTCTCATCCTAACTTTCCAGAAGGAAAATTTTGTTCCATTGAACAGGGGGGTCTTATTGGTTGAAGTTCATTCATGACTTGTCATGTTTAAGCTTATTGATCTACCTTTATATAAAATGAACCCGCTCTGATGCCAATTGTTGTAATTACTAAGACAACTGAGAGGGGGGGGTGAATCAGTTGTTACTTTTCTTAAATAATTATGCCCATTTTAGACTCATTACAAAACACTCAATGATGATCACAATAATTCAGGGAAGTAAGCAATAGAGTATTCAACATCAATCACACACATGAAATACACAGAGACAGATATTCCTGAGGAAACCCATAAAGGGAGAAAACCTCTTCTTCTTGGAATGATAGGCAGTCTTTTATGTTTCTTACATTATCATTCTTTTGAGATCCAACTCCTTTTGAGGCTACCACCTCTGTTTTACAAGTTGCAATTTGTTGAGAGCACAAACTCTTTGGTTTCTCTAGCACCCACAAGAAGGAAGCACCAATGCCTTGAGTGTTCCAGCACCAACTAGATGTAAGCATCAACTTCCAGTCACACATGCACCAACCTGTATAACAGAGAACAATAGTTCTCCTTTGCACCACCCTACCACCCTGGTTTTTCTGGATGCAACCAGATGGAAGCTACAACTCCCTATGTTCAAGAACCCACTTGAACCTCTAAGGACAACAATCCTCCCTAGCACCTCCCTACCACCCTGAGATATAAATCTTTGTTACTTAAATTTATTACAGTGATACAGTATTTATCAATGACTTGTCGGGCTCATCACTGTTCTGCTACACTGCTCTGCTTTGCCTGCATCAGTGTCTTCCTGCTCACATCTTCTTGATCTTTCTGCTCTTGTTCTCTGTCTCTGCATGCACACCTTGGATTTCTCTTCCTCTCTCAGATATACATTTATGTTATATGTCTCTCTTCTGCATTTTATGCTCTATGAACCATTGCCATTCTCTGCGCTACAACTCTTCTGTGTGCTTCAGCTCCTACGCACCGCCTGCTTCTAGCCGCATGAATGACTATCAAAAGAAGCAACCATATCTTCTTTTTTCTTTGTATATTTACCATGCCAAGTCCTCTACCAGATCATACACACAGCTCTTCATCCTCTCCGGTGATTATACTGAGTCTGTTCATCATTAGCGGGCGTTATCCAAATATTCTTTGGCTTCTCTGGCAGTTTCAGTATTCGACACTTTTCTATCTATCAATTGTCTCTATGATGAGTCTTCATTCCACTGGAAGTTACCTCGAGACTCTTCAGCTCCTCTAGCGATCACCCTGAAGCTCTTTGAATTCTCTGGCAGATGAAATCACTTTGTTTATGGCAGTTACAATCAATCTATTCCAGCAGTTACAGAGAGAACCTTTTCATGCTCATCCCTTTGGCGCCTTTTCCATTCTTGAGAAAAAATTCACAGCATGCGCTAGATTTTCTTGCTAAGCCCCTTCCTTTACATGACCATCAGCAGTGACCAAACACCTATTCAAAAGGCGCTTCCCGATCTCCCGAACTCTAAAGTGGAGCTTAGGGACATGCTAGCTCCTCCCTTGATATGACCTTGGGCGATGAACTCATGTGACCACGCGATTGCGGGTGCGTCAAAATGTGGTGTAGAAAAAACTGTTTTTCGCCCCACAATTTACCTCGAGCTTCCACGTACCCTTTCTCCAAAACCATGGTTTCAATTGTGGCCCACTCATAAAAAATTAAGACACGAGCATGTTTTGGCCTCACAATGCGACGAGACCGCTGATCTCATGATCTTGAAGGTGCTCCTTTGATCAATGGCTATGATCTATCTTCCTTTCCTGCCTTCTTTCCTCCATCCACGCGTGATCCTTAGTCTCAATAACCAAGTGACATGTGGCCTTCCAAACCAACAAACGAGATTGATTTCGCCTTTCAGGATTCGGGAGTCTCAATTCTCAAACTCTGCTTGCTCCCGAAGCGTTTCACCTAGATTCCACGATATAATGACGTGTGGTCTTCTCGAATCAACGGTCACAATCCCTTTGGGTATTTGGGGTTCGAAAATCTCAACTTTCCAACCTTTAAACCTTCCTTTTCTTTTTCCTAGGGCTGACAATCCACTGACATGTGTCCCTTTCAGATCAATGGTCATGATCCTTTCGCGTATCCGGAATTCAGGATTCTCAAGTCTCAACTGGAAATACTTGAAGTGATATTTCTCTGAAATATCATATCAGATGACACATACTCCCTTTGACGATTAACGGTCGAGATTTGTCTTTGACGAATTTCACGTTCTCCCCATCCACAAACTTCTGAAGTTGTGGATCTCATGTCACCTATCCTCCTTGACGATGGATGACTTTCAGAACTTTTCCCTTCGGAACTTCAGGATTTCAACTTTTCAAACTTACACTATCCTTCCACTGTACTATGATCAACGGTTGAGAATACACCTGAAGTGATATTTCAGATTGAATGACTTGTGTCCTTTCTGATGTGGTCTACCACGCATCCTTGTTGATGTGGTATGATGACATGGTCTAACACATATCCTTGTTTACGTGGTTTGTTGATGTGATGTCCCATATGTCCTTTGTTGACATGGTCTGCCACATGTCCTTGCGGATGAGGTTTACTGATGTAATCTACTGACGTAGATCTCCCTAATCTAACAGTCATCATATGTTCTCCAGATCCAATGGTCCTTATTCATTTCTGATTTTCATCTCTCCAGGCTTCGGGTTTTTCAAATCTCAAACTGAAAAATCTGAAGTGAGATTTTTTTGGACGTTAACCTCCTTGCATATTTATACCCAAACTAAATTGTGTTCATCGATCATGATCTTGGATTGATGGCTTGATCTGTCTACGATGCAACTCTTCTATCTTATCATGTCCTTCCACTTAGAATGATCCAACAGTTGACGGAAATTTGCATAAATGAGATCTCAGATCGTTTACCTCGCTTATCCTATCCTTCCACTTTAAAATGATCTGATGGTTGTGAAGATTCTCGAAGAATATCAACGATCAAGGATGGTTGCAGAACCACAACTTGCGAGTGATTTAAGTCATCACCAAAACTCCACAATTTGAAGTTGTGAGTCATTGGTGAGTCAACCACAATCGTTGATCTTCGAGGCTATAAGATCCGACGGTCTTGACTAATTGCGAGATTGGAACTAGCGTGATATTTAATTCTCCTTCTGATCTCTGCAATATATCCCTGTCGTTGATCTCACGATTGCGCATCTGATGGTCACAACTCAATCCGAATTAATATGATCGCTTGTTGGATCAACCACAGTCATCGATATCTGAGTCTATGAGATCTGACTATCTAGACCAATTGTGGGATTGGAACTAGCGATATGTTTAATTATTCTTTCACTCCCCGCAATTCATCCCTTCCATTGATCTGGCTTGCAAATCCAACGGTCACAATCCTCCAACGGTCCTCAATCCCATGGTCACTCATATGACCGACGTTTGTTATATGAGACAATCAACACCATCAATTTTTTGATTGGACAATTGTTGAGGCTTCTCACCCTGAGCTTATGATCTCTTTGACTTAGAAGGTTTTATGAGTGTTCAAAGGTATCGACCTTTTCTCCTTCTGCGAGTCCTGATCACTTTGGGTCTCATCTGCGCATCTGAAAAATGCTATCTCTCATGAGCTTTGGAAATGAATTTAACCTCATCCCTAGTGCACACTTACGCTCTTCATGCAACTCTGCGCTATTCCTCCTGAGATTGATTCCTTCTGCAAACTCACTGATTCTCAAGAATCCTATGCATTCTCCTTGATGCCTTCATGATAACCTCTAGATATCTGGAAACTCCAACTCTTTGCCATGTGTTTGTCCTCCTGAGCTTATGCTTTTCCTATATGTCATTGTCATTTTTGTTCTTGCCATCAATGACAAGCACACTCTACCTGTAAACATGCCAAAAATCTCCCCCTTTGGCATTGATGGCAACCCTGAAGGACTGCACTTTTCTCCTTAGACCTCCAACTGTAGCATCCATACCACACATTTTATCCACCTTTGACATCAATGTCAAAGAAAACATTCCCCCCTTGAGTTGTTGCAGTACTTTTTGGAGGTATCAGATATTCAACCAACACATACTCCCCCTGACAGGATGGACTCTCTTATTTGAGTCCTATAGAGTATTTGTATCTAACTCAGAGTCTTCTCCTTCTGATTCTTGGACCAATTCATCTTCAGCTTTATCTATGTCCTCTATAGCAAACTCAATATTTCCCACCTCTCTTACTGTGATTCCTTCATCAACCTCTCAACTACTCCATTTTACTGTGGATTTACTGGGATTGTGTATTCTCTCTTCATCCCATGTTTATCACAGAATTCCTTGACATAAATTCTCCTCCTCTGTCTGATCTTACTACTTTTAACATGTTGCCTGTTCGATTCTCAAGTAAAGCTTTAAATATTTTAAATTTCTCAAATGCTTCAGGTTTTTTTTTTTAGAAAAGCAACCCAAGTGAGTCTAGAGTAATCATCAATGATCAGCATGAAGTAGTTTTCCTTCCCTATGCCTTCCTATCTTGATGGTCCACATAAATCCATATGAACTGATTGGAGTGGTTTCTCTGTTGAAGTAGAACTCTTTGGATTTAAACCATGTCTTGGTTAGCTTTGCTACTTGGCAGGGTTTACTCACAAAATCTAGTGGCTTTGATAATTTTGGAAGATCTTTTACTACCTCAAGATTTTTGAGCTTGATTAAGCGGTCATAGTTTACATATCCAAATCTCCCATACCATAACCAGCTTTCATCATATTTTCTTAGATGACACTCTTTTCTATCTTCTTCCATCACACATGCATTATTATATCTCCTTATGTCTTTAGCCACCACTTGTCACGAGTTTACATTCTTTACCTTACAATCTTTGGAAGTGAACACCTCTTCAAAACCTCTGTCAAACATTTGACTTACACTGAGCAAATTATGTTTCATACCATATGCAAGAAGAACATCCTGGGCATCTCCTTTGCCATTACTCAAACTCACCATCCCTTTACCCTTGATTTTACCTGGTTCATCATTTCCAAAGGTCACATTTCATGTTTTGATTTTACTTATAGACATAAGCTTATCCTTGTCTCTAGTCATGTGCTTGGAACATGCACTGTCTATATTCCAGGGGTATTTTTGTTTTTGAGTTGAAAGTACTAGACCACATTTTTCACTATCTTTATGTTTCAATGTGATGGCATTTCTAGCTAAGAGCTTTATCCTTGGATCTGCTTTGTAATTCTTTAGATGGCAATTTGCAGCTTTGTGGCCGAAGTTATGACAGTTATAGCATTCAAGCTCATCGTTAAATAGGTCAAAGATATTGGTGCAATGTTGTCTACTCATTGGTTGTTTAGTTCTACATTGCAAAGATTGTTTGTTTCTTGATCTCCTTAGTTGCATGTCTCTAAACTTAATTTGACAATTTGCAATCTTATGACCAAAATTAGAGCAGTAAAAACAGTAACACTGGAAGAAATTTTGGTACCTGAAAGATGGCCTTGTTCTTGGCATTTGTTGCTCCATACTCTGATGTCGTATTTGTTTTATCAGGGATCATCTTGTTCTCATTAGCTGTTGGTGGCAGAGTATTCACATGGTCTGATTGTCTGCTAACTTGGAACTTGATCATCTTTGCTCGCTCTTTGTTTTTTGGCTCTTTGTTGCTTGAACCACTTACATAGCCTAAACCAGTCTTCAACAAAGGAGATCTTTTTTTTCTCAGAATGTCATGTAGTTCTGTTGAGGCTTTAATTCTTGGAAGATTTTGGAGATATAATGATTTAAAATGCTCCATCTCTTTCTTGGTTTTTACTACCTCTTCTTCCAAGGCTTCACATATTGCCTTCTTCTCTGATAACTATTGTTTCAGAGTGTCCTCTATTTTCTTTGCCTCTTCTAACTCCACTTTTATTAGGGAAAAGTCTTCATCGGGTTTTTTACCATTCTTTTCAAACTGCATTAACAATTGTTTTTGTTTTCTCTTCTTAAGTCTGAGTCTGTCAATCTCTTCTAAAGCACTGATTAGTTCACCTTCCATATCAATCACATCTTCTTCATCATTAACATCACTTCCTATGCTCTTATTATCATAATCCTCTTTGTCCATAAGCATAAAGTCATTAACTTTATCTTCACAAGAAGAGTCACTATATGTGTCTCCTGAAAAGTCATCATTGTTTACACATAAACTTTTCTTTTTAACAAATCTATTGGATTTGTACTTCTCTTCACCTTCAGAGTTCTGGTCCTTCTTATTGTGTGGACACTTAGATTCAAAGTGACCTATCTTTCCATAGTTAAAATATTTGAAGGGAAACTTACCTTGATACTTGCATGATCCTTTCTTTAGTCTTCTCACAAATTTTACTTCAATTTCATCAGGCTCAGAATCCTCATTCTTATCTACTTCAAATGATGCTTCTCTAGATGTGGGTTTATCTTTAACTATCCTCATTTCATATGCAGTCAACATTCCTAGAATTTGATCAAAAGGCAGAACTTTAATATCATTAAGTTTTTATATAGCAGAGACCTTTGGGTTGAACCTATCTGGCAGAGATCTCAAAATTTCTTGAACTAAAAATACATATTCAATCTTCTCACCAAGACCCTTCATGGAATTCACAAGCTCCTCAACTCTTAAGAAAAATTCATTAATTGTTTCATCCTCATTCATCTTTAGTTGTTCGAACTGTAATATGTAGGTTTGAACCTTGGCATCCTTTACCTTCTCATGACCTTCATAATTGTTAATGATTTTGTCCCACATTTCTTTGGCATATTCTAAGTGCATAACTTTTACAAATTTTGATTTTGTAAGCCCACTCAGAATATCATTCATAGCCTTAGCGTTGAAGATGAATTCTAGAGTGTCATCCTTATTAGCTATTATAACTGGCTTTACATAGCCAGTCTCTACCACATCCCAAACATCTGCACCTAAACCCATTATATAGGTTCTCATTCTAACTTTCCAGAAGGCAAAGTTTTTTCCATTGAACAGGGGGGCCTTATTGGTTGAAGTTCTTCTATGACTTGTCATGTTTAAGCTTATTGATCTACCTTTAAATAAAAGGAACCCTCTATGATACCAATTTTTGGAATTACTAAGACAAATCAGTTTCTTATTGTGCTTAAACAATTATGCTCGTTTTAGACTCATTACAAAACACTCAATGATGATCACAATAATTCATGGAAGTAAGCAATAGAGTATTCAACATCAATCAGAAACATGAAATACACAGAGATAGATATTCCTGAGGAAACCCATCAAGGGAGAAAACCTCTTCTTCTTGGAATGATAGGTAATCTTTTATGTTTTGTACATTATCTTTCTTATGATATCCAACTCCTTTTGAGGCTACCACCTCTGTTTTACAAGCTGCAAATTGTTGAGAGCACCAACTCTCTAGTTTCTCTAGAACCCACTAGAAGGAATCACCAACTCCCTGAGTGTTCCAGCACCAACTGGATGGAAGCATCAACTTCTAGTCACACGGGCACCAACATGTATAACAGAGAACAATAGTTCTCCCTTGCACCACCCTACCACCCTGGTTTTTATGGCTACAACCAGATGGAAGATACAACTCTATGTTTTCAAGAACCCACTTGAAACTCTGAGGACAATAGTCCTCCCTAGCACCTCCCTACCACCCTGAGATATAAATATTTGCTACTGAAATTTATTACAGTGATATAGTATTTATCAATGACTTACCACTCTCATCACTGTTCTGCGACATTGCTCTGCTCATCCTGCATCAATGTCTTACTCCTCACATCTTCTTGAGATTTTTGTTCTTCTGCTCTGTCTCTCCATGCACACCTTGGATTTCTCTTCCTCTCTCAGATAGACATTGATGGTTTATGTCTCTCTTCTATGTTTTATGCTCTATGCACCATTGCCATTCTCTATGCTACGGCTCTTCTGTGCGCTTCAGCTCCTGTGCACCTCTGCTTCTACCCGCATGAATAACTATCAAAAGAAGAAACCATCTCTTCTCTATTCTGTGTATATTTATCATGCCAAGTCCTCTTCCAGATCATTCACACAACTCTTCATCCTCTCTGGCGATTATACTGAGTCTGTTCATCATTAGCGGGTGTTATCTAGAGATTCTTTGGCTTCCCTAGAAGTTACAATCTTCGACACTTTTCCATCTGTCAATTGTCTCTATAATGAGTCTTCATTCCACTGGCAGTTACCTCGAGACTCTTCATCTACTCTGGCAATCACCCTGAAGCTCTTCGAATTCTCTGGCATACGCAATCACTCTGTTTCTGGAAGTTACAATTAGTTTGTTCCGACAGTTACAGAGAGAACTTGTGCGCTCATCCCTTAGGCACATTTTCCCTTCCTGAGAAAAAATTCACAGCAGGCACTAGCTTTTCTTGCTAAGCCCCTTGCTTCACATGACCATCAGCAGTGACCAAACACCTATTCAAAAGGCGTTTCTTGATCTCCTAAACTCCAAAGTGGAGCTTAGCGACATGTTAGATCCTCCCTAGATATGACCTTGGGCGATGAACTCATGTGACTACACGATTGCAGGTGTGTCCAAAGGTGGTGTAGAACAAATTGATTTTTTCCCGCAATTTACCTTGAGCTACCACGTACCCTTTCTCCAAAACTATGGTTTCAATTGCGGTCCACTCACAAAAAATTAAGACACAAGCATGTTCTTGCCCCGCAATGCGACGAGACCGTCAATCTCACGATCTTGACGATGCTCCTTCAATCAACGGCTCTGATCTATCTTCCTTTCCTACCTTATTTCCTCCATCCACGCATGATCCTTAGTCTCAACGACCAGGTGACATGTGGCCCTACAAACCAACGAACAAGATCGATTTTTCCTTTCGGGCTTCGGGAGTCTCGATTATCAAACTCCACTTGCTCCTAGATCATTTCACCTGAAGTCCATGATCTAACAATGTGTGGTCTTCTCTAATCAACCGTCACAATCACTTCGTGTATTCAGTGTTCGGAAATCTCAACTTTCCAACCTTTCAACCTTCCTTTTATTTTTCCCAGAGCTGACAATCCACTGACGCATGTCCCTTTTGGATCAATGGTCATGATCCTTTTGCATCTCCGGACTTCAGGATTCTCAAGTCTCAACTGGAAATACTTGAAGTGAGATTTATCTGAAATCTCAAATCAGTTGACACGTACTCCCCTTGGCGATCAATGGTCACAATTTGTCTTCAGAAAATTTCACGTTCTCCCCATCCACAAACTTCCAAAGTTTTGGATCTCGCACCACCTTTCCTCCTCGACGATGGATGGCTGTCAAAACTTTTCCCTTCGAAACTTTGGGATTTCAACTTTTCAAACTTACACTATCCTTCCACTTCACTATGATCAACGGTTGAGAATACACCCAAGGTGATCTTTCAAATCGGATGACTCATGTCCTTGCGGACATGGTCTACCACACGTCCTTGCTGACGTGGTTTACTACATATCCTTGCTGACGTGGTTTGTTGACGTGATCTCCCATATGTCCTTTACTGATGTGGTCTCCCACATGTCCTTGTGGACGAGGTTTGTTGACATAATTTATTGACGTAGATCTCCCTGATCTAATGGTCATTGTATGTTCTCCTAATCCAATGGTCCTTATTCATTTCATATTTTCGGCTCTCCAGGCTTCGTGTTTTTCAAATCTCAAACTGAAAATTTTGAAATGAGATTTTTTCGGAGCTTAACCTTCTCGCATATTTATACCTGAACTAAATGTTATTTGTCAATCATGATCTTGGATCAATGGCTCATTTTGTCTGCGATGCATCTCTTCTAGCTTATCCTATCCTTCCACTTAGAATGATCCAACGGCTGATGAAAATTCACATAAATGAGATCTCAGATCTTTTACCTTGCTTATCCTATACTTTCACTTTAAAATGATCCGACGGTTGTGAAGTGTTAAGGTCCTAACCCGCACATAAGTAGATCAATGTATTCGGATGTAATAAAGGTCAATATTAATAAGGCCTTTCAATAAAATAGAATAAGGCGGATGTAAGAAGACCTAATAGAAGATTTTGCTTCTAGAAGGATCTTCCTCTAGATGCTTCTCTTAATAGACATATTTAGTATAAATAAGGGTCGAGGGTATGAAAACCCTAGCTGGGAGATTATTGTAACAGAGCATTGCTCGACTGGAGGTTGCCCCCTCAAAGAGGCCTGTGAACATTGCTTTCTAAATCAAAGTGTTATTTCAGTTATTTCTCTTATATTATTTATGTGTTATTGTGGAGATTATGTTGGTTATATTACTGTTATCCTGCCATTTCTAGCATTTCATTTCTATTCTACATATTTATTATATCTGGTATCTTGCAAGTGGTATCAGAGCACTTTCCTTGGCAGAAATTGTGGGAATTTTTTTTTTAGGGTAGAGACGTATTCCAGTGTCTTTAAGCCACAGAGATCTATCGTTACACGCATAAATCCGCGGTTGAGGGATTCATACACACAGGAAATACAAGTGGTTCTTAAGCGCACATATGTTGGCCACCCTTGTAACCTCTATTGGTACCCCTTCGAGTGGTAGCGCATCAGACAGCACCTGTGTATGGATCGACCTAGATTTCCTGAAGTCCTCTTTAGATAAACCTATCAGCCGCTGGACTGCTATAGTGTCACCGAGAAGAGCACTCGGGAAGATACTCTCTAGTGCCTGGGTATTTGGGTAGTATGACTAAGGGTACGATCTATCCTCCTTAGTTATTTCCCTGAGATATTGGGCCAAGTACTATTGTTGGACCCTGCACGTATATCAAAGAGCTATAGCATAGGGAAAACCCTTGTCTGTAGAACCCTTGAATACCTAACCCTTGGGGAACATAAACATAAACAAATTAAACCGGCTAGATCTATTGTCGCACAATTGTGTTCGGGTTGCCAAGTAAATACACATTTATTTCTGGTTAAGAATTTGGGGATTTTAGCACTACAACATTCTTCAGACCGAAGTATAACCCCACAGCTGTATAAAAAAATAAAAAAAAGTCTGGAAATTTTTTCACCATTATTTGAGACCTATTCCATTAGATTCATCTCTTCTCCCTTATCACACTCATCCATATCATTTTTTTGCAAAAATGTTTGGCCCCGCCCACTCCCTTTTTAGTTCACCCATCCTCATGGCCCATACCCGTAGCCAAGAACTGGAGTCTTGCTTCAACACCTTGCAATCTAGTTTCCTCGAGACCCAAACAGAAGTGCAACAACTCAGTGCTACTATTGCCTCCAGAGATACATCCATCAATACCACCATAAATGCATCCGTGCAGTCCGCAATGGAGGAAGTCAAACAAGAACTGACCACCCAGCTTGAATCTGTCTTTGCATCACTCTGCACCAAACTAAAGATCCCTACCAATGACCCTTTTCCTGACGCACATACAAAGACTGAAGGTGAAACTTCTTCCCATTCCCATACCTTTCAGCCCCATCACTTTCAATGGGACATATGCCTTTTGTGGGTGGATGTAACCAAATTTGATGGCTCGGACCCCACTGGTTGGGTCACCCAAATGGAACATTATTTCTCTCTCTACAACATTACAAATGACTTGGCCAAACTCTGGTATGGTGTTCTCCATCTAGATGAAGAACGTTGGCAATGTTGGCAATGGAGAAAAACTTCCCATCAAGAGTATATTGCTTGGACCCAATTTGTAATTGAGCTTTATGAACGCTTTGACACTGACACCAACCATTTGGGTCATTTGAAAAAATTGAAACAATCAGGAACAGTCGAAGACTTCATAGCTGCATTTGAGCACCTGGCTTTTCGAACAAAGAGCATGATTGATTCTTTCTTTCGAGAGTGTTTTATAAGTGGCCTCAAGGAGGAGATTTGGGCCCATGTCCTCATGGCTCGACCTACAAGTTGGGTGGAGGCTACTAAAAAAGATAAAGAAGCACAACAAATTGTTTCCTTTCAAAACTGTAAGCCTTCCTTTATCCCTCGCCCTAAACCAGTAAACCCCACTACTCCCTCTGCCCCATTAAAGATCCAAAAATTGACCAGGGATGAAATGGTTGAACACCAACTCAAAGGCCTATGTTATAATTATGATGACAAATATTTCTCCGGCCACAAATGTAAGGAACAAAATATTTTTTATGGCCATCTCTGAGGATATTCAGGAAGAGGATGTTGAAACTCCCCTTGTGCCCGAGTCACCATAAATCACTGACATAAATTCTCCCTCCGACCCTCCCGAAGTGGAACCGATCATTTCCCTCAATGCTCTCACCGGCTTCTCTGCCCCCCAAACCCTCAAGTTAATCGGTTACATCAAGCATCGAAAGGTCATCATTCTGGTTGATAGTGGTAGCACCCACAATTTTATTCATCGTCGCATTGCCCAAGAAACCCATTACTACATCCATGCTGTCAACAATTTCCAAATCATGATTGCCAATGGTGGTTATATGAAATGTGGCGGGCGCTGTGAAAATGTGTGTCTCCAAATCGGTGACTACCACCTAAAATCCCATATGTTTGCTATTGACATGGGCGGTTGCGACATTGTGTTAGGTGCAGACTAGCTAAAGACTATGGGTCCCATTCTCATGGATTTTAAGAACTTAACCATGCAATTCGACCAAGAAGGCCACCAATATAAATTCCAAGGCATCATTGTTGGTTCACCTGAGGTCATCAATTCCCATCGCATGGAAAAGCTGCTCAAAAAAGGTCATTCTGGTGTCATTGCCCAACTCCATGCCATACAAGCCACAGAGACACCTCCAGTGCCCCAAGACCTCCAAGCCCTCCTTTCTAAACATCAAACAGTATTTTCCACTCCCCAAGGACTCCCTCCTTCCCGCGGTGTTCATGATCATTCCATTCCCCTTGCCCCAGGAAGCCTTCCCCCCAATATCTGTCCATATCGCCACCCCTTTGCACAAAAAAATGAAATTGAGAAAATGGTCCAGGAACTCCTTACTG
This sequence comes from Picea engelmannii, assembly GCA_009831015.1. Lineage (NCBI taxonomy): Eukaryota > Viridiplantae > Streptophyta > Pinopsida > Pinales > Pinaceae > Picea > Picea engelmannii. The sequence goes on along the minus strand of ML776970.1, from coordinate 944,247 downwards.
CAGGCGTCATCCGTCCTAGTACAAGCCCTTACTCATCTCCGATCATCATGGTACTGAAGAAAGAAGGTTCTTGGAGAATGTGTCCTGACTTCCGTGCTCTCAAAAAACTGACCATCAAAGACAAATTTCCCATTCCTGTCATTGATGACCTCCTGGATGAATTGAGTGGCACCCAATTCTTTACCAAA
>ML776970.1:898026-934433 GCA_009831015.1 Picea engelmannii | reverse complement strand
GTTATATTACTGTTATTCTGCCATTTCTAGCTTCATTTATGTTCTGCATATTTATTATATCTAGTATCTTCCATGAAGATTCTCGAAGAAGATCAACGATCAAGGATGGTTACGGAACCACAAATTGTGACTGATTTAACTCGTCACCAAAAATTCACAATTTGAAGTTGTGCGTTGTTGGTGAGTCAACCACAATCATCAATCTTCGAGGCTATAAGATCTGACGGTCCTGACTAATTGTGGGATTGGAACTAATGCGATATTTAATTCTCCTTCTGATCTCCACAATCTATCCCTGCCGTTGATCTGGAAATTACGCATCCGACGATCACAACTCAATCTAACTTAATATGATCGCTTATTGGATCAACCACAGTCATCGATATCTAAGTCTATGAGATCTTACAATCTAGGCCAATTGTGGGATTGGAACTAGCAAGATGTTTAATTCTTATTTCGCTCCCCGAAATTCATCCATGTCATTGATCTGGCTTGCAAATCCGATGGTCACAATCCTCCAACGGTCCTCAAGCCCACGGTCACTCATATGACGGATGTCCATTATATGAGACAATCAACACCGTCAATTTCTTGATCGGACGGATGTTGAGGCTTCTCACCTTGAGCTTACGATCTCTCTAACTTAGAAGGTTTTTTGAGTGTTCAAGTGTCTCGACCTTTGCTCCTTTTGTGAATCCTGATGAATTTGGGTCTCGTCTGCGCATATGAAAAATGCTATCTCTCCTAATCTTTGGAAATGAAGTTAACCTCAGCCCTGGCGCACACTTTTTCTCTACATGCAACTTTGCATTATTCCTTCTGAGCTTGATTCCTTCTCCAAACTCACAGATTCGAAGGAATCCTACACATGCTCCTTGATGCCTTCATGATAACCTATGGCTATCTAGAAAATCCAACTCTCTACCCTATGCTCATCCTATTCAATTTATTATTTTCCTATTTTCCATCGTCGATGTTGTTCTTGTCATCAATGACAAGCACACTTTGCCTGTAAACATGCCAACAACATTTACAAAACCAATCAACCCCTAAGGATTTCATTCTAGCAAGGCTCGTCCTCAAAATTCAAAGAGAAGTGAAGCATTTGTAATTGATAGAGCTCTTCCATGTCTTACAAGCACACTATAGTAAAGAATATAAATTAGTGAATGAGAATATATTTTAGATGTTGAAACTATAAGAAACAAAGGGGTAATTATTTATACTTCCCATATCTTATAAAATTTAAGTTATTATTCATATCTAAGGATCAAATTTCATTGAGGAATGAAGAATGCATGTTGAGACAAGTGGTGGGTTACACTCATGCTGAAGAGACAGGTATTTACAACCAATAGTCCTCTAGTGCCCTCATTCATTCTTCATGTAATGGTGATTCGAGCTAATAAACTGCATGAAATATTTTGGCATATGTAGGTGGGATTATTCAAGTTCATTATTTGGATCTCTACTTTTTGGAATGTTCTTGGGACATAGGTGATTTGGATTTAGGGGACTCAACCTCTTTATTTATGAATACTTCTATAGGATTACAAAGACTACGCTAAAGGGGTATCACTTTCAAGATTGTGGTCTAATATTTTGGGGTTGTTTCTTGTCTCGAGTCTAGTTCGATGCATTTTCAAGTTTAGTCTATGGAAAATATTGGGGGAACTGGAAAATGGCTAATCATAATCACTCTAGATGTTGTTCCTTGTGTGAATCCTTGGAATTGCATCAATATCAAAGGTGAAATGAACATATTCTTTCCAAAAATCAGGTAACGCTACCTCAACTGAATAACATAATTGTTAACCAAAGTGAAGCTCATAAATCAAAGTATACATAATTAGAGATTGCAACTAGTCAAAATAGAAAATTGAAAAAGCTTGAAGTTGAACGTGGCATGCTCTTCCAATTGGTTATAAGTCTCAATAGGAGTTCCACATATTTAGTTTATCATTTGAAAACATCAATTCACTAGTAAATTTGGGTCATTTTCCGACGGCCCTTTCGACATAATTCTGACGTGAAGTTGTTGGAATTACGTTGAAAGGGCCCTCCAAACGTTTTTTTGGTACTGTCTCATTTTCTATGCATATGATCATTTCTCACGTCCAACATTTCTTACGAACATGTGTCGTCCAAGGTTCAATTTTATAGTGACGCAAATCGTCATCTCACTTCCAACATATATTTACATGTCCTCTTACCTTCGATGACAACGTATGGTTTATGTGTCATCGATAGTACAACAGAAGTTGTCATTTCAATAGAGACGACCTAAACTATTCTAACGACACCATAAATTTTTTTAGACCTTAAACTACGACTGAAGACCTCGTCGTAATGAAAATACCAGAAACAATTCATCAACTAATTTTCCATATCGGCGACGTTTTGGATCGTCAAAAGGGCGTCGACATTCAAACCCCAGAAGTGTTTATTGCATTGTGAGTGAGACGAAAGGGTCGTCAGAATACATACACACTGTAAGTATTTTTAAAAATATATATAAATGTGTATCCCTTGCCACTGAATCCATTTAATATTGCATGATGCTTATCCTCTCAACTTTGTTGAATTAAAGTTGAGAGGATAAGCATCGTGCTTATCCTCTGTTACATCATAAGGGAGGATAAGCATGATTATTATCCTCCCTTGTGATTGTCACCTAACCTTAACATCTCAAGCCTTTGAGCAGGGTCTTACTTTTCTGTGTCAACTCATTTCTCTTCCTTGAATAGGTCGGGACCAACAACGTTGTATAAAGTGTGCTAGTTGCTTTATCTAGACCTGGTTGTACTCAACAAGGGAATTTTTCTTAGTAGTGAGTTGAATCTCTGTGTCAGATCATTTCTCCACCTTTTGGGTCAGATTAGATGAGAATGTTTACTATTGGGTGGCGAATTCATCCCTTGTCAATATGTTATGAGACATGAAGAAGATAAGTATTGAGGATACATGTGCCCTCTTGTAATCATGTTAATAAAGGTTTTTGATAAAAGTATTTCTTCATCATTAACCTACATGCCTTAATTTGTATGGATTTATTTATCAATCTCTTGTTGTTAGATTCAGTTTGAGATACATCTTCTACATACACCACATTTTGTTTAATAGAGTCACGTTTCAAGCCACACTAGCATGGCTTATCAATAAGACAAAAGAGTCAATATGTAAGGTATGGTAATGTATGATGGTTTAAACTACAAATTCTCATTGTTTTCTTTCATATGGGTGCATGATTTCATTGTAGAAGTAGATTGTAAATGTGCAAGTTACTATCCTCTCTTGAAGGATGCAATGATAATAAATGTTTGAGAGCATTGGTCGTGGTACAGGATTATGTCCTATTCATCACCAAGCTAGCCAGAACAACCAAGCAGCATGATTCCATCATGGTGGTGGTGGATAAGCTTACTAAAGCTACCCACTTTATTCCAGTAAATCTCACTCACAACACAACCAACATTGTTGATATTTATGAGAGAAATTGCTTGACTACATGGTATACCCAATACAATTGTGTTTGAAATAGATCCAAAATTTACATCAAATTTTTGGAAAGGATTATTCAAAGGATTTGGGATCAATATGAAATTTAGCACAACCTATCATCCAAAGTCAGATGGGAAAACAAAGAGGGTGAATCAAGTGATTGAAGATATGTTGAGAATGTATGTGATGGATAAACCATCCAAATAGGAAGATTATTTACATTTGGTGGAGTTTTCTTATAATAATGGGTATCAAGCATCTCTAAAGATGATCCCATTTGAAGAACTTTATGGCAGAAAGTGCAACACACCAGTGAGCTAGGAGAACCCAATAGACAGAGCAGTGGTTGGACCAGAATTACTCAGGGACATGGAAGAGAAGAGGGTGAGAATAAAATAGAATTTAAAGGTTTCCCAGGACATGAAGAAAATTTATGTTGATAAGGGTATAAATCACGGGGAATTTAAAGTGGGTGACCATGTTTTCTTGAAAGTAAAATCCAAAAGAAGTTCCCTAAAGTTGGGAAATTTTTCAAAGTTGGTAGTTCGTTATTGTGGGTCGCTTGAAATCCTGGAGAGGATTGGTCCTATAGCATATATGATTTCCTTACCTACATAAATGTGTATTCATAATGTGTTCCATGTATCATTGCTTAAAATGTATGTACCTGATGCTAATCATGTGATTGATTGGAATGTGATTCAGGTGGAGAAAGAAGGCGACTTTCAAGTACATCCAGTGTGTATATTGGACCGAAAGATCAAGCAGCTCCATAATTGAGTCGTAGGGCTAGTGAAGGTCCAATGGACATGGTATGGTCTTGAAGATGCAACTTGGGAGCATGAGGATTCTATGTGGGTAGAATACCCGCATCTTTTTTAAGACTTTTGAAGTTTGATTGTATATGTGTATATACTTCACGGAGGATAGTGCATAAATAAAGGGGAAGGGAATGTAATACCCCTAGGATGAACCTCAATGGTAAATATAATGTAATTGTACACATAGGCTGGTGAGACAAGACATTTTGGGCTAGAGTGTCTTAGTGTATATTTATTTTTAGGCCATAGTACCTGTGTGGTTATTAGGCTAGAGAGCTAGATGCTAAAATGACTAGTGAGCCATCATTGTAATATGTAATCACACACCAATATTAATGAAAACACGTCATTGATGCAGACCAACCATGTAAAAGAGTATGGGGGGATAAACTCCACTAGATAGGGAAAGGGGGGCTTAATCCCAAAGCAATATTATATTAATATTCCTTGAATTATAAAGTGTGGACATTTGTTTTATCCTAAGTTCTAAGGATGGGGACAAGTGGGGGTCAAGTGGGCCCAAGGTATTTCCCAACATGAAAAGTGTCAAATTGGGAACATGCATACATATAGTTTGGACTTAGTTCATTTTTCTATTCATTCTATCATCATTCCTTCACTCACTCAGTTGGCATCCATACCTATACCTATACCCTGGTTAGCTTTGGAGCTAGACTGAAGAAGCATGTTTTCAAACTCGTAGGACATTGAAGAGGCAGGTTTTCAGACCCATGATCATTTTCTCTAGGTGAGTGAATTGTTGGGAATTGATTTCCCATGGTGTCAAACTACAGCTACAGGGCTCCAAGACTTCATGTTTGACCTATTGTTGAAACTCCGGAAAAGAAATGGGGCATCGGAAGGACTATTGAGTAGAGAAGGGGCACACTTCCAAGGGTGGGACAAGCATGTGGGGAATGAGGGACTATAGGATGTTAGTTTGAGTCGGCACCTATGATTCAATTTTATGTTGTCTAAGATACCTTAGCCTAGTTAGGAATCATTTACCTAGGAGGAGTTTAGCCCCATCTCGAGGGTGAACCACTGCTGAGAGTTATGAGTAGTGCGGTCTAGGGCTGGGGGGGACATGGAAGGTCTGCACGCAGTTGGTGATATTTTTATCAAAGATAAGTGTCAATTGTGTGTTAATTCATGTGTCATGTTAATATTTGTGCAAAAAATTTCATGGGTTTTTTCTGTGTAAGTTGCATGTATATTTATGTTATTATTTTGTATGAATCTGTGCATTTGTAGAGTATTTTTATGAATTAAATTAGTATCAGATTTTGGAATTTTAAGTGGCATAGCCCAACAGGTGGTTAGGGATGCTACATAGATCCATATATATCTTTATGGCCCTACTAGTACACAATCACCACGAGGTGAAAAATTTTCATATTATTGATTCATGACTATACCAGGATGACTTGAGTTGGATTATTAAAGCATAAATTTGAGGCTTTTGATAGGTTAGAAATTAAATGGACTTAAAAATCAATTGCATAAGGTCAAATAGAGGAGGATAATTCACATCTGATGAATTCAACGGTTATTGTGAAAAACATGGGATCAAGAGACAATTTTCCATTGCAAGAATCCCTCGGTAGAATGGAGTTGTAGAAAGGATGAATAAAACAGTTCAAGAAATGGCCAGGGCCATGCTTTATGAATCAAAGGTACCCAACACCTTTTGGGGAGAGGTCGTTCAAATTGTTTTCAACATTCTCAATAAATCTCACATAAGAGTAAACAATAATAAAACCCCTTATGATCTATGGCATGGCATATCAACATCAATAAAGCATTTTAAGATATTTGGAAGAAACTACTACATTAAAAGAAATGAAGACAACTTAGGTAAGTTTGAAGCTAGAGTTGATGAAGGTATCTTGTTAGGATACTTCTTCAGAAGCAAAGGGTACAAGTTCTACAACAAAAGACTCCACAATATCGTTGAGAGTATAGATGTAAAGGTAGATGAAGGACCACTTCATCTAGTGAAACACCGACATCATGATGATTCATATGATGAACCAATCAACAATGAACCATAAGATGACAAAATGAACGAGTATCAAGAACAAGGGGATTTAGAGGAAGAGGAGAGAATGTAAACATTACAGAAAAATACACCGTCAAGGTATTTTCAAAAACATCATCCAAGAAGTCAAATTGTTAGAAACAAGGATGTAGGTGTACAAACTAGAAGAAAGTTTATAGATACATCTAGGTATGGAAATTTTGCACTTTTGTCTATGAGTGAACCCAAAAAAAAATTGCAAGCAAGTAAAGATGACCACTGGATCAAAGCCATGAATGAAGAACTAGACCAAATAGAGAAAAATAATACTTGGGATCTTGTTCCAAGACCCAATAACAAGAATGTAATTGTAACTAAATGGGTATACAAAAACAAGTTGAAAGAAGATGGAAAAATAGTTAGAAACATGACCATATTGGTATGCAAAGGGTATGCTCAAGTAGAAGGAGTGGACTTTGAATAAACATTTTCCCTTGTTGCAAGAATTGAAACTATCAAGATGTTTTTGGCTTTTGCATCCTACAAAAAATTCAAAGTTTATTAAATGGATGTCAAATCATAATTTTTAAATGGTGACCTAGAGGAAGAAGTTTATGTGGAGAAACCAAAGGGTTTTTGGTTGATTGAAAAAAAGGATTATGTCTATCGATTGAAGAAGCCTTGTATGGGCTAAAACATGCTCCAAGAGATTAGTATTACAGACTGGACGAGTATTTTCACCAAGAAGGATTTCAAAAAGGAATGATCAATAGAAAATTATACATCAAGGCTGAAGATAATGACCTATTAAGTATTGTAGTATATGTTGATGATATTATTTTTGGCAGTGACATTGAATTAATGAGTAAAAAGTTTGTAGATGCAATGCAACAAGAGTTTGAGATGTCTATGTTGGGGGGACTCTATTTCTATCTTGGTCTACAAATTCATCAATAAGAAAGAGGAATTTTCATTTCTCAAAGTAAATATCTCAAGGAAATATTGAAGAAATTTGACATGGAAAATTGTGCACCAGTAAGCACTCCTATGACTAGTAGTTGCAAACTCAACAAAGATGATGATGCTCTAGAAATAAATCAAACCATGTACAATTCTATGATAGGCAATTTACTTATCTCACAACTTTAAGGCCTGACATCGTACAAGAAGTAGGTTTGGTAGGCGAGTTTCAAGCCAATCCTAAGGAAACTCGTGTACTTGTGGTTAAAATAATATTTAGATACCTACAAGGCACTGTTGATTATGGCTTATGGTATCCAAAAGACACAGACCTTGTTCTCAGAGTTTATACAGATGCATATTGGGCAGGGAGTATTGATGACCAAAAAATCACTAGTGGATGTGCATTCATCCTTGGCAGTTACTTAGTGTCCTGGCTCAAAAATAAACAAACTTCCATTTCCCTTTCTATAGTTGAAGCCAAATATATAGCTGCAACATCCTGTTGTACTCAAGTTTTGTGGATAAAAAACAATCTTAGGTATATTCAAGTTCCTTGTGATCAACCTGTCACCATCATGTGTGACAATACAAGTGCTATCAATATCTCTAAAAATATTGTTCAACACTCTAAGACTAAGAATATACAAATCAAATATAATTTTATCATAGAATAAGTTCAGGATCAGGTGGTCAAATTAGAGTATGTTTCTTCCAAAGAGCAGATTGCAGAAATTTTTACCAAGCCATTACCAAGAGAAACCTTTGAATATCTTAGATAGAGGTTGGGTGTCATCTCATCTTACTTTCTTCAGTAAAGAACATCGTTCACTACATCTACAGGTGCCCCATTTGATGTTGCAACAGGGGAAAGTGTGTAGAAGGATTGAAGGACAAAAGGATAAACCGCACAAAAAAGGATCAATGACACAGAAGGTATGGCACAAAGTATGGCACATAAGCAAAGGAAGTCGTGAAAGGATGAAAACAGAAGCACGCAAAAGAATCGAAGGACGTGTTTTCATCCTTATACACACTTGCAAATGTGGACTAAGTCAGATCCACTTAGTGTGTCCTCGGAGACACAATGTCTAAGTTCAAGCCCACTATCACCTCAACTTGAACTTCTTCCATCTAGGATCACTCCTAGGGAAGCCAAGGGGGGTAGACCCTAGTTACTATGTGAGTGATTAAAGATTAATTCTAGGAATTTATTTTAATTAGTTAAAGATTTTGGGGGAATCTAGCCAATATGAGAGTCAAACAATGCAAAGTGCAAGATTTTAATGCAAAGGCAAGCCCTTTCCCCAATTCAACTAAGACCAGTGCCTAAGGTTGGGAAAAGGGGTCAAATAAAGTTACAATGGGTTAGAAAGAAAGACTTTACAAAGTTTGCAACTAGATACAAAAGAATTACTTTGCGAGACAATTGGACTAGATACAACTATCTACACAAAAGAATTGAAAGAATTAGATGCTATAACAATATACAATTATTAACAAATGAAATAGGCAAGCACTAACTTGAAGCTAACTTGACTTATTTGTGCAGGGAAAGAAAATATTACTCAATGAATATCACCACAACACAACAATACAACAACCCAAACAATGAAGTGCCTCCACAAGATGCGCAACTTCAAGGGGTGATTAAAGATAAATGCAAAATCAACAAAAGAGCCTTCAATAGGCAAGTGCACAACTTTTAAGGACTAAAGATAAAGCAATTAAAAGAATCCATAGGCAAGAGATGCACAACTACTAGTTAATTATCCACAATGCTCAATAAATTGCCTTAAGATAACATGAAATGAAAGTAGATTGCAGAAATAAAGAGCATGAACCATAAAAAGATAATGAAATTAAACCCAAGTTGATGTGGATAAATTTTAGGATTGATTAAGTCAGTTAAGTGAAAGTGTGAATCTTAAAACTATGTGACTTCCCTAGAACTCTCCCTACTTGTACTAAAAGAACTATTGGGTGCTCAATAAGTGAGACAAACAAGACCATGCCCTAGACCCACAGGTCAATCTGGGGAACAAAAGTATTTGAACAAGGGGGACACTTAGTGGCGTGAGACCATCCATGATCTAGCACCTCAAGACTTTTCCGTAACTCCCTTTTTTGATAGCAAAGTTGGGACAGTTAGAGGTGCTCTAATTAAACTAGATTGATTGAAGACCTATGGATCTAAGGTAATTTGAACTTAGAATTAGTTAAGTTATGTTGAGTGCTTGCAATGTAAAGTGCTTGAAAAGTAAATTACAAGAAAGTAAATATGCTTGAATGTACAAGTTCTTGAAAGTAAATGTGAAGTAAATTGTTTAAACTTGAAAAGAGATTAAGCGATTGAACTTGAAAGAAAAGCAAATACTTGGAGAGATAAGAAATGCTTGAAAAACACAAGTTACCATGTCTCCACAGCTTAAGAAATGAAACAGAAAGAGCTTCTAATATCTAAAGATGAACCATAAACACAAGCACTAGAATCAATAAACCACAACTAACAACTAGTCTTACGATACAAGATGGTTGGTTTGGCCAAACTATTTCCTAGGTGTAGATAAACAAATAATGAATGAAATAACTTGAAAAGAAACTAATTCTAGCCACACAACCTTGTCTTAAGGACAAGTGGGGAAAACTATAAATCAAAAGACAATGCTGAAAATAAAACTAATTAACTAGTCTTACGATATAGGATGATTGGCTTGGCCAAACTCTTTCCTAGGTGTAGGCAAACTAGAAATTAAAAATGCAGAAATTTAAGAACTTTTATAGAAGGTAAGCCCTGGAGACTCTCTTGGGGCTTGCATACAATGGAGGAAAGAAGACGAAATGTTGGAAATATGTTACCCAACTTAGGAGGTTAATATTTGACTTGTAGATGCCCCAAATGGGTTGTAATCCCTCCCAAATGTCACCAACCTGCAAAAACTCAGCAAACAAAAGCTTGCTGGAAATGCTGCAAAGGTGACAAAAAACTTGTGAAAAATTATGTTGTAAAAACCAGAAATTTTCTGTGTAAATTTCAGCAAGTTATAAGCATATATATCGCCTATCTAAGCATGTTAGTATACCAAAATATTATGGAAATGAACAGCAATTAGAAACATTAAATGTTAGAGGGTGAATGTGGGTAAAAATGGAGATTTTCATATCTGAAATCTTCTATTTAAACCCTAGGCAACCTTGTCAATCTTCAGTGCTAAGCTACAAGAAACAATAGGAAGTGAGTATATCTAGATATTAAATCAAAATAGTTTTAAATAACTACCAAGAAGCTCACTGGATCTATGATAATATTATCATAAACCTAAACAAGAAAAATACTTTGCTCAATATTCCTACCATAGATCTTCAAAGCTAAGCATGTAAAAGAAAAATGCAAAAGAAAAATATCACCTCATGGAAAGTATGGCACCAAGAAGATTCCTAACACCATATGTCCTCCAAAGATTTCCTTTATTCAATAGCAAGCTTGGGCAAATACTTTCCACAAGCTTGAGAGAAGAACAAGAGCAAAAGAGAGCAAGAGCAAAGAGTGGGAGAGGAGAGATTTTGGCATAGTAACAATTAAAGAGTAGATATGTGAAATGAGGGAGGGGTGGCTCTTATTTATACTTGGGAGCTAAGATTTACCCTGCGTGGATGCTCTCCAAGTGTCCATCAACTAAGAGTCATTGAGCATCTCAAGGGGGGCACACTTTTAGGGTTTTGAGCAAGCTAGGGTTTTGGTAGATGAGTGAGGGGATGAGGTGGCAACGTTTTGCCTTTGTCTAACAAAAAATTAGACTTTTGGGATAGAACTTAGGGAAAAATCAAGTTTTTTCTTTTAATTTTTCACTTAGCTTGACTTTCTCCTCAAGGGGGGCGCACTTTTCTTAGGGAGATGGTTGGTTTGAAGTGGGGGTTATATGAGGGGGGTTTCCAAGTTAGGAAAAATGTTTATTTAACTCAGGAAAGGGGTTTTAGGATTATCTCCCACTCTTTCTCTAACCTTTTGGCTTCATTATTTACAAAAATTGACATTTTGACTTTGTTAATTAAACAATTAAATTGGTCACTCTAGATTGATTTGGACTCCTCATGGACAATGACCTAGAAAAAATTCTTCAATCAAATTGAAACTTCATCCAAGGGTGTAGGGGGTCTCATTCCATTTCTTTTGAGCACAAATACCCCTATCAAAATCCAAAGGACCTAGTTTTTACATTTTTTCATCAAAAATAATTAAAATTACCATTAAATGGATAATTTTAAAAAATTAAAAAAAAATACTTTAGACTCGATGGAATTCTTCAATACTCTAAAATATGTCTAGCATGGTCATTTACAATATTCCTATACACTAGCGACCATAGGGATCGAACATTAGAATGTCTTTCACCACTTTGGAGGATTATTGTGGGAGTGAAAAACTCAAGGGAAATTAATAAGGTTGGTTAGGCCAAATTAATAACCTGAGGAAAAAAAAATATCAATGAAAGGGACTCCTATAATGATAAATTCCTAGGAAACCAACCTAAACTATGATCCATGCAGACCCATTACATTATTATCCCACGTAGAGGAGCGGAAATTCCAATTACAAAAACATGTGATGAGATCAAAATTGCCTTGTAGAACCAGTAAGTCTTCAAACTAGTAGCACCATCAGGTACATATCATCATGGCACATGGAGTTGACCCCCTAGTTGAAATAGGCGATCAACATCTGGCTCCATAGGGGGGCGTGTGTTTGATATTCACTTGGGAAGGAGAGCATACGAGCATCTAGAATCTACAAAATAGAGTGCTCACCAATACCCAACATAAATACATGTATAAAATGAATAAATAAAATGATATAAAAAATAATTACATAAATGAAATTTATATTGTACACAAATTACAAAATGAAACTATGATACAATGAATCATCTGTAACATAATTACATAATTAACTGAAATAATACAAAACTTAAAATAAAGGAGAAGGATTAGAGATGTGTTACAATCATCCATGCAATTGATGGAATGAATCCACAAATGTCTGAAAAATCCTTGTCCAAGATGATTCGTAGAAGACCCCTTTCCAAGTTTTATCAACTTGGATTTTTTTGTGAGAAAGAACCAGCCAAGAATCATGCATCTTCCTCTATTCAACCAAACAACGAAGTTTGACAAGCCGTGTAAAACTTTTATACCTTGTTTCATATGATTGTCAAGGTGGAAGGCCAACCAATGCTCATAATGATATGAAACTGATAAAATGAAGTTGACTTCCATTTTCCCATTATTTTGTATTAAGTCATCAATTGGTTGAGAGGTTGAAAAGAAAATTTCAAAGGAACCATTACACTATTTTCATCAAGGTTGTCAAAGTTCTCTCTTAAAGAAATTGGTTCCTCGGGAGGAGGGTGGGGACTTGAATTATCTAGATATTCAACAACTTCAAACTCAAATTCCTTTATCTCCTCAAGATCGGTTACTGTCTCATCCAATGACTCATCCATAATTTCCCTATGAACTTCCCTATATTTTTCACTGTGAAGCTCAAGTTCAAGAGGGTACGAATATTCAATATAAGTCCAATCCTCTGCAAAGAGAGCCTTCATGATCTCTAATTGATATTCCATGGCCTTCAACTGTTCTGCATGGAAAAACTGCATGTTATGAATGATTACTTTAAGATCCTTAATGGGATCTGGTGGAGTATCTATATTTATATCTAAAATAATTGTTTCTATATCTGGAAGATTTTTCCTTTTCCATTTTTCCATAAAAGAATCAACCAATTCATTGTAAATGCCATCCTGATCATCACCAAATATCTCCAAAAATGAATGCAGCAAGTCTCGTATGGTCTTGATCGAATTGTCCTCATGAACAAGAAACCAATCACAAACATATCCTTCACAAAGAGTCCAGGAAAACAATTTCATTAGAACATCCTCATAAATAGGTGGATCATACCAATCATCAATTAACTACCCAAAGGCCCTGACATGAGCACAAGCATCACCATAATCATGAAAATCAGACAAATTTTCAATAACATCTTCAGATATATAATGGGGATAACCAACTATTCCTGAAAAATCAATAGGTTTTAAGAAGGTTCCCATTTCTAACTAGATCATCAAAAGGTCTAAAGAAAAGGACTAGGACCCAAGAATTATCAAGGATCTAACAAGAAGAAAAAATAGCTAGCTTCATCCAAAAACCTTTCAAGTTCAAGGATGAAGCAAAACAAGCTGTGAGTTCCTCCTTGAAGAATACTTTGTCAAATTATTTTAAAGTGGAGTTGCCAGATGACCAAGTTTATCTCAAACAAAGCAAAAACAAGAAGGAAAAAAAAAGGTTGTTAGATTATTATGTACAACAAGATATGGATATCAGAGATTGCTTCTCCTCCAAGACTTTCAACCAACTTACAAGGAGCAAAAGGATTTCTCACTGTAGTATACTTCAAGGAGATTTTCAAATGGAGTCACCACTTGGAGAGTAAACAAACAATGAAACACCAAATCAAGTTAAAAAAAATAGGGAGAAAATTTATTACTATTTAGTCTTAAAAGAATAAGTTAAAATTAAGTCATTAAGGCCAAGGATAAAAGACTTATCCCCGGAAACGGTGCCAGAGATGTTGTTGTCCTTATACACACTTGAAAACGTGGAATAAGTCTGATCCACTTAGTGTGTCCTCGGAGACACAATGTCTAAGTTCAATCCCATTGTCACCTCGACTTGAAATTCTTTCGTCTAGGCTTACTCCTAGGGAAGCCAAGGGGGGTAGACCCCAATTACTATATGAGTGATTAAATATTAATTCTAGAAGTTTATTTTAATTAGTTAAATGTTTGGGGGGAATCTAGCCAATATGAGATTCAAACAATGCAAAGTGCAAGATTTTAATGCAAAGGCAAGCCCTTTCCCTAAGTCAACTAAGACTAGTGCCTAAGGTTGGGAAAAGGGGTCAACTAAAGTTACAACAGGTTAGAAAGAAATACTTTACAAATTTTACAACTAGATACAAAATAATTACTTTGCAATACAATTGAATTAGATACAACTATCTACACAAAAGAATTGAAAGAATTAGATGCTATAACAATATACAATTATTAACAAATGAAATAGATAAGCACTAACTTGAAGCTAACTTGACTTATTTGTGCAGGGAAAGAAAATATCACTCAAAGAAGATCACCACAGCACAACAATCCAACAACCCTAATAATGAAGTGCCTCCACAAGATGCGCAACTTCAAGGGGTTGGTTTCAATGGAATTCAACACAACTAGAAACCCAAACAAGAAGTTCCTCCACAATATGCGCAACTTCAAGGGGTGATTAAAGATAAATGCAAGATCAACAAAAGAGCCTCCAATGGGTAAGTGTGCAACTTCAAAGGACTAAATATAAATAAATTAAAAGCCTCAACAGGCAAGAGATGCGCAACTACTAGTTAATTATCCACAATGCTCAATAAATTTCCTTAAGATAACATGAGATGAAAGTAGATTACAAAAATAAAGAGCATGAACCATGAAAAGATAATGAAATTAAACCCAAGTTGATGTGGATAAGTTTTAGGATTGATTAAGTTGGTTAAGTGAAAGTGTGAATCCTAAAACTATGTGACTTCCCCAGAACTCTCCTCGCTTATACCAAAAGGACTGTTGGGTGCTCAATAAATGAGGCAAACAAGGCCACACCCTAGCTCCACAGGTCAATCTGGGGAACAAAAGTATTCGAACAAGGGGAACACCTAGTGCCATGAGACCATACTTGATCTAACACCCCAAGTCTTTTCCTTAATTCCCTTTTTTGATAGAAAATTTGAGACAGTTAAAGGTGCTCTAATTAAACTAGATTGATTGAAGACCTATGAATCTAAGGTAAATTGAACTTAGAATTAGTTAAGTTATGTTGAGTGCTTGCAATGTAAAGTGCTTGAACCGTAAATTACAAGAAAGTAAAGATGCTTGAATGTACAAGTGCTTGAAAGTAAATGTGAAGTAAATTTCTTAAACTTGAAAAGAGATTAAGCGATTGAACTTGAAAGCAAAGAAAAAACTTTGAGAGATAAAAAATGCTTGAAAAACACAAGTAAGTTACCATGCCTCCATGGCTTAAGCAATGAAAATGAAAGAGCTTCTAATATCTAAAGATGAACCATAAACACAAGCACTAAAAGCAATAAACCACAACTAACAACTAGTCTTATGATATAGGATGGTTGGCTTGGCCAAAATCTTTCCTAGGTGTAGGCAAACAAATAATGAATGAAATGACTTGAAAAGAAACTAATTCTAGCCACACAACCTTGTCTTAAGGACAAGTGGGGAAAACTAGAAATGAAAAGACAATGCTGAAAATAAAACTAACTAACTAGTCTTACGATATAGGATGGTTGGTTTGGCCAAACTCTTTCCTAGGTGTAGGCAAACTAGAAATTAAAAACGCAGAAATTTAAGAACTTTTAGAGAAGGCAAGCCCTAGACACTCTCTTGGGGCTTGCATACAATGGAGGAAAGAAGACGAAATGTTGGGAATATGTTACCCCAACTTAGGAGGTTAATATTTGACTTGTAGATGCTCCAAATGGGCTATAATCCCTCCCAAATGTTACCAACCTGCAAACAATCAGCGAGCAAAAGCTTGTTGGAAATGTTGCAAAAGTGACAAAAAACTTGTGAAAAATTATGTTGTAAAAACCAGAACTTTTTTGTGTAAATTTCAGCAAGTTATAAGAATATAAATGACCTATCTAAGCATGTTAGTATACCAAAATATTATGTAAATGAACAACAATTAGAAACATAAAATTTTAGAGGGTAGATGTGGGTAAAAATCGAGATTTTCATATCTGAAATTTTCTATTTAAACCCTAGGCAACCTTGTCAGTCTTCAATGATAAGATACAAGAAACAATAGGAAGTGAGTAAATCTAGATATTAAATCAAAATACTTTGAAATAACTACCAAGAATCTCACTAGATCTATGATAATACTATCATAAACCTAAACAAGCAAAATACTTTGCTCAATATTCCTATCATAGATCTTCAAAGCCAAGCATGTAAAATAAAAATGCAAAAGAACAAGATCACCTCATGAAACGTATGGCACCAAGAAGACTCCCAACATTATATGTCCTCCAAATATTTCCTTTATTTTATAGCAAGCTTGGGCATATATTTTCCACAAGCTTGAGAGAAGAACAATAGCAAAAGAGAGCAAGGGCAAATAGTGGGAGAGGAGAGATTTTGGCATAGTAACAATACCAAGAGTAGATCTGTGAAATGAGGAGGGGAAGCTCTTATTTATACTTGGGAGCCAAGATTTACCCCTCTTATATTCTCTCCAAGTTTCCATCAACTAAGAGTCATTGAGCATCTCAAGGGGGGCACACTTTTCTTAGGGAGATGGTTGGTTTGAAGTGGGGGTTAGATGAGGGAGGTTTCTAAGTCAGGAAAAGTGTTTCTCTAACTTAGGAAAGGGATTTAGGATTATCTCTCACTCTTTATCTAACCTTTTTTCTTCATTATTTACAAAAATTGACATTTTGACTTTGTCAATTGAGTAATCAAATTGTTGACTCTAGACTGACTTGGACTCCTCATGGACAATGACCTAGAAAAACTTGTCCAATTGAGTTGAAACTTGGACCAAGGGTATAGGGGGTCTCATTCCATTTATTTTGAGCACAAATACCCCTATCAAAATCCCAACGACCTAGTTTTTACATTTTTTCATAAAAAATAATTAAAATTACCATTAAATGGGTAATTTTAAAAAAAATTTAAAAAAAATACTTTAGACACGATGGAATTTTGCAAGACTCTAGGAGATATCTAGCATGGTCATTTACAATATTCCTAGACACTATCTACCATAGAGATCGACGATTAGAACGTCTTTCACCACTTTGAAGGATTATTGTGGGAGTGAAAAACACAAGGGAAATTAATAAGGCTAGTTAGGCCAAATTAATAACCTGAGGAAAAAAAAAACTCGATGAAAGGGACTTATCTAATGATAAATTCCTAGGAAACCAACCTAAACTATGATCCATGAAGACCCTACATTATTATCCCACGCAGAGGAGCAGAAATTCTAATTACAAAAACACGTGTTGAGATCAAAACTGCCTTGTAGAACCAGTAAGTCTTCAAACTAGTAGCACCATCAGGTACATATCATAATGGCACATGGAGTTGACCCCCTAGTTGAAATAGGTGGTCATCATAATGAAAGGATCAATGACGCATTAGAAGTGAATTACGCCAGTGCAGACTGCAACATAGTTCCCTATCCATGATTGTGAAATGGATCGACAGATGTTGGTGCTTGTTATCCCCTAGCCTAAATATAGCTAAGGAGATTATGTCTCGAGGCCCATGAGTCCTAGAAATGGAGTATCGAGAGCCATATTGACTTGAGCCTGGCCCTGGAGGGCCCATCCTTCTTCTTCAGCGCCTCCACCTTGTCGGCAGCAGCAACAACCATCCCATCAACCTGGTCTTTCATCAATAGTGTGTCTTGCTCAATGAGGTAATGAGTCTGGGTATCATGGTATGTGTTACTCTGATTCTAAAAACATTTTAATATGTGCATTTAATTCTTTTTACTTCTGACGTGTTTTTGGACCTTATTCCTTTCCACTTTTCCACACCTGGGGTGAATGACAGGATGTCCTAGCAAGTTGGTTCCCATAGAGTTTGAGTTTCCATTGGATGGGTTCATGAAAGGTCATCGTTCGTTCCCACCATACTTACCACTTTTCATATTTTTCCCTCTCATCCATCCCATACATTGTTTCAGGCATTGGGTTTTCCAAGCTAGCAAAGGGTTGTACCTTACCTTATGGGAAGAAGGGGATAAAGGCCCACAGGGTAAAAGTAGTTGGCAAAAGATAAAATCCAAAAAGAAAAAACCTTCATATGCTTCGCCCAGGGATCCCTGAGAAAGAAATAGAAATATTCTCAGTAAGAAAAAGAGGGACCCATAAAATAATAAAATCATGACCTAGTTGGAGGATAGGGGGTCTCATCATGAGCCAGCCTATTAGGTCCATGGGCATGTAGTGGTATTACACTACCATTCAGTTGGTCACCATGCCAGGATAGTGGCTCTTGGTGGCATGGCCAAGAGAAAGGGGGTCTCATCGCGAACCAACCTTCTCATCTATGTGAAATGTTTGTGGGTCACATTGTCACAACTAGTCACCATGCCAAGGAAGTGTCCACTAACTAGTCTATTGAAAGAAAAATAAATAAGATAAAAAGATAAAATGTATTGAATGGGCTTGGAAACATTTGCATCCATGACAACGTCCATCTCACCCTCTTCAGAGGAACCCATCGGTAAGCCATACATTCCCCTGTCATCACTGCACCCATTGCTCAAACATCCTTCACCACCTCATCCATTTACATCTCTTGGACTTGTCTTCACCTAGAAACATCCCATGCCCAATGAGAATTATCCCAATAGGACTTCCTGACGTCCTCTCCAAACCTGTCTTGTAGAATAGCATAACCTCTTTGAACACTTGTCTGGGAAAGGGGGTTTTATGCACATGTTTAGATAACTTGATTATTATATGTGATTGGCATTTCTACGATCCATGTGACTTATGAGCCCATGGAGGGAGTACTTGTTGTTGTTGCAGAGCCACACCCAACGGATAGGTACACATGGGGAGATGATTAGTTCGGACCTCCATTGGGCTAAAATCCCACCAGATGGATGCTCAGACCCCTGCCAAAGGCAAAGACAGATCAGAAGTTTGCACCAGCGAGAGAGAAGGATGTTCCACTAGAGACATCCTGGAAAGTCTAGACCTAGGTGGGTATTGACCTCTTACTATGATGTTGGCCTTGAAAGGCCCATGAATTCACCTCTATGAACCTTGACGTCGCTAGCATTTGATGGACACTTTGGAGGCCTTTATGTGCCAAGTCGCACGTGTGGTTTGATCCAGAGGCCTTGGGAGGCCTAACAGTTTGCTTATACAGTCCAATGTTTCACTAGAGAGACCTAATGTCACCCTAAAGGGGCTTGATGTCACCTATTCTGCTTGATTTTGGGTTTAAATTATCATTTTTATGTAAAAACTGGATATTACATGTAAATTGGCCATGTCGACCTTTTTGACCTAATTTTGGTCATTGTAACTGTATAAATAAGGAATTTTCCCTTGAATTATTTCATTATATTTCACTCACACTTAAGTGAGGTCTAAAATATGCACCCTAATTAGGGTTAATTGGCTTAAATTTAGTGTGCACTTCTTGAAGGAGGCTATTTTTGGAGTACTTTAGCATTTTTCTTGGTGGAAGTGTTCAACTAGGCTATTTGCTAGATGATTCTTGGTGAATGTAAGTAAATTTTCTGAAATTCTTCTTCATTGAATGGTTATGGTTGTATTTATCTTGAATTTATTCTAAGATTATGAAATTGCTAGCTTTAAACCCTAGGAGGCTAAAGCACATGTTATTGTTCTTGTCTTAATAACTTTCACCTACTAGATTATGCTAGAAAACCGATTTTCTTGAAGATTTTTTCTAAGGGCCTTGCCATTGCAACACCCTAGCAACTTTTTCTTAATCTAGCGGACATCTACTTCATCCTTGAGATAAATAAGGAGGAAAAATACTAGGTCCTAGGGTTACCTACTTCCTAGTAGCCATTTTCCCCCTAGGATTTGGTGATTGAAGCCTTGGGCTACCAACATTTCAATTATTGAAACTCTTGTCTCCATATCTCTTATTATAATTTGTTCCTTCAAGATTTTTTGCTACCCAAAAAGACTCCATTTGCCCTAAAAGCATTGATCTAAGCCTTACAATTGAGTGATTAATGAAAGCCACCCTAAAAAATATTACCTTAAGCTCTCTACTAACTAGTCCTAACCTTAGAATAGTCTAATCTACTAACCTATTTGATGTTCTTACTAAAGTAAGCTACATCCATCTATTGCAGCATTAAAATCACCTAAAAGCAATTGTAAAGTTGATTTATACACTGCCTAAATTACTTCCGACAAATGTTAGTACTTTGCTATTGTTGAGCAATTATTCATGTTCATTGTGAAGCCATTTTAAGGCATTTATCGTGAAGATGCTATCTTATAAGCATTGTTGTTACAAAAATATGTTTGCTTCGTCATATATCAACTATTTTTTTTATTGATAAAGTCCATGGTTTTATGAAGTACTAACAACAAGTTGTACTTGCAAAAGATATATTTTCTTGTTACTTTGTTCTAGGTAGGTACATTTGAATACTTCATTACTTCATTGGTTAAAACCCTGGGACTTTATGATTAGTGTGACTTGTGAGAGGGTATACTTTTATAGACACTTTAACCTTTGCCTTCCCAAACCCCCAGGTCACCGGGGACGTCTCCCCTTGGCCATCAACCCTAAATAGAAATAGGTATCCTATTGAGGTGACAGTGATAAGATAACCTCATGTTACGCCAATTTTCCTTCCCTTAACATTTTCCTTTGGAATAAGTACAAATTGTGTGATAACATTTTTGCATCGTTGTCGGGGAACACTTAGTCAATTCTCCTCAAAGAAGAAACTTATCAGTAAGCCTTTCCTCAAAATTCTTTACTTTTCAAAGCTTGCCTAGCGACTCCACTGAGGGTGATCCCCTCATTCCTTTGATATTTTCAAGAAAAATATCTGGCGACTCCACAAACCTTCGGGAGGTACACCAACCCTCCATAATCATTTAGAAGAAAGCCTCCCTGAAACTCTCCTGTAGTAAAATCACTTTATGGAGGCAATCTTTTAAACACAATGTCTAGCACGAGAAATCATACCGTCATTCCAAACCAAGCCAATAACCAAAGACAATAGTCATCCAATCTTTTCAAACTGATAGACATGATAGCTATATCGGGATACCCTAGGCAAATGCCCCCTAAGTATGAAAAATGGTTTCCCAAATTCATCGGAAATTATGTAGTCAGTGTTGAATATCAAATGAGAAATTTTTGGTACTTCTTCCAGCTTCATCCCATTAGTGATGATGTTGAATATTTAGCTATGAAATTTTTCTCTGCTACCCTCCATGTTGGCGCTAGACATTGGTACAATGGTCTCCCTGATGCTAGTATTAAAACCATGGATAGGTTAGAGGAATTATTCCTCAAACGATGGAGTGTCAAGGAAGACCCCAACATGTTGTCGATAAGGTTGAATAACCTTGTAAAACAAGAGAATGAAACTATTAGAGAATTCCATGAAAATTTTGAAACCTTGTTGCAAAAGATCCCAATGAGTCATCATCCTTATGACAGTTTCCTTCTTTTCCTTTATACCAAAGCCTTTACAGGTCAGCTAGGGTATCTCCTCATATATTAAAACCCTAAAACAATACAAGAATCCCAAGAGTTAGTTACAAGGATTGAGGACAACCTTTCATCATCTAGAGTCGAGCCTTATCTAGCCCCAAGAGTCAGAATGGACACTAAACCTAATATAGTCCACAATGTTGAACCTCCCTCAGACATTAGTGCTATATTGGAAAAGGTACAACTGACTGTAGATGGTATGGTAAAACCCAAGAGCTAATGATGAATAGGATTGTCAACCTAGAAAGGACTCAACAACAAGACCCTAATGTTCCTTACAAGTGTCAGTTCCAAAAGGGGAACCAACTTTTCCGACCAAAGAATGATCAAGAGATTCCAAATACTTTATCCCCTACAAACATAGTGGATGAAAACCCTTGTTGTCTGCAATGCAATGAGTCACACTGGGAGCATGAGTTTCCTTTCAATAATGGAAACCATGACCAAGTGAACATAATGGACCATACCATTGAGGATCCTCAAATTTTCCTTAATATTACTCCTGAGGAACATCAAGAAGGCATAAAAGAAGCAGCCATGAAGGCTAGGATGGAGGTGATAAACAACCTTGACCAAGAATCAAGAGAAAAGTTGAAGAAACAAGAATTCCAAGTGTATACTACACCAAAGAGAATGAACCAACCTCTCTCTACTGGTCATGTGGCATCACAAACAAGATATCCACCCATGAGCATAATCCTTCCTAAGAATCCTCCCAAGACCGACAAAGTGGACTTAAATTTTGACATTGAAGGGGCATTAGCCAAAACAGAAGTGACTATCCCCTTGAGAGAAGTCATCAAAGTACCATCTGTCAAAGAAAGGTTTGATCATTTTTTCAAAGGTTCAAATGGAACAATGGACCCTCCTATTATGCTACAAGCCGATCACTTTAGGTTTCAGTATCATGGACATCTACCTTTCTTCATGACTTTATTGATCAATAAAAAATGCATTAACAACTGTATGTTGGATTAAGTGACAGGTGCTAGCATGATGTCTTTGAAGGTCATGGAACAATTGGACCTAAAGGTCACTTGACCTTACAGGAATTTGTGTGGCTTTGAGTCCAGAGCCATACCCACGCAAGGCGTAGTTGAGAACGTGGAAGTATGCCTTGGAAGATACCCAGAGAGAGTGATCCATATAGACATAGTAGTGGTGGATTTCCCAGATGTGTGGGGAATGCTATTGTCCAGGAAATTTGTTGCAATGTTGGGAGGCACCCTAGAGATGGATCTCACTTATATCAATGTGCATATGAATTATGTAACAATAAGCCGACTCCCGATGTGCCAATGACCAAAATCCATGTGCAAGAAATGGTGATGACATTGAAACTAACAAAACACATGAGTCGATCAAAGAGAGTCTTACTAAATTTTCTCCTGATGACATTCCTTTTGCTACAGAAGAATATTTTGATTAGATACAATGGCCAAACAAGGGTGATCATCAGCAACTCTTGAACAAATGTAAATACAAATAAGTTGGGGTTGTCAAATTATGAAAGAAAGGAGAAGATAACATATTGATCTGACAGTCCCAACAAGAATTTTTCACAGTAGAGTCCCACCCTCCTCCCTCAAGACAGTACACCAGGGTTGTACAAGCAATGACCAAGTTCAAAACCAAGGATTACAAAGAGGGAGACACAGTCTATATGTGGGACAAAAAGAAGGGAGAGCCTACTAATGTCAAGGGAAGTGCGCAATTTTGTCTTGGACCCTTCAGAGTTGGAAGAAAGTCAGTCAATGATGCCTACTATTTGTCTACATTGGAAGGAAGAAGGCACCCATTTCCAGTTAGCGGGCACCTCCTGAAACCCCCTCAGGGGGAAGAGACTTGACTTCACAGGTAAGTAGGTAGGAATTTTTATTCATTGTTTATATCATATGCATTTCATGCTAGAGTAGTTGTATTTCCATTTGTATATATGATTTCTTTCATTTTATGTACCATATATAAGTTGGGGGTGATATCACCACCCCAAATGATTACAATAGTTTTTGTTGAGATCAATCAGATCATAGTTCATGCTAGAGAGGTTGAGGTTCTCATGTGCTCTACAGTGAGTACAAGTCCCTGAGTTGGAGCTAGATGTTATCCCCTATCCTAGGAATAACTAAAGAGATTATGTCTTGAGGCCCACAGGTCCTAGACATGGCGTACCGAGAGCCATATTGACTTGAGATTGGCCCTGGAGGGCCCATACTTTGTCTTCAATGCCTCCACCTTATTAGCACCAGCAACACCCATCCCATCAGCCTGGTCCTTTAGCACTAGTGGCTCTTTCTGTCATGGCCAATAGAAAAGGGGTCTCATCACAAGCCAACCTTCTCATCTCTGTGAAATGCTTGTGGGTAACATTGTCACCACTGGTCACCACGTCAGGGCAGTGTCCCCTAACTAGTCTCTTGAAAGAAAAAGAAACAAGATAGAAAGATAAAAGGAATTGAATGGGATTGGAAACATTTGCATCCATGACAAGGTGCAGCTCACCCTCTTTAGAGGCACCCACAGGTAATCCATACATTCCTCTACCATCATTGCACCCATTGCTCAAACATCCCTCACCACCTCATCCACTTACATGTCATGGACTTGTCTTCACCTAGAAACATCCCATGTCCAATGATAATTATCCCAATAGGACTTCCTCACGTCCTCTCCAAACCTGGATTCTAGAATAACATAACGTCTTTGAGCACTTGTCTAGGAAAGGGGGTTTTATGCACATGTTTAGATAACTTTATTATTAGATGTGATTGACATTGTTATGATCCCTATGAATTATGAGCCCATGGAGGGCATACTTTTTGTTGTTGCAGGGCAACACTCGGTGGATAGGTACACATGGGGAGATGATTAGTTCGAACCTCCATAGGGATAAAATCCCACCAGATGGATGTTGAGACCCCAACCAAGGGAAGAGACAGGTCAAAGGTTTGCACCAGAGAGAAAGGAAGACGTTCCACCAGAGATAGCTCGGTAGGCCTAGACCTAGGGGGGTCTTTCCCTATTACTATAATGTTGGCTTTAAAAGGCCCATGACATCACCTCTATGACCCTTGATGTCACTAACATTTGATGGACACTTCGGAGGCAGTTATGTGCCAAGTGGCACGTGCGGTTTGATCCAGACACCCTGGGAGACCTAACGTTTTGCTCCTGTAGGCCAACGTTTCACTAGAGAGGCCTAACATCACCATAAAGGGGCATGACGTCACCTATTCTACTTGATTTAGGGTTTAAATTATCATTTTTATGTAAAAACTAGATATTACATGTAAATTGGCCATGTCGGCCTTTTTGACCTAATTCTGGTCATTGTAACTGTATAAATAAGGGGTTTTCCCTTGAATTATTTCATCATATTTCACTCACAATTAAGTGAGGTCTGAAATATGAGCCCTAATTAGGGTTACTTGGCTGAAATTTAGTGTGCACTTTTTGAAGGAGTCTATTTTTGGAGTATTTTAGCATTTTTCTTGGTGGAAGTGTTCAACTAGGTTATTTGCCAGATGATTATTGGTGAATGTAAGTCAATTTTCTACAATTATTCTTCATTGAATGGTTATGGTTGTAGTTATCTTGTATTTATTCTAATATTATGAAATTCCTAGCTTAAAATCCTAGGAGGCTAAAGCACATGTTATTGTTCTTGCCTTAATAACTTTCACCTACTAGATTATGCTTGAAAACCGATTTTCTTGAAATCTTTTGCTAAGGTCCTTTCCATTGCAACACCCTAGCACCTTTTTCTTCATATAGTATTCATCTACTTCATCCTTGAGCTAAAAAAGGAGGTACTAGGGACTACGGTTACCTACTTCCTAGTATCCATTACCCCCCTAGGGTTTAGTGATTGAAGCCTTGGGCTACCAACACTTCAATTATTGACCCTCTTGTCTCTGGCTCTCTTATTATCATTTGTTCCTTCAAGATTTTTCGTTTCCTAAAAAGACTCCATTTACCCTAAAAGCATTGATCTAAGCCTTACAATTGAGTGATAGATGAAAGCCACCCTCAAAACTATTACCTTAAGCTCTCTACTAACTGGGAAGCCATACGGTCCTGTGAGGAGTAGGCAAAGGGGTGTACAAGCCCTATTTATTTTTTGTCATTTTGGAAATAGTGCAGATGGTGTAGGACCTGATATACTTGTCGACATCCTGTTGAAGGTTCAGCCAGTAGAAATTTTTCTGTAGCACTATCACTATCTTTTCGACACCAAAGTGTCTTGCCACGTGACTGTAGTGAGCTTATCAAATCATCTTTGCGTGCTTTCTCGATGGAATGAAGATATGGCCTAGACGGCACAACAAGATGTCCTGAAGATGGAAATTAGTGACCACTGAGTTGGCGCCCAACATTTGGTAGGTGGTGGAGAAGTCAGGGTCTGTCTCATAGAGGTGGGGCCATCCGTAGGTCTCGTGGACACAATATTATAGCACTGTGGTGAGTGTCGTGATTGGAGGTCGACTAAGGAAATCAAAAACTCGATTGGTACTTCATGTTTTATACTTGATGTTGAGGTGGAATTGTTGTAAGTATGTGGACCACTTCTAATGGAGGTCATTCTGCATTTTGCCTTGGGTTTGCATGAACTGTAGTGTCTTGTGCTCAGTGTGGATGATTGTCTCCTTCCCAAGAATGTAATGTCTCCACTGGCAACGGGCTTACACAATGGATTACATTTCTTTGTCGTAAGTAGGGTACTTACAGACAACATCTGATAGTGTCTCACTATGATATGCCATGGGGTGGTTGTGTTGAGTGAGAATGGTGCCCACAACATAGTTTGAAGCATCTGTCTCGATCTCAAAGGGATGTTGCAGGTCTAGTAATGAAAGTACTGGGGATCATCACAAGCGATTCTTCAAGTCCTCAAAGGCTTGTTGTTGGGAAAGGCCCCACACAATTTTTTCCTTACAGCCACCCCTGGTTACTTGGCTGAGGGCCAATGAGATATGAGAGAATCCCAACATGAACCCAAGATAGAAATTGGCAATGCCTAAGAAGCTCTGAAGTTCAGTGAATGTGGTTGGGGCTGGACAGTCATTGATGACCTGGATCTTGGCTGGATCCACATGCACACCATGTTGATCAACGATGTAGCCTAATTAATGGACCATGTCCATGCCAAAGGATCATTTTTCCAAGTTTTCATATAGTTTGTGTTGTCGCAGGGTGTGCAGGACCTATTGAATATGTTGCAAGTGTTCCACCCAAGTCTTGTTATAGATGAGGATGTCATCCAAATACACCACTACAAAATTATTGGTGAAAGGTCATAGGATATCATCCATCATCCTCATAAACATTGTTGGAGGATTTTTCAAACCAAAGGGCATGACCAACCATTCAAAAATACCTTCTTTTGACTTGAAGGTGGTCTTCCATACATCTGTTTGTTCTATTGGGACCTGGTGGTAGCCAGACTTCAGATAAATATTACTGAAGCATTTTTCCCCCGTGAGTTGATCAAGGAGGACATCGATTCAGGGAATCAAGTATTGGTTTCGAACTGTGATTTTATTCAGGGCCCGATAATCAATGCAGAGTCGCCAGGTCCCGTCTTTCTTCTGCACCAGCACAATTGGGCTCCCACGAGGTGATGAGCCGGGACGAATGTGCCCCTTGTGGAGTCGTTCTTGGATCTACCTCTTGATCTCCATGTTTTCTAATAGAGAGAGGTGGTAGACTGACCCATTGGGTAGCGGTTCACCTGGGGTCAGATCGATGGGATGCTTGACCTGGCAGTGCAAAGGTACCCTGGTAGGAGAAGAAAAGATATTTGAGTATTCTTCCATGACCTTATCCACTTGCTTCTGCTTTGTGGATAGATTAACCCTGGAGGCCCTGGATGTGGTTGCGATCTTTCACTCACTCTGATAGAGAATAATGAAGAAGACAAATTTCCCAGTCTAAGATATGACCTTCCTCCATTTCTTGGCAGCGAGAAAGGAAATAGCACTAGGGGGGACTACCTCAGGTATCCTGTACAATTTCCTATTCAAAGTAATAATAACACTACAATGCCTAGACTCATATATAGCATGACATTTCCATAAATAAGGTTGGCCCAAAAGAACATTAAAAACTTTGAGAGGAGAAACATCACACAATACCTCATCTTTGAAGGGCTTTATGTCATACGACAGTCGACACTGTTGGTTGACGCGGAGATCGCTTCCTTGGTGGAGCCATCTAATGGTGTAGGGTTATGGGTGCAATGTTGTCGGTAGGGCTAGTCACTTGATGACCTCTATTGAGATGAGGTTCTTCTAGCTACCACTATCAACGATGAAGTGGAGCGGGGTGACTTTCACCCATATTTGTGAATGGAAGAGGCATCCACCTTCTTCTGGCTCGTCTGGGTCACCAGGCTAGATCTTGGTGGTAGAAACGGTGGAACTGGGTTTTGCTTCAATGATCTATCTTCCCCTTTCTGGTTCTAACTCAGAGTCATAACCCACATCTGATTCAGAGGCTTTCCTTTCGGCCACTAGCGACTATTTTGAGTGGCAACCAATAGTGTTATGCCAAGGGCTCATATGGAAGTTGCACCACTTCCCAATATATTTCTTTGTCTTTCTGGTGTTCTTCTTTGCCTGTGGCTTGGACTAGTTGTCTTGATACTTTCCATCTTTTCTCTATCCTTTTTTATGTGGGTTGGGGCCACCCTTTCCTTGCTTTTGTTGTGAGGGGTTCCCAGGCCCAAATTGTCACATCTTTTGTTTGAGCTTCTGCTCGATTTTGACGACATATCGGTAGGTTGTGCCCAAGGAAGAGATGTCCAGAAATTCCATTTTGTTCTGTATGTATCTATGTAGAGCACTACGATACTTGAGCACCAGATGTCGTTCTGAATCTTTGATACCCAACTTGGTGCGCAAGGTATGGAAGATATTTGTGAACTCTAGCACTCCTTGGTCTCTTTCTTGCCACAGTGTGGTCCATTTGGTATACAAGTCTCATAACTTCCTAAAAGTTAGTATTGTTCCTTAATAGAATCCATGAAGGATTCTCAGGTGGCCATGGCTATAAATAATGAGGGTTCCTCTATTTCCTTTTGCTCACAGAAAGTTTCCCACCAATCTTTGACATGGGGAATGACTTTGAGGACCGCAAAAGTAATTTTTTCTCTATTCGAAAAGTTATGGACAAAAAAATACCCTTCTAGTAGATTCAACCACTTGTCTACAACATCTGTGTATATCTAACCTTCAAATATAGGAATATCAAATTTTATTTGTACCATGAAGGGGGCGACGCCTCCGCTCAAGGAAGATGCGTCATCTGTTGGTAGACGTCGAAGGATTTGCGCGAAACAATCCATCATCTCATTCCTTTGTTGCATGAGGGATTCCTCAAGAAAAAATTTGAAATGATCTCCTATCCCATCATCTTTATTTTCTCCTGCCATGAGAGGTCGCTTGGGCATGCAAGATCTTTTTTCCTCAAGAGAAACAAGCTCGAGACCCAATTCTTTGTACCCTGATCTTGTTGGGGACATGTATTAAGATGACAAGGAGCAAACCAGTATGATACCACTGATCCAGATTTTATGAGCAGAACGAAATGAATACATATTATTAAAAGATGATTAACACAGAATAATAGAGATACATTAAAAATGGTTTTCTATTCAATAATGAAATAAGTTGAAACTGTAAAATGCAACAGAAAACAAGCTTGTTGGAATGGTGGCGACTTATCTCTGAGAAGAGATGTGACGGTTGCGCTCATTCGCCCGAAGATGATTACAATGAGGCTATGAAGGAATTTTGTACAATAAACCAGAATGTCACAAACCATAGACATCCAAAAAAACTAACCCTAGGAGATGAAGCACCAAAAGTCATGTGGGCCCTGTTTGGGTAAGTTAGTACATCAACTTCCCAAGGTCGTAACTTTTGCATACGATCTTCGTTTGGGGTGCACGATAGCTCGTTGGAAAGGTATCGTCGAGGAGATTCATTTTAGGAGATCGATCAAAGTCTTAGGATATCATTGAGAATATCTATCCCTAAAACCTTCATTTAGGCCCTCAAAATGGCCCCAGAAGTTAAAAAATGCTAAAAATAGTAAATTACCAAAATTGCCAAAAAACTATTTTGAGCCAGTTGGAAAATGTGGGTGGCCACAGATATCCACATGGATCACAATTATCCTCAAATACGACACTTCTCGGTAATCCTTTCCTCAAAAGTATTTACTTTTCAAAGCTTACCTGGTGACTCCACTGAGGGTGATCTCCTCATTCCTTTGATATTTCAAGAAAACTATATGGTGACTCCACAAACCTTAAGGAGGTACACCAACACTCCCCAATCCATTAGAAGAAAGCCTCACCAAAACTCTCCTATAGTAAAATCACTTTTTGGAGGAAATCTTCCCTTAAACACAATGTCTAGCACGGGAACTCAGACCATCATTCCAAACCAAGCCAATAACCAAAGACAATGGTCATCCAATCTTTTCAAACTGCTAGAAATGACAGTTATACCGGGATACCCTAGGCAAATTCCCCCTAAGAATGAAAAATGGTTTCCCAAATTCACCGGAAATGATGTAGTTAGTGTCGAAGATCAAATAAGAAATTTTTGGGCCTTCTTCTAGCTTCATCCCATTAGTGATGATGTTGAAGATTTAGCTATGAAATTGTTCTTTTCTACCCTCCATATGGTGCTAGACATTGGTACAATGGTCTCCCTGATGCTAGTATTAAAACAATGGATAGGTTAGAGGAAGTATTCCTCAAACAATGGAGTATCAAGGAAGACCCCAACATGTTGTTGATAAGGCTGAATAACCTTGTAAAACAAGAGAATGAAACCGTTAGAGAGTTCCATGACAAGTTTGAAACCTTGTTGCAAAATATCCCAGTGAGTCATCATCCTTCTGATAGTTTCCTTCTTTTCCTTTATACCAAAGACTTTACAGGTCAGCTAGGGTATCTCCTTAGAGATAAAAACCCTCAAACAATCCAAGAAGCCCAAGAGTTAGCTACAAGGATTGAGGACTACCTTTCATCATCTAGAGTCAAGCCTTTCTCAACCCCAAGAGTCAGAATGGACACTAAACCTAAGATAGTCCACAATGTTGAACCTACCTCATACATTAGTGTTATCTTGGCAAAGTTACAACTGGTTGTAGATGGCATGGTAAAAACCCAAGAGCTAATGATGAATAGGATTGTCAACCTAGAAAGGACTCAGCAACAATCCCCTATGGTTCCTTACAAGGGTCAGTTCCAAAAGGGGAACCAAGTTTCAGACCAAAGAATGATCAAGAGGCTCCAAATACTTTATCCCCTACAAACATAGTGGATGAAAAACCTTGTTTTCTGCAATGCAGTCAGTCACACTGGGAGCATGAGTGTCCTTTCAACGATGGAAACCATGACCAAGTGAACATAATGGACCATACCATCGAGGATCCTCAAATTTTCCTTAATATTACTCTTGAGGAACATCAAGAAGGAATAAAAGAAGCAACCAGGAAGGCTAGTATGGAGGTGATAAAAAACCTTGACCAAGAATTAAGAGAAAAGTTGAAGAAACAATAATTCCAAGTGTATACTAGACAAAATAGAATGCACCAACCTCTCTCTATAGGTCTTGTGGCATCGCAAACAAGACCTCCACCCATGAGCATACTCCTTCCTAAGAAACCTCCCAAGACCGAAAAAGTGGACTTAAATTTTGACTTTGAAGGGGCATTACACAAAATGCATGTGACCATCCCCTTGAGAGAAGTCATCAAAGTACCATTTGTCAAAGAAAGGTTTGATTATTTTTTCAAAGGGTCAGATGGACCAATGGACCCTCCTATTATGCTACAAGTCGATCACTTTAGGGTTCAGTATGATGGAAATCCACCTTTCTTTGTGAATTTTTTTATCAATAACAAATGCCTTAACAATTGTATGTTAGATTCAGCGGTAGGTGCTAACATGATGTCTTTGAAGGTCATGAAACAATTGGGCCTAAAGGTCACACAACCTTACAGGAATGTGTGTGGTTTTGAGTCCAGAGCCATACCCATGCATGGGGTAGTTGAGAACATGGAAGTATGCCTTGGAAGATACCCCTAGAGAGAGATCCATATAGACATAGTAGTGGTGGATGTCCCAGATGTGTGGGAAATGCTATTGTCCAGGAACTTTTTTGTGATGCTGGGAGGCACCCTAGAGATGGATCTCACTCATATCAATGTTCCTATGAATGATGGAACAATAAGTCGACTCCCGAATGTCCCAATGACCAAAATTCATGTGCAAGAAATTGCCGATGACATTGAAGCTAACGAAACACATGAGCCGATCAAAGAGAGTCTTCCTGAATTTTCTCCCGATGACATGTACTTTTCTACAGAAGAAGACTTTGATCAGATACAATGGCCAAAGAAGCAGGATTATGAGCAACTCTTGAAAAAATATAAAGACAAAGAAGTTGGGGCTGTCAAATTATTAAAGAAAGGATAAGATAACATATTGATCCAACTGTCCCAACAAGAAGTTTTCACAGCAGAGTCCCACCCTCCTCCCTCGAGACATTACACCAAGGTTGTAAAAGAAACGACCAAGTTCAAAACCAAGGATTACAAAGAGGGAGACACAGTCTGGATGTGGGACACAGAGAAGGGAGAGCCTACTAATGTCAAGTGAAGTGCACAATTTTGGCTTGAACCCTTCAGAGTTGGAAGAAAGACAGTCAATGATGCCTACTATTTGTCTACATTGGAAGGAAGAAGGCGCCCATTACTAGTAATCGGTCACCTCCTCAAACCCCATCAGGGGGCAGAGACTTGACTTCACAGGTGATTACATGTAAGTAGGTAGGCATTTGCATTCATTGTATATACCATCTACATTTCATTCTAGAGTAGTTGTATTTTCATTTGTATATATGCTTGCTTTCATTTTCTGTACCATATATAAGTCGGGGGTAATATCACCACCCCAAATGATTACTAATACTTTTTGGTGAGATCAAGAAAATCATAGTTCATGCCAGATATGTTGAGATTCTCATGCGCTCTATAGTGAGCACATGTCCCCGAGTTGTATCCAGATGTTATCCCCTAGCCTAGGAATAGCTAAGGAGATTATGTCTCGAGGCCCACCGGTCCTAAACATGGAGTACCAAGAGCCATATTTACTTGAGCCTAGCCCTGGATGGCCCATCCTTCTTCAGTGCCTCCACCTTGTCAACAGAAGCAGCACCCATCCCATTGGCCTGGTCCTTCAACAACAGTGGGTCTTGCTCCATGAGATAATGAGTCTGGGTATCATGGTATGTGTCACTATGATTCTGAAAAACATTTGAATATGTGCATTTAATTGTTTTTTACTTCTGACGTATGCTTGGACCTTATTCCTTTCCACTTGTCCACACCTGGGGTGAATGAAAATATTCCCTAGCAATTTGGTTCCCATAGGGTTTGAGTTTCCAGTAGGTGGGTTCATAAAAGGTCATCGTTTGTTCCCACCATACTTGCCACTTTTCATCTTTTTCCCTTTCATCCATCCCATACATTGGTTCAAACCTTGGGTTTGCCAATATAGCAAAGGGTTGTACATTACCTTGTGGGAAGAAGGAGCTAAAGGCCCAGAGGGTAAAAGTAGCTAGCAAAAAATAAAATCCAAAAATAACAAACCTTCAGATTCTTC
Source organism: Picea engelmannii (assembly GCA_009831015.1). NCBI lineage: Eukaryota > Viridiplantae > Streptophyta > Pinopsida > Pinales > Pinaceae > Picea > Picea engelmannii. The sequence goes on along the minus strand of ML776970.1, from coordinate 901,082 downwards.
GCCCAGGGATCCATGAGAAAGCAATAGAAGGATTCTCAACAAGAAACAGAGGGACCCATAAAATAATAAAATCAAGACCTAGTTGGAGGATAGGGGGTCTCATCACGAGCCAACCTATTAGGTCCATGGGCATGTAGTGGTATGAAACTACCATTTATCTAGTCACCACACCAGGGTAATGGATCTTTGTTGCAAGGCCAAGAGAAAGGGGGTATCATCACGAGCCAACCTTCTCATCTCCATGAAATTCTTGTGGGTAACATTGTCACCACTGGTCACCACGCTAGGGAAGTGTCCCCTAACTAGTCTCTTGAAAGAAAAAGCAATAAGATAAAAATATAAAAGGCATTGAACGGGCTTGAAAACATTTGCATCCATGAAAAGGTGTAGGTCACCCTCTTCATAGGCACCCACAAGTAAGCCATACATTCCCCTGTCATCACTGCACCCATTGCTCAAACATCCCTCACCACGTCATCCAATTGCATGTCATGGACTTGTCTTCACCTGGAAACATCCCACATCCAATGATAATTATCCCACTTCCTGACATCCTCTCCAAACTTGGCTTGTAGAATAGCGCAACATCTTTGAGCACTTGTCTAGGAAAGGGGGTTTTATGCACATGTTTAGATAACTTTATTATTATATGTGATTGACATTGCTATGATCTCTATGACTTATGAACCCACAGAGGGTGTACTTTTTTTTGTTGTAGGGCCAGACCCGACGGACAAGTACACATGGGGAGATGATTAGTTCAAACCTCCATAGGTCTAAAATCCCACCAGATGGATGCTGAGACACCAACCAAGGGAAGAGGTTTGCACTAGAGAGAGAGGAGGATGTTCCACCAAAGATAACCCGACAGGCCTGGACCCAGGGGGGTCTTTCCCTCTTACTATGATGTTGGCCTTGAAAGGCTTATGACATCACCTCTATGACCCTTGACAACACCAATGTTTGATGGACACTTTGGAGGCAGTTATGTGCCAAGTGGCACATGTGTTTGATCCAGAGGCCCTGGGAGACCTAACGTTTTGCTCCTGGAGGCCAATGTTTCACTAGAGAGGCCTAACATCACCATAAAGGGGCATGACATCACCTATTCTGCTTGATTTAGGGTTTTAATTATCATTTTTATGTAAAAATTGGATATTGCATGTAAATTGGCCATGTCGGCCTTTTTGACCTAATTTTGGTCATTGTAACTGTATAAATAAGGTATTTTTCCTTGAATTATTTCATCATATTTCACTCACACTTAAGTGAGGTATGAAATCTTCGCCCTAATTAGGGTTATTTGGCTGAAATTTAGTGTGCACTTCTTGAAGGAGGCTATTTTTGGAGTATTTTAGCATTTTTCTTGGTGGAAGTGTTCAACTAGGCTATTTGCTAGATGATTCTTGGTGAATGTAAGTAAATTTTCTGCAATTCTTCTTCATTGAATGGTTATGGTTGTATTTATCTTGCATTTATTCTAAGATTATGAATTTTTTAGCTTAAAACCCTAGAAGGCTAAAGCACATGTTATTTTTCTTTCCTTAATAACTTTCACCTACTAGATTATGCTAGAAAATTGATTTTCTTGAAGCTTTTTGCTAACGGCCTTTCCATTGCAACACCCTAGCACCTTTTGCTTCTTCTAGCCATCATATACTTCATCCTTGAGCTAAAGAAGGAGGAAAACTACTAGGGCCTAGGGTTACCTACTTCCTAGTAGCCATTTTCCCCCTAGGGTTTGGTGATTGAAGCCTTGGGCTACCAACACTTCAATTATTGACCCTTTTGTCTCTAGCTCTCTTATTATCATTTGTTCCTTCAATATTTTATGTTGCCTAAAAAGGCTCCATTTACCCTAAAAGCATTGATCTAAGCCTTGCAATTGAATGATTGATGAAAGCCACCCTCAAAACTATTACCTTAAGCTCTCTACTAACTACTCCTAACCTTAGAATAGTTTAATCTACTAACCTATTTGTTGTTGTTACTAAAGTAAGCTACAACCATCTATTGCAGCATTAAAAGCACCTAAAATAAATTGTAAAGTTGATTTATACACTACCTAATTTGCTTCCAACAAATGCTAGTACTTTGCTATTGTTGAGCAATTATTCTTGGTCATTGTGAAGCCATTTTAAGGCATTTATCATGAAGCTACTATCTTATAAACTTTGTTATTACAAAAATCAGTTTTCTTCATCATATATCAACTATTGTTTTTATTGATAAATTCCATGGTTTTATGAAGTACTAACAACAAGTTGTGCTTGCAAAAGATATATTTTCTTGTTGTTTTTTTTTGGGCAAGTACATCTGAATACTTCATTACTTTATTGGTTAAAACCCTGGGACTTTCTGATCAGTGTGACTTGTGAGAGGGGATACTTTTATAGACACTTTAACCTTTACCTTCTCAAACCTCCAAGTCATCGGAGACGTCTCCCCTGGGCCATCAACCCTAAATAGAAAGAGGTATCATGTTGAGGTGACAGTGGTAGGATAACATCTTGTTACTCCAATTTGCCTTCTCTTAACCTTTTGCTTTGGAATAAGTACAAATTGTGCGATAGCAGTGCCACAGCACGATGAAGGATGTGCAATGACTGCTGGGTGCCTTGAGATAGTGTGATGAAGGACGCAATGGAGTTTGATGAAACGAAGTCGGTCACTTGTCAATGTCGCAGAAGAAAATATACAGGGTGCCTTGAGCTAGTGCGACGAACGATGCAATGGACTGCGATGAAACAAGTGGAATTTCAACAGTCAAGTAAGCGAGTCATTAGGGCATGTTCACAGTCTGGTGGGGTGTCTGGGCGAGCGCACATAGGGAAAGTGCGATAAGTTGAAGACTTGTGACTTGAATTTTGCACTCTTATTCTATCTGCGCATTAGGCACTTTGTTAACTAGAATGTAAATGGTTGCATCAATTTTGATGAGATGCAAGATTTGGTCCATTTGATCTAGTCAAGATATTTCAACAACATAACTATTATGAGTCCACATACTTAATTTAGATAGAAGTATGTCCACATATAACTAATTGGACTTTGAT
>ML776970.1:854054-883523 GCA_009831015.1 Picea engelmannii | reverse complement strand
TTATATCATTTCAGTGTTATTGTGGTGAATGTTCTAGTTATATTGTTGTTATTCTGCCATTACTAGCATTTTATTTCTGTTCTGCATACATTTTATATCTAGTATATTACATCCGCGCTCCTTAAATCCCTTCCCCATGTCATAGCTTGGTGGGAAGGTTACTGAGAGAGGTACACCAAATATGAATCTACACTATTTGGGAGATAACCTACTTGGGCATCCTTTGTAGATGCCCTAAAGGAGGATTTATACCCTATCAGAAACTATGATGACCAATACATGAGATGGAAAACTTTGCGTCAGAAAAGAGACCAGATGGTGTTGGAGTACACCAATATATTTCATACCTTGCGCTCAAATCTGGGTATCAAAGACTTCGAGCGGCACCTGGTTTTGAAGTACCTCAGTGGTCTACACAGGTACATCCAAACAGAGATAGATTTTTTAGACATCTCCTCATTGGGAGTTGCTTATTGATATGCAGTCAAAATTGAGAATAAATTCAAGCAACAAAGTAAGTGGGAGAAGTATAGCAAAGGAAACTCTAACTCACATAATGAAAGACAGAGCAAGAAAGGCCAACCTCAAGAGAGCCAGCTCCAGATGCAGGTAAATAAGGGTAACGATAAGTCCAAGAAAGATACTATAAAGTGGTGGCAGTTCCACAACATCCCTTGGCATAACACTGATGAATGTCATTCAATAAAGTCATTAGTGATCGAGTTCAAAGATAAAGATCCAAACCCCGACTTGGACCCTGATTCAGAAAATGATAAAAGGAAACAAATGATTGATGCAAAACCCATTTCTACTATCACAACTACAATAATCCAACCAGAAGAGGATCCTGAGGTGCGGGGGCGACTCTTCCATTCACAGATGTGGGTGAAGGGGACCCCACTGCATTTTATTGTTGATAGCGGAAGCCAAAAGAACATCATCTTAGCAAAGGTTTTCAAGCAGTTGGATTTTCCAACAACACCACAGCCACAACCATACAACATTGGGTGGCCTCTCCAAGGTCAAGATCTGCGTGTCAGTCAACAATGTCATCTGTCCTATGGCATCAATCCCTTCAAGGATGAGGTATTATGTGATGTTGCCCCACTGAAAGTCTATGATGTTCCATTAGGCCAACCATATATGTGGAGGCGTCATGCTATTTATGAGTCTCTACCCCATAGCATCATTGTTACTCTGGGGGGTAAACTATACAGGATACCAGAGGTAGTTTCAACTATTGTCCCACCAAAACAATTCCACAAAGTAATATCTCATACTAAAAAGTTTAGGCTCTCCACAATCCAATCAGAAGGTGAAAAGAAGGAAACTGCAACCACTGCAACCTCATCCCAAGACCTTTCTATCCAGCATAAGCAGATTGACAGGATTGTAGAATATTACCAAGATATTCTTGTTGCACCTACGGGGGTGCCTCCACACTGCCCAATCAAGCAAGGTTATAACAGAACCCTTCATACTCTTCATGTTGCATATTCATTGACAGAGTCCTCCCACACCTAGGTAGATCAAGCAGCGAGATTGGTTGAATGGATTCAACCCCTCCAACAACAAGTTCATGACAGCCTTCAATAAGCTAAGCAGGACAACTTCTTCAACAAGGCAAGCAGTGTACCAAGCTTCAGATTTAGAAGAAGTTTCCCCGTCTCCCAAGGGAACTTGACGCAATGGGGACCATTTCTTCCTAAGGGGGGAGGAATGATCTAGATGGATCTTGGTGGCCATCCACCTTTTCCACTGAATCACCATTTTGAGCCTGTGATTTTGATAAACCATGACATTCACCCTTTTCATGGGGAATGGAATGTAATGTCATATTAATTTGTTAATTGCAAACATCATGTAATGGTCTTATGTACATGCCTACAACATAGAATTTATACATCAGATCCCATTAGAACTTCGTAGTTAAGTGCGCTCGAGCTAGAGTATTACTGGGATGGGTGACCGCTCAGGAAGCCCTAGTATTTTACATGCCTATGGCATTTTATAAACTTAGTCCAATTTATCCCACATGCATCATGAGAATTGTTCTCCTCTCACTCTCTCATATATAATTAAGGTGAAGGAGGCCCTTTAAGCATGCAATGGAGTGTGATGTAAAGCTTCTTCTGAATGAAGCATAGCCAACATCTCTTTCTTTTTAGAGATAAGCAAGCCCATTTTTCCAGTTTGTGTTCTATAATGTTTTTCTATCTTATTCAGTAATATAAGTTAGGTTTCACTATATTTATGTGTTCTCCTCTATATTTTTGTGTATTTCATTGTTATATCTCGGTTATATTTCTGCCTTCATGTCATTCTCAAAATAATCTGGATCAACCAGAAAATCAAAATGTACAACAATAGGAGCAACAGGTACCTCAAACTCTTGCAAGTGTTGTTAGAATATCTACCAGGTTAAGTAAACCCCCTGAACAATACTCTCCTTCATTGTATTATTTATTGCTGATTGATTCCGGTGAACCAGAATGTTATGAAGAGGCAATGCAGGTAGACACTAAAAAGAAGTGGGAGCAAGGCATGAAAGAGGAAATGGATCCCCAGGTAAATAACCAGACTTGGGACTTGGCTCAGTTTCCTACAGGAAAAAGAGCATTGCAGAATAAATGGGTTTACAAGTTGAAGGAAGAAGATGGAGGCAAAAAGTGGTACAAGGCTAGACTTGTTATAAAGGTGTTTGCACAAAAGCAAGCTATATATTTTGATGAAATATTTTCACCTGTTGTTAAGATGAATTCAATTAGGACTATTTTAAGTCTTGTGGCAGTAGAAGATTTGCATCTTGAACAATTAAATGTAAAAACATTTTTTCTCTATGGGGATTTGAAGGAAGAGATTTATATGCAGCAGCCACAGGGGTATGGGGTCAAAGGGAAGGAAAATTTGGTATGCACGTTGAAGAAGATCTTGTATTTCCTAAAGAAAGATCTAAGGTAGTGGTATTTGAAGTTTGAAATGTTTATAAAAGAACATGGTTATAGTATATGTCATTATGATCATTGTGTTTATTTTAAAAGGCTAGAAAATGGAAGTTATATTATCTTGCTATTGTATGTAGATGACATGCTTGTTGCAGGTTCTAATATGCAGGATATAAATGTGCTCAAGAAGAAATGAGCTAATTCATTTGCGATGAAGGATTTGGGTGTTGCAAAGAAAATCCTTGGCATGAGAATAACAAGAGACAGAAAAAATTGCAAATTGACATTGTCTCGGCGTTAGTACATAGAGAAGGTGTTGGAGAGGTTTAGAATGCAGAATGCAAAACCAGTTAATACACCTTTTTCCAGCCATTTCAAATTAACCAAGGAAATGTGTCCCAAGACACAGGAGGAGATAAAATACATGTCCAGGGTCCCTTATTCATCAGTAGTTGGCAGCTTAATGTATGTGATGGTTTGCACAAGACCATATATTGCACATGTAGTGGGATTTCTGAGCAAGTATATGAACAATCCATGTAAAGAACATTGGGAGGTAGTAAAGTGGATTCTTAGGTATTTGAGAGGTACTACTACTCATGCATTATGTTTTGGAGGTTCAGATACTGCTCTACAGGGATATGTTGATTTAGATATGGTAGGTGATAAAGATAGCAGGAGGAGCACTACATGGTATGTTTTTACTATAGGTGGAACAATAGTAAGTTGGATTTTGAAAATGCAAAAGGTTGTTCCACATTCAACAACAGAAATAGAGTATGTTGTTGCTACAGAGGCTAGTAAAGAAATGATTTGGTTACAGAGGTTTATGGAGGAATTGGGAAAGAAGCAGGAGAATAGCAGGTTGTACTGTGACAATGAGACTGCGATTCATCTTGCAAAGAACTTAGCCTTCCATTTGAATACTAAGCATATACATTTCATGTATCATTTCATACGATCCATCTTGGAAAATGGACATTTGAAGTTGGAAAAGATACATACTAGCCAAAATTCTGCAGACATGTTAACAAAGGGAGTAACCAGGGATAAACTGAGTTTCTTCTCAGTTTCAATTGGTCGTCAAACATGAAGGTGAAGATGAGAAATTTTCCAGGTCCAAGAAGGATCATAGTCCAACAGATACAACAACGATGGACTTGTTGATATCAGTCTCCAAGTGGGATATTGTTGGTTGTGGAGCCTGATTATCTTCCTAATTCACAGGTCTTTGTTTTCAGTCATGTTTATACCCCATGATGACTATACACCCCGGAATATTGTCCACCCCTCCACGCAGGGGGGTTTCATGGGGGGCTTGCCCCCCTGCAAGGTTCAGGGGGCTCATCCAGCTAGTTGGGGGGTTCGGGGGCAAGCGGTCCCCCGACAAGGGTTTAGGGGAAGCATCCCTCGATGGGGATTCGAGGGTGAAGCCCCTAAAGGAAAAATTTCCTTGTAAATGTATATTGTAATTTCATAGTAAATTTGGACCATTCATTATAAGGTCGTAGATATAATGGTAGAAGTTATGTTAGGGTTTTTTCCCCTAGAAGGTGACCCTCTTTTATGAGGGAATTGTATTGTGGTTGTGTATCTTTGTGAATATATTATTCTGAGAGAGGAGATTGTGAGATAAATAAGAGGAAGTTACAACGGGTGTGTTATAGGTTGTATCCCTTCATTTTGCTGGATAATAAAAAGGAAGGGCCTCACAATTTCTCTGGTGGACTTAGCCCACACTAGGTGAAACATGTATATCTGTGTCTCTATTGTATTATGTATCTTCTATGTTTTTTTTTCCACATTTGTTTTATTTTATTGCTCCATGATCCTCTTTTTCTAATAAGTTGGTGCTTGCAGAAGAACATAAAGAAAAATGTTCTATGGTTTTCTCTTGTATTGGGTTTCCACGTAAAATATTAGGTGTATTGTGTTTTATGTGTTGTTTTGTTTTCTGCATGCATTGGTGATTAAGTAAGCACTTCAAAATAATTTTAAATCACTGAAAGAACAAAAATTTCAGAAAATCGATATAATATTGATTCACTCGCCCTCTCAGTATTATTGTGAGTCTCAACATAAAGTACAACAAACCAAAATTTTAAATTCATACCACACGTACCCTATTCTAGAGAAAATGCCAAGATGACTTGCTTGAGGAAGAAAAACCATAGGATTAGTGCTCTAATACCAAATGTAATGATTCAAATTCTAAAAATATCATAACAGAGTAGAAGTACACACCATGTACAGAATGTGAGCATGGAGAACAACTCCAAGATAGATAATTTATGCATTAACTCCTTAAAGAATAAGGGAACCTTCTCCAAATAACCAAATACCTTTATACATCACAATTCACATGTCTACAATAATGAATACATGATCTCTATATATACCTATTCACATTTGCACATGAGGCCCCTTTACTATTAGGTCAACCTTATTACATATATATTTACACATTACATGTACATTTAGACCCATATATTCCCCCCTTGGGGTCATATCATCTACATTTAACCCTATATATTCCCCCTTTGGGTCATAACAAATGGCCATGTCATTTTCTAATTCTAGGTTCATTAATGCTATGAAAAGCAATTTTGATTCTAGGATAGTATCTTAGGATATATAACAACAACTTTGTTTCTTGTATTCTCAATGAAGTTAGAATAGGCTAGGTGATAGGAAGTAATTTTCAATTTTTGAGACCTTTTGAAAGACTAGCTTATGGAGAGCCCTTTTTTGTTTGTTTTATCATGTTGTATGGTGTGATCATAGCAACTCTTCAATACAAACCATGTCCATTCAGTTAAAAAAAATATACATAACACATTTTATAAATAAAACAACATCCAACATGATATGAAAATACATAATATAAATGAATGATAATATCAAAAACAATATGTGTGTGTGTGTGTGTGTGTGTGTCAAATATACATCTCAAGTGAAATATACATGTCAAACATACATCACAACAATAAATGTACATGTCAATTATTGCTAGATAGGTCCACAACAAAAGCTAGAGGCATGAGTGCCTCTGACACCAAATTTAAAGGCGTGATCAATACCTTTAGTAGATAATAATTTAGAACACAGTGTCTGATATATCTCCCCACTAGGAATTATATCGCCCGATGCAACCATGGATTCTATAGCATTAATAGTGAGAGTAGTAGGTGTAGTAGTTGATGGTGAAAGAGTCACAACTAGTGTAAAAGTTGGTGGCATAGGTGGAGCATTCGGTGGTACAAGTAGAGGAAGAGGAGATGGAGGAAATGGTGGTCATCTTGATGGAGGAGGATATGCTAGATGATCCATGAATATTTAGAGTAGGTTGAGGGCATCAAAACATGAGACATTAATAATGCCATATCGAAGGGAAGGCTTGAATATATCTCTGAAATCATAGGGATCTACATGATCTAGTGAGGTTTTATTGGAACCACTTCATGATGATCCATCATTGTACATATATTACCCATCACCTATAGACAAAATCTATGATTTATCATGCATGGCATGCCAATTCCCTTTTCATTATCCAACTCATCAACCTCATCTATCGCATCATCATGTTGGGGAATCCCTTCACCAACATATGAGACAACATCTGTAAAGTAGTAGACAACAATAATAAGACAATTTAAAGAATATTTTACAATCAATTACATGTGCATTAAATATGACAAAAAAATATGTATCTAGATTCAAAACATAATAATAATATTACCACTCTCATCTAGTGTCGCATTCTATCTAAATTGGATTTTCTCACATCCTCGTCAGTCCATCCCTACATATGGATATTGTACAAGATTGAGGACGTGATTGTGCTCACTAGCTAACAAATCCAAAACCTCGGAACTCATTGGCCTAAATGGGTACTTAGGTTGGCCCCTCTTGGGAAACATCTACCCCACATATGCATACACACATCAATCATCATGTTAGGAGGGAGGTAGTCAAATTTAAATCGAGTCATGTTAAACCTCTAAAAAAATAAAGTAAATAGTTTTGAAGAAAAAATAAGATAAGTCAACCCTCAAACACGTTATGACAATGATATATAGCTATACAAAACTATCAAAAAATAAATATAGACCACCTAATCATTCTTGCCATGTGAAATACACTATCTTCATAATGCATCAAAGGGAAAATAATGCATTTCCCATCATATGTATGGTGTGGTAGTGTCATGGACATAAGGAATAAACACATAACCTCCTTTGCACTAAAATAATGTAAACTTAACTAGCCCCCAACAACTTGGCACACAGGTTAAAGATGGTATAAACGTTGAATTAGGCACACAAGTTGAGAGACCTTCATTAAACTTGACATCTCTCTTAATAATATATTTTGTTGAATGAGGTTGAAGAATTCTATAACCTTTTATATCTTCACAATATCCAACAAAAATGCATTTTTCACTCTTAGGTTGTAATGTTTCCTTTTTTATCGGGCAAGTGAGCCCATGATTCAATACCAAACACATGAAAGTGGCTTACATATGGTTTAATTTTACTCCATGCTTCTTCCATGTTAGATATTTTAAATCCTTTATAGGAGTGTGATTAACTATGTTAAATCCTTTATATGAGTGTGATTAACTATGTAATTGGAACAAGTAATGGATTTTGCCCAAAAATGATGACTTAATCCCTTAAATTGGATCATACAATTTGTCATTTCTTTTAATGTGTGATTCTTTCTCTCAGCAGCACCATTTTGTTGTGGTGTGTATAGAATAGTATGTTGCATATGAATGACATGTGCAATGCAATAAGTTGTAAAATTGTTGTTAACATATTCACCCCCATTATTTGTTCTTAACTTCTAAAGTTGATCACCATATTGTTTTTCTACAAGGGCCTTGTAGGCCAAAAACACATCAAAAAATTCACTCTTAAGTTTTAAGAAATAAACCCAAGTATATTTGGAGAAGTTATTAATGAAAGTTGAGAAGTACTCGAACCCATAGAAATAAGTAGAAGGAGGCATGGCATACAAATCACTATGAACAAGCTACAAGGAGGCCAAGGTGTGCTAAGAGGCTTGTTTGTCAAAATTGTCTTGATAATGTTTGTTGAGAACATGTTGATCCATATTTGTGATCAACTTAGTGTTTTCATTTAACCACCCATAGGCTTTTCCTTGAATTTTCTTTTGTTTGTTTTCCTTTATTTTCTTTTTCTTTCATATCAAAAATTTTCCAACACTTAGCCAATTTTCAAGTAATGCGAAGCAGGGGTAGAAAAAGTCTTGAGTTTGTATGTTTGTAGGTTTGCTAGTCCGCATTCATACATTATACATTTTTCACCTTTTACCTATGTGTCTTCCACAATGCACTTTCACCTTTTTATACTTAGTCATTTTCTTGGAATGTGGATGTGGAGCTACATATCGCCCATTAATATTTTTCCTTGAGTCCCCAGGTCTGAAGTCATACAAAGTCACTTTTTCAACACTCGATCAATTTTCATAAAAAGCAGATGCAGAGCTATTCACTACACGATAACCTTTTTCTAGTCCCTAGGTCTGCATTCTCCAAAATACACCATTTACTTATTCGATCCTACAAACGACCTTTTTCAATACTTAACCATATTTTTAATCTCAATGTGGACCTCCTTACCCTTCTCCATATCCGCGTCCACAAGTCTGCAAGTCCACATTTCTGTGTTATACAATTTGCACTTCCCATTCCTCATTTTGCACTCTCATACATAACATTTTTCATCCGCCATGACATCACATCACCACTTTCCATCACATTTATTGTCCCCGACACATCAAGTGCCACTAGTTCAAGCATAATGTCCTTATTAAATTCACGAAACATTAGTTAAAACTTGCAATAAATACAAATCTCATGCAAGCCGACAATATTAAAAGCAATATTTATGATTGATTGAGTTATCAGGACAATACATGGTGAAATTAAATAAAATCAAATATGTCAAGGTATAAGTATCGACAATAGCGCCACCTTTTGTCAAAAGCAGAAAAGAATGCCAAGTAAGAAACAACAAATGTATTGCAAAGATACACTAAAAACGCTTGGGCATGAGGATCAAGAGTTCCAGTGGTCCAGAGCATACAATTAATACAAGACTCTTTCTCCACCCAAGAAGAAAACAAACTTAATTTGGACCTCATGAATAACATTAGCAGGTTGTGTTCCGGAAGTGAAAGACTTCAAAGAGATTGTTCAATGGTGCACAGACAAGTTCATCTTTGAAAAGAGAATAATTCAATTGCAAGGACATGAACCCATCTCTCTAGCTCCTTCAACATTCTCCAAAATGCTACGACTCCCTACACCTACCATGCGATTCAAAAATGAAGAGGCTAACAACTTTCTAAAGTAGCATAAAGGAGGAGATAGGTTTCTAAGCAATTATTTGGAGGACCCAACTAGTAACCCTAATGCTTCCAAGATTGAGGTAACTTCATTAAAATACCCATACAAAAAATTTGCATGGTTATTCACCCGCATTATGAGTTTGGAATCTACTATATTTATATCAAGAAATGTTATATACTCCATGCACTATGATTTGCATGAAAAAGCCATTATTGATTGAGGTTATCTCATTTCAAATGAATTTTATTTCCAATTGAATAACCTTAAAAAGACTCAAAATTTGTATATGACTTATTACCTCATTTTTGCCGTTGCTTATGGCCATGTGTTTGAATACCTGGCAAGGGAAAAACATGTTGATTTTAAGTTGGAGCTAGTTTATGCATGGTATTCGGTCCTACATAGAAATAAAGCTCAATACAATGTTTACCCAGTTCATAACAACTTCATTTCATAATTTAAAAAGTTGATTTTTGGTCATAGTAAATCGAGACTATCCCTAGAAGCAACTACCTTTCTCTTTGGGAAAGGAGCTTATGAAATGTCTGAAGAATTTATTGTTATTAGATTGTTTGGTAGTGAGGAGAAGCCTTTTCTTTTACCCTTCTATGTGTTAGATAAACTCTTTGTTGAGGAAATGTGCAGACGATACAAGACTTTGGCCCATTTCTTCTATTATAAGAGGAAAAAACAATGCATACCCCTACCATGGAAAATTGGGGAATTTACTGTGAAGCATATAACCCACCTTGACCAGTTGGCATGAAATCATGAACAACTGGGATTTAATACACATGACGAGGGTTTTGATCCAGATAAAAAACTTAATACACATATGGAATTGGTAGGGTACTCTTCACATTTCACTAAAATTGAACAATTTCAAGAGGGTGGCAGAGATAATCTAGATCTCCATGAAACCGCGACATACCAAGTTTCAAATTACACAGGAGAAAAAAAAATAGCACCAATGAAGGTCACTAACATCATGGAAGGGAAGTGATGAATCAAAACCCTAATTCACCAACAACGTCTCAAAGGAGTACTCCATTGAGAACAAAGAATAGAACCATCAGAATGGAAACATGAAAAGCATCAGTTGGAGGGTCAAATGATGGTGGTGATAAAGACCCGCCTAGAAAAAATCCTGAAAAATATCATGTTGTGTATACTTCTATCAAAATAAAAAGTAATACATCAGCAACAGTATTAAGCATATCTGAAACCCAGGAAAGTCCACGCGAAATGGATATAGACGACCTCATTGAAGAACCTAATTGATCTGCGCAAAGACTACTAGAAACTACAGAAATTGTTGATGTCATGATTACCGAGGATCCTAAAATATTTGAGGAGGAATATGTTACTTTGCACCACGTGGCCTACAATCGTGAGACTAAGAAATTGTTATTCGAAAAAGTCAATACTAAAAATAAAAGGTCATCAGAAAAATGGAAATCTTCAATTGACCTTGATGGAGTTTCACCGTAAAAAATTGTAGACTTCCACGGGGCAACTGTTGAAAGATTTGAAACAATCTATTGATAATATGGAAAAGGAAAATTCAAATTTGAAAAAGAGGATAAAAGAGTTAGAAGTTAGCTTAATACCAGGACCATTGTTTCCCAAACCTTTGAATTCAATCCAACCTGCACTTGTGTTAGAGGATGCCCTGAAAAGCAACAAAAAATATAAAGTCTCGTCAAGATTATTACAAGCTATAAGAAATATGTTGGTGATGCCATACATAAGAGAATTGATATAATGCAAGAAATTTGGGAGCTTGCCCAAAATATTTCTAGCTTTTCATCTAGAATACATAATTTTAAGGAATACATGCAAAAGGACTTAGAAAATGATGAAGGATTTTTAGAGAAACTGTGAATACATTTTCAGCTAAAGTTTCAAGCTTAAGTGAATCTCACAGAAAAGAACAAAAACTTCCTTCAAATTACCGAATGAAGCAAGTCAATGCATGTTGGCTAAGAAGAATTAAAGAATTAAAAGAAATGATAAATGAAACTGGTGCCTTGAGAAATAAAAAGAGTAATTTGTTTCTTAAACTTGTGGATCTTATAAAGGAACTTAATGGTCCCAATTTATTGATGGATACCATGATCTTATCAAAAGAATCTTTAATGGGGCAAATTAATGCATTAAAATTTGCTTGGGAAAATGAATTTACTGAAATTATAGACTTTTTTGAAGAGGAAGTTGAAAAATGGTTAGTTCGGTATATCAATAGGAATGATGAAGTTGATGACACGTTGCATCAATCAGAGATGTGATTCCATGAACTAACCGATTTATCTCAGGGAATTTCAATCAATTCCCTCAGATAAATTATTCTGAGGGAATTTGAAAATCAATTATTTCAAATTAAAACTAAACATGAAATTATTGTAGCACATTTAAGGGAGTATATTGAGGAATGGTTGAAAAACACATTAATCAGAATTACCAAACGAGAAAATCAATTTATCTGAGATAATTTGAAAATCAATTATTTGAAATTAAAACTAAACATGAAATTATTGTAGCACCTTTAAGGGAGTATATTGAGGAATGGTTGAAAAGGGCATTAATTAGAATTACCAAACAGGAAAATCAAGAAGCAGTTACAACGATTATGCCACCTCAACCACAACATGCACCTTTAAAAGAAACGGCTACAAGCAAGTGAAGGGTTACTAGAACTTTCCATCAGAGTGACTAAAGAAACAACCTTGTTCCCCATAATTCGTCTATTTTCTTCTACAATCATTTGTCATATTTCCTTCTATTTCTTAGTATCCCGTGAAAACTAGGTTCATCCTTGATTGTTTTTTTCTTATCTTCCAAGTCTTTTTCATTTTATGGTCTATGGGAGCCAATCCCAGTCCTCTTTGAAGGGCGAACACATACTTTTTCTTTAAACACATTTATTTTGTATTTAAAGACTTATATTATTTTTTAGACTCTGAGAGAACTACTCGGGATACTACATTATTGTATTCTCAAATACTTTGACCTGAAGCTTGAGTTTCCAAATGTTTTATCCATCATAATATTTTTTGTGCCTAATGAAATGATCATTTAAAGTTCTCTTATTTATGTAGTCCATCTTATTGATCTCTTTATTGTGGATATTGTTTACTGTCTTGATGAATGTTGTGATGGAAATGTCAACTTTTCATTTATCATACTCATTTGGTTTATCTACATTTTGAATATTGTATATATATGGTTTTCTTTTAAAGATACTTGTTCCCAATCCAAAGTATTATTTTGAATGTGAATATTAGTTTTTTTTTTTTTTTTTTAAGTCTGGTCCTTTTTAGATATTGTTTTATCTTTGTTTATAAGAAAAAGAGGAGTACGGCCTCTCTAAAAATGAAGGTGGATTCATATCTTCGTGAGGTTAACCTTAAGACCGTAAAATAGTCGTTTAGATCAGCAAAACATATTTAAAACAAACACCATATCTACAAGAAACGAGAGGAAGACCAATCACCATATTTTGTTTCCATAGTTGTTACAATGAGCAATAGTTTATATGACCATGCCACTCATGCCAAAGTTTTTTCATGTCATTGCAATGAGTAATACAAACTAATGAAATAGATGATGATATAAAGTTGTTAAATTTGTACAACTTGGTAATATCATCAACAATTTCAGTTGCTAAGACATGTGTAGGATCCTTTAAATCCTTGCTTAGGTGAGGTATTAATTCTATTGTTTTACCTTCACTTGAACGGGTGATTTGATACGTTGATAGAAGCTTGCATGAAAAACTTGGAACAAATAATACATCATTAAAATGACCATCATTTAGTTGACCTATTCTAGACCTTACAACACTAAGGCATTTATCATCATCAACAAATATTTTTTTGTTGTTACATTCATTAAGAGCAAAAAACATGGCTTTATCCTTATCCATATGATAAGATTCTCTGAAATTAATAAGACACTCAGTATAAGAATAAATAGATGTTGCATTGAAAGAAAAACTAGAAGTAGAAATTGCATGTCCATGACAAGAAGAGTTGGAAGAAGGATCGAGATTGATGTTGTTGTTCTTCATTGTTGCTTATAAGGCTTCCATCTTCTTGAAACATTTAGACTCCAGTTGACCATCTTGCCTACAAAAATTACAATATCTCTCAATTTTCTTGCATTTTGATTTAGTTCCTTTATTACCATTGGGAGTAGGAGCTTGCTAAGAGCATTTTGGGGACTTGTTTTGTTTGTAGTTGCAAGATTGTTGCTTCTTTAGATGCTTGTTTTTATTGTGCCACTAAGGATTTTTTAGATGTACCTATAGTTCTAATCAATTCAAGATGCAAGAGTTTAAAATTATTCAAAGGAGATCTTCAGTAAGTGCCCCTTAACTAATAAGTGTTTCTCTAGTGGAGTGGAGAGTAGATACAAAAACAAAATAAGCATTGACAAGCTTAACAAGAACGACATATATTAGTTGGTCATCTTCTTTCTTTATCTTACATTTTGCAAGTAAAAGTAAACTTAGAAAATCCTTAAAGCAAGAGAATCACTATGATTTAAAGAAATTAATTGATTTTCAAGCTGGTGGGATTGAATCGCATTATGTTTACTAAACATAGTTTCCATATTTGTCCAAGTTGCATCTAAGGCCTCAATTTCTTGAAGGTGAAACTATAAATCATGAGAGATTGTCAGACTTATTAGTCTGTGTGTTGAATCATTTTTAATGTTTCATCTGGCTCTCTTTAATGTATCAAGGGTGGTAGCTTTTGTTCCCTATGTAACCCAGTAAAGTCACTTACTTCATAGTAAATTCTCCATATGATATTTCCATGAGAAATAATTAGAATTGGTAAGTAGGATCTCACTTGGACTAGCCATACTAAAATGTGTAGGTAAGATTGCTTAAAAGCATAAACTGAGTGGCATTGAAAATAGACTTTAAATGATAAAATTATGTATGTTTAAAGAAAGACATAAAAAGTAACAAATGTGTCACACGGTAGGTAGAGGTTGGTCCACATAGTTATGGGTACATAATGAGGTTTTCAAGTTGTGAAAAAAAAAAAAACATTATTTTTTTCTAATTGTGTTCTATAAGTTCACTTTTACATATAAATTGCTTTTTAAAATAAGCGACCCACTTTTATAAAATAAGAGAATTTAAAAATAAGTGAAAATCACTTTTACAGTGTTTTTACTTGATAACTTAAAGTTGCATGCAAAAAGTAACTTTAAAAAATGTATTGACTTTAGGACTTTAAGTGATTCACTTTTATAACTTAAGTGAGATGCACTTGGACAATATACTTACTTTATAATTTAAGTTGCATGCACTTTTTCAACAAGTAGCTTGTGAAAGTAAAGACTTGGACTTAAGATCTCTATTTCATTAAAGTAACATTCAACCAAGTGAGTAATTACAAAAGATTTAACAAATGTTAGAAGAAGCAAGGTTTTTTTTGTTTACTCACATCCTTCTCAAAGTGTGTGCTTACCTTAAAACTCCAAACACCACCACACACAAAAATTTTCGAAAATAAATTTGAAACTTTATAACCTCAAGGATAGAACTTGGTTAGCCTATCTGTAAACTGTAATTGCCCCCTAATGTTTTTTATTTGCCAAGATTGCACAAGGCACAAGGCAAAGAGCATATGCGTAGCAAAAAAAATTCCTTTATGTTTCTGATTTGACAAGATCACACAAGGCACAAAACAAAGAGCACACACCAATAAAAAAAAAGAGCAAACAAAAAATATAAATAGAAAAAAAAATGAAATGAAATACTAAAACAATATGAAAGATAGTTTAAGAACAAAAAATAAGAAACGGTATACCTCCAGATATGATATACATGATTGTGTCTTGTGTAAAAAGAAACATTTTTTGTAGAAATGAAAAGCATTTCCAATTGAAAACAATGCTCTAGATGTACTATATTGTTTCACTCAACTTAGAAATTATCACACACAACATAATCTAGAAGTTCTTTGATGCATGTAGTGACATAAGTTCAATATCTCGATCAACAATAGGAGCAAGTCTTCATAGGAACACTAATACCATGTTTGATAAAGAGGGTGTATCTACACAAGTCAAACTCCTCAAGGCAACCACTCACATAAACATATCAAACATCAATACACCAGTGCATTACATGGTTAAAACCCTCAAAGAGGGAAACAGTCCATGGCCCTAGCCCATGCGATCACCTAAGACAATATATTAAAATGCAAGAAGAAAACGATTTACACAAGAATCTCTAACAATTCATCATCAACAAATTACCTTCCATGCTCTTTAAATCAAGATCAATGACTAATCAGGTGTTAAGCCACAAATCAAGTGTTGTTAGTATCGATGGTAAGATGAATCGTTATATCACTTTACGTCTAGAATATAATCGTGACCGTCATATTAGGTAATTACAAAAGAATAATAAAGAAACACATTTGACCTAAAGACACATTAGACCAAGTTGATATTAACTAATTCCTAAGGGTCTAAATATCCTAAAAGTACAAGTAAAGGACCGATGATAGTTTATTTAATTATTAAACAATATTTTGTTACAATTAGTGCAACCATTCATTGGTGCATGTGTTAGTTTATGCACATCAGTGCAATTGTTACATTAGAGCACTCATGTGATAGTGGTTGAATCACATGGAATGAAAAACATCCGATAAAACCTTCAGCCACCCACCTCTACTAGAAACCTCGATTATAAACAAAGAAGGGAGAAGTGGTTATACAAAATCCTCTGCTAGGTGGTGTTTAACTTGTAGTGAGATGATCTATGATGATGTTGTTACTGATTATGTGCTTGATTATATATGGACATTATTCATGTTGTTTTGATGGGTGTTCAGATAATTTTAGTTTGGCGAATTGTCATGCTAATTTGAATTGAGATATTTTCTTAATGTTACTATTAAGCTCAAAGTTCTGATATAATGGGTTAACATATCTTTTTATTATTAAAACAATCGTAATATCTTTGAAATTAAACAAAAAATTAAAGCAATGTTGAATTGATATGCACATTTGACCCTAAACTCACAAGTTGCAACCTTAAAATACAAAAACAGGTAAACATGGACTCTAATGTGGATGTTAAAAATGACACTAAAGTGAAATCTTTGGAAGATATAATGGAGGAAAAAGTAGAGGTAGAACTCAAGGATAAATTGGAGATGAAATTGGATGCTAAAGTGGAGGCAAAATCCAATGCTAAAATTTAGGCAAAACATGATTCTAATGTGGAGGAAAAACTTAAGGTTAAAGTGGATGAAAAGTAAGAGGCTAGAAACATGGGGAAACCAAAGAGCAATGTGGAGGTGAAACCTAAAGTTACAATGGGGGGGGAATAAAGGATAAAGTGGAGGCAACACATCAGGTTATTGTGGATGCCAAACCTGATGCTATATTTTTCATTGAACTCATTACGAAACACAACTCTAGCACCATCGTCAGTGCTATAATAATTTCCATCATGGCATACCACACATAAAACTAATGCAATTTCCAATGTCAACACATGCATGAAAATAAAAGGGTTCCAAATATGACGCTAAAACCATTGCAACAACCTACCTAGTGATAAATTTAGTGCCAAATATGAAGTGTTGTTGGCCCTCAATCAAGTTTTGAGGAAATCTTGGCCATGTTTGACCACTTTTTGGACTTCGACGCAGTGATCAAAGATGGAGCGCCCAAGCGGAGCTGAGATCGTGGATCTCACTTATTTTATGGGCTTTGTGGACCCAACATGGGGTTCTTAGGGTTTTGTAACGGGTTATGGGATGTCAGCCCATGGGTTTACCCATGATTAGGCCTTTTTGTAAATGTAAAAGTATAAATAAGTAAGAATGTAATTTAGAAAGGAGTTGATATCTGGGATGTAAGTGGCTAAGTGCAAGAGGCAAGTAGTTTTGAGTTACTTTGTGCAACAAAACATGTATGTAAGGCTCTGTGCTTGATAGAGGAGTTGGCCATGTGCCTCGACCTGATTTTGGGAAGGTGGATCTGGTGCTTAGTGCGCAGATCACTTGTCCAATGCGAATCTTGGCTCTATGGTTTAGTGTACAGGAGCAAACAAATGTAAGAGATTGAAGCCTAATAAAGAAGAAGAAGCAATTGGTGGACGTAGCCCCACACTAGGGTGAACCATGTATATCATGTGTTGATGGTTTGCTTTGTGCTATGCTGTTTATGTTGTGAATCTTCTTAGTGCATTGATTGTTATATATGATAGATAGATCTATGAATGCTTAGTGATTTATTTATGTTGAATGTGCTAGATCTAATTTATGATTCTAAGTGCGATGTGTATTTGTCATTGTTACTGCGTCGATCTTTCCTCAGTGTTTGTTTTGCGATGTGAATGAAGTTGATAAGCTAATGCATGTTATCTTATAAGTACTTTGTGAAGTGTTATAATCACATATCTGTGTCCCATCTTGGTTATAGACACCTGAGTCATGTAACCCCCTGCCTCTACCTCGGGTGAGACTTCACCTGCTTCGCAGGTGTTGCTGAAAGGGACAGTAGTTAGGGTTTTATTGGTGCATTGTTGAAGCGTTGAACCCTGGGTCTGCCCCTATGCCAACAAATGGTTCTGTTGTCGGGACCTGAAACTGTGATTGTTGGGAACTGAAGTAAAGAAAAGAGAAGCTTTATGCGTAGATCTGTTTTTGTAGTGCGCAGTATTCTACTTGACTTGTGAAGCTCTGTGCTAAGAAAGAAACCCGATCTGAGAATAGAGGTAAGATATTGAAAAATGTAAAGCTTTGTGCTTTGATAAGAGTAAGATAAGTGTAATTTTTTTGTTTCAAAAGCATCAATTTAAGTATGTTTAATAGATTATGTCCTAGTCTGAAAACTAGGGTGGAGCAGGAAGAAAGAGTTGATCTAACTAAGGCTAATAGAAATGAAGAAAGATATGTTATTCCTATGCATAGAAAGAGTTTTTGGACTAATAATTGGATGCAGGAATCTAGAAAGAATTTTTGCAGATTGTAGGTCCAACACTGTGATCCTAGTGCACAATACAAGAGAAAGAGAGGATTAACCCTATGTTATAACTACAGAAGACTGGGACATCTTGCTAAGAAATGCCCTGGTATAGGTCTTATTTGTCTTTGTTGTAAAATTGTTGGTCATGAGGTTGAGGATTGCCCAAGAATGATTGCTAAAGTTGAACAAATGAACATGATTCAAGAGAGTAAAAGCATGTTAGAAGATCATAATGAGAAAGGACCAGAGAAAGTTTAGACTACATTAGTACAGTTAAAAGAAGCAATGAATGATCACAAAGATGTCAGTTTACCAAATATCATGAAAGAAAAACAATGCATAAGTGAAAGAATAGGAGACTTCGACATAGACTACATATTGGATGAAGAAACACCAGTGGATATTATGACATAAGGCACTTGGGAAATTTTGGGAAAGCGTACTGTGGTACCTTCACTGGGAAAGAAATAGATCGACTGATAGAAGAACAAGAAGTTAAGTCAAAGAAACATAAGGCAAGAGAATTAGTTGTCGAAATTGAAAGAAAATAAGAAGGTTTGAAGGACCTATCCATGCAAGAAGAAAGTAAATCCACCCAAGAAGTGGTAAGGGAAATGATATTAACTTTGAACCCATTGGAAGTACATTAACACTGCAAAGTCACTACGATAGGAGAAACTAAGAATAAGAATGGAAAGAGAAATCCATAAATAGTTAGAGAGACTCAGATCACATGAAAGAAGGCAAGGAAGCTCAGTAAGAAGAAAGACATGCTGGAAAATCTACAGGGAGTTACAAAGAAGACTTCACAGGAGGTAGGTTTGTAGGATTTGAATCTCGCCGGAACAACAGAACCACACAGAATGGGACTTCGCCTCGGTGAAGCTATATGACCGTTGGAGGCACCCCGACCGTTAGAACGACGCTCTGGAATGGCTAGGAAACACATTTATGGGTGAATAGACCACATTTGGGGTGTTGATACCGCGCTATAACAGACAGATTCACATTGATGGAAGCAGTCCTTTCCGTTGCAAGAATCTGTTACGACGTTCGCTTATTTAACTCGTGCGACGTTGCGTCGGGACCACTTTTTGCCATCTGTGATTAACGTTTCTAACAGAGAACAGATTGTGTTTTGAGCTATGATTTCAGAACCTAGACATCGCCATCTGCTTGTTTACCCCGTCTGTCTGTTTGCCTACCCCAACGTACCCATTTAAAAGTGAGAATGTCGGGCGAACATACTGAGTTAGAGAAGTTCGTCTAAGAGGTCCTTAAGAAGTTTATGGCTGACAGAGCTATGTCTGAAGGTGTCCAGGCATTGTTGACTAGGGGACTGTAGGCTTCCCCTTCGACTACACGACATTCGGTTCATACTAACCCCGCCACTAAGAAGCGAAGTAAGCATCGCGATGATCTGGCTAATGCGAAGCAGATCCCGTCGATCTTACCTGATTATATCTCATCTTTGGCTGGCACAGTTAACTGTGACAACATCCCACGGGACTATGAGTACACTTTGATCACTACGTACATCCCGAAGGGGATACGCATAGTTGGAAGCCAGTTGGGACAGATCCCATCCCTGAAGAACAATGATTTTAACCTTGGAGATAGAAAAAACTATGCCATGCTCGCCCCTCATAGATACCTAATGAAGACAACCTTGGAAGAAGCCTCGCAAAGTCTCCCAGCCTTGGATTAAGGAGCTGGCGTAGTCCACAATACTTAACGTAATGAAAATTCCTCATTTTGGCCGACATCAGGAGGTTAACGCTTGCGTTAAAATCCTCTTGTCGTGCTATCATGGAGGATACATGTGGCTCGACAAGCGGATTACTATGGATCCAACGTTGATCCACCTGATCACAGGATTGAACATGTAGGGACCCGACCCTCAACAGTTCTACCTAGGGAAGACCTCAGATCTCTCCCTGGCACAACACATTAAGGAGGAATACGACAAAGTTGAGAAGGGAAAGCGAGGCTACAAGGTAGCCTCTATCCAGGATGGCGCAGTGCACCTCACTTGCCAACTTATAACTAACAATATTGTAAGAAAGAACCACCCCACATAGGTCACCGGGTTCGTGGTGGACCTCACAGGGAAATGTGTGGAGGGGATGCAGATGAATTGGGTGAGATACCTCGTCAATGATCTTGAGAAGGACTGCCACGAAGCACAAGATCAGGGATACGAGTTCCACTTCAGCTAGCTACTTGTGTTGATTTCATTTGTCGCTTGGAAAATGCCGAAAGGAGCTACCTTCCCAGAGATTGAACCTTTGGATCCATTGGCCGTGAAGTTCTCAACCTTATGGTATATGAATGACATATCGAAGCAATGGTAGTCGAACACATTGTTCCATGCCTACTATCAACAACTAAAGGTTGCCATTGATTCGTTCCCACACATGACACCATGCACATTGCACCAGTATAGACCACTATCTAAGTTTCGTGCAGATCCACATTTTATTTATATCACTGCACACATGGATGAGAGAAAGGAAGAATTACAATCATATTGCAAGATGACCGACGAAGACATGGAGCAGAGCACCAAGGAGTGGCCGGAGGAGTTTTGTGTACCGGTTGATGATGTCGAACTCTCCGACCCTGACATCATAGGAATCCCCTTGGTCACTCGATTTGAACATGCAGGACAGTCGAGTGTGAAGAAGAAAAAGAAAAAGGAGGAAGTTCAGAACATAGAGACTGATGAGGAGGACAACGCCTCGAAGGAAAATGGGCTTGGCTCGCCCGCAAGAGGAGGAGGAGACGAAGTAAATCAAGAAGTGGGAGGGGAAGAAGGAGAAAATCAAGGAGAAGGTGAAGCTACACCGTTGAAGGATCCCCCTACCGAGATAGAAACACTGAAGAAGAGGAAGGTTTCTCTAGAGAAACCTTCAACAAGAAAGAAGACTCGCGCCAGTAATCCCCACCTAGAGGCTACGCTCATAGAAGATGATATCAGTCTAGTCTGCGGAGTGATGGAGGATGCATCCGAAGATCTCTTGCAGAGATACAGAGTGAAGTAGGACGAACTATATGGTATGATAGAAAAGGAATTGAGCGAAGTACATGAAGCTATTCGCTCAGTCCGTGCAGTCCCTATTGTGCCTTCCTTGTCAGAGACTGCAGAGTTGGGGGATGAGCCAGTCCAACTTTGAAGACTTGCAGATGCAACAGAGGCTCGACTTCAGCGAGTCCAAGAAGAGAAGGGGAAGTCTATCGGAGCCTTGAAGCAAGAAAAAGAAGAGATCTTGGAGCAATTACGAGTTGTGCGGTACTGTGTAACTGCATATGAAAAAGAGAAAGATGAGTTTCGGGCAATGATCGAGGAAGACAAAGAGAAGATACAGAGGGAAAAGGACCAACTACTCGCAGAGAAGACTGCAATCAAATAAGTGGTGAGAAAAGCACTTCGCTCTGTGTCAGGCTTGGCACAGGAGGAAAATGAGGCAGTCAAAGTTCAAGTGATGAATCTCGCTGAGGCTATCTAGTAGCTTCAAGCAAGGGTAACAGAGTTGGAGATCTAAGCAATACCAAGCACCCCGCAGGAAGTGTGCGACCAGAGGGAGGAAGCCTCTAAGAGCGGAGTCAAAAGGATTAGAACCCTCACCTCAGAATGCAAACAACTGAGCAACAGAAGCGCGTAGACCTACGAACACATCACAAAAGATCCAGAGTTTAGGAAGTTAGAAGCGCAGCTACATGGGGCGCAATGACAGGCACTAACAGTTCAAGCACAGATGAAGTCACTCACTGCAGTTGAGAGAATGAAAAGATCACAAGAATAGCGTGTGGCCCAACAACAAATTACTTCCATCCAGGGTAGAGTAATGGAAGTCACACAGAGACTACAACAGGTGTAGGAGGAAGCCTGCGTGGTTTTTGAAGAGATCGAAGGACAAGGTTTGCAATTGGACCAAGTGGTTGCGACAGTGGAACAGTGCCTCGAAGGACATGTTACAGTGTAGATGATCCAAGAGCTTGTTGAGCAGGAGGCTCAGGCGAAGCAACAAGTCGAAGCGGCTCAAGCTAAGCTCGAGGCCTTCAAAGTAGCATTTCCTAGATTTGAGTGACTCAAGACGAGTCACATGTGAGTGTTGGGGGCTTGTTGTCCCTCGACCAAGTTTTGAGGAAATCTTGGTCAGGTTTGACCACTTTTTGGACTTCGACGCAGTGATTGAAAATGGAGTGCCCAAGCGAAGCTGAGATCCCAGATATCACTTGTTTTGTGGGATTTTTGGACCCAACATGGGGTTCTTAGGGTTTTGTAATGGGTTATGGGATGTCGACCCATGGGTTTACCCATGATTAGGCCTTTTTGTAAATGTAAAAGTATAAATAAGTAAGAATGTAATGTAGAAAGGAGTCGATAATTGGGATGTAAGTGGCTAAGTGCAAGAGGCAAGTAGTTATGAGTTTCTTTGTGCAACAGAACATGTATGTAAGGCTTCGTGCTTGATAAAGGAGTTGGATCTGTGCCTTGACCTGATTTTGGGAAGGTGGATTTGGTGCTTAGTGTGCAAATCACCTGTCCGATGCGAAGCTTGGCATTGTGGCTTAGTGCACAGGAGCAGACGAATGTAAGAGATTGAAGCCTAATAAAGAAGAAGAAGCAGTTGTTGGACGTAGCCCCACACTAGGGTGAACCACGTATATCATGTGTTGATGGTTTGCTTTATGCTATGATGTTTATGCCATGAATCTGCTTAGTGCATTGATTGTTATATATGATAGATAGATCTATGAATGCTTAATGCTTTATTTATGTTGAATGTGCTAGATCTAACTTATGATGCTAAGTGCGATGTGTATTTGTCATTGTTACTACGTCGATCTATCCTTAGGGTTTGTTCTGCGATGTGAATGAAGTTGATAAGCTAATGCATGTTATCTTCTAGGTACTTTGTGAAGTGTTATAATCACAGATCTATGTCCCAGCTTGGTTATAGACACCTGAGTCCTGTAACCCCCCCTGCCTCTACCTCGGGTGAGACTTCGCCTGCTTCGCAGGTGTTGCCGAAAGGGCCAGTAATTAGGGTTTTTTTGGCGCGTTGTTGAAGTGTTGAACCCTGGGTCTGCCCTTATGCCAACAAATGCTTATTTATGCCAATGTTAGCACTAGGAAAATTCACTCAAAGAAAAAAAATGTGCTAAAAAAATATGCTAAAGTCAATGTTAATCACCTATTTTGTTGTAGTGCAAGCTGCCTTGAACAATTTGTGCATCCAACTAGTTTCCCCTTTCAAATATCTTGATCTCGACAAATAAGAATATGTAGTGTTGAATTAAAAGAAATTTTCAAAGTGTTGACTTAAGGTTTGTAGGTTCTAAGGCAAGATCCAAATAATACCTAGCTTAAAACTTGATTGAGATTGAAGTTTTCTATTGGTAAATAAACCCACATCAAAGAAATTTTGAATAAGTGAAGACAATCTCTAGTTGACTTAACAAGCTATGGCCCTCGTAAAATCCACATAAAGGGAGAGGTTAAATACAATATCATTATCTGACTTGTAGTAGCATTGACACCTGCTAGATGAGCACTATGAATAGACTAATTCTAGTGGTTCCTTGTATTTCTCAAAGAAGGGAAAATGATTGGAAAAACTACATGACAATTTTGAGCATTCAAGATTAAAATATGATCATTACTCCAAAGAAATAAAGCTCTCCCAACCACCTTTAAAATAAATCAAGAAATACTCCCTAGAAAACACAATATGGAAACAAAGCATTAAACAAAACTCTCTCTTCAATACCATCCATTAAATACATATAAGATTGATAGAAAGAACAAAACTTTGGATACCTAGGTTAACATGAACATAAAACTCAAACTCAAGAAGTAGCAAATTCAAAATTTTGGGCTATACAACATATTTACTATTGTCCAAGGTCAGGTTAGAAACAACATATGCATCTCACCATTACCCAAAATCATAATATTGAGACAATGCATAAATTGAAATCAACAATATAATAGTGTAGTATACCTAGGGAGGTAATATGGGGTACCTAGGGGGGTACCCAAGGGGAATAATAATAGTTATCTAACTATTATTACCTCCTTTGGGTACCTCCCTAGGTAGGGAGGTAATATGGGGTACCTAGGGAAGTACCCCATACTGCCTCCCTAGGTATACTACAAATAGAGAGCCTGATGAAATGAAATTGAACCATTATATTCATAATGTGCATGTCACCAAAATAGTTAAGGAATACCTCTTATGCAAAGTAGCTTGAAATCCTTGTCTCAATGTTGAAATTGACCCAAGCATAATGATTCACTACTCCATCCACAATGGGAATGAGCAACCATAAATATGAACTTTCTTTCTAAATTCAACTTCAAGTAGTAGTAGCATAGGAAAAGGTTCGATTCTTTTTCTGATACTAAAATTCTAAGATCCAATCACATACAAGGTGAAATCGTTGCATTCACTTGAAGCTTGCCTTATTTTCTACTACCATATATGATAACATCATCTATGTAAGGGATGGAGCAACAAATGTTGAAGTAATCTATGAGAATCACAATACCTTTCTTTGTTGCTTCAACAACCAACAATTTATGGATATGCTAAGTCAATGCAACTCCACTATGAAATTGGCAAAAGGTGCATTATGATAGGAATTATTGAAGAATGTGTAGTGAAGGAAACAAAACAACATGAAAAGAATAAATAACCTTAAAACCTTGGAGTGAAGGTAGAAAACAATGCTAACCAACCATATACTCAACAATTGCAGGTGACCTATAGAATTTGAAAATGAATAAACTCAATGAAACTTTCCATAAATGCATCTAGTATTATGGTGCATATAATTTACATTGCAAACTTTAGGAACAACATACTCTATATTTTTCACTATTTAACATAATTTTCTTAAAGCAACAATGAACATAAATATCTGAGTTTAAGTTTTTTAACCAATAACAAATCATAAAATATAAGAAAAAACAAATATTTTGATTACAAGATTTAAGTAAACCAAAGTTTCCTTTTAAAAAATAATTAGAAAACTAGTTCATATAATTTCCAACAATGATTAAAAATGACTACATTACTTTATGAATAAATAAAAATAACTTTTTTTTAGATTAAACCATGATGACTAGACTTCTAGTTCTTATATATATATATATATATAAAAGCATTAAGTACAAATTCTTGAACTTGGCATCTTAGCTTATATAAGATTGGATATTGCAAGGAAAGATATAAAAGTTGCACCAAAAATAAAAGTTGACCATATGTGTTGAGGTGCATTGTATTGTTGTTGTTTTAATGGTGCTCTATTCCTTGAATTAATTAGAAAATCGCATTATCCATATGAAGTAGGGATAACTTTAAGGATGAAAATTTATATTAAAATGTAGAAAGATGGGCTAATCTTACTAGTCTTTAATATGTAAAATGTAAAATGTTTGGTGATAATTTTGTAAAAATATTCAAATTTCTAAGGATTTTATGTAGTTTCTATAAATTTTTGGCAATTTTAAAGGTAAAATAATTGTATTCCATGGAAATTGACGAATTGTTTTTTGGGAAAACCATGAAAAATTAGTCCATTGGCGAAATTTAGCCCTTAAAATAATCTATGATATGAAGTAGCATGACATGCATCCTCCTAAAGGAGTGTGACAATCACCATCAATTCATGATACGAGGGACAACAATTACCATCAATTTATGATATGAGGGACCATGGTTTGTTTAGAAAATTGCATTATTCATATGAATGGGGCATGGCATGTATCCTCCTTAATAAGCATGGCAATGACCATCAATTTCCAAAATGAGGGACCATGGTTTGTATAGAGAACTCTATTATCCATATCAAGGGGGATGTCATGTATCTATTTAATAAGCATGTGAATACCCAACAATTTATAATATGAGTGGCCATGATTTGTTTAGTTCTCTCATGTTCTTGTCAAGGTGTGCATGCATAGCATCAACCTTGTATTTGATATTCTTGATATTCTTATTATGGATGCACATTGATTCACCGAGGGGATGGGTTTTCTCTTTAAGAGAATCATATTTTAGGTTAGGGGGATGCATTTTGTATTAAATTGGCTAATTGAGCTTTAGAGGTCTTTGATTACATCTTTAAAGATAAATTTTGGGAACTAAAAGAACGACATGTCATTGTGCCTTCTTTGGTAACATGAGCTAGGTCTTACAAAGGAAACAAGGTGTTATGCGTAATGGATAATTTTTAGGAACACTTTTAAACACTAAGTTAAATCATCCATATCCAAATTTATGCTTCTATTATTATGTTCAAAAGAATTGAATCAAAGGCTTCCTTGAACCAACAATGTGAGCGTATGTCTTGGCCAAATTAATGAAGATTGGGTGTGAACTAATTGATTTAATTATTAAAGACAAATTTACAATGCATTCAATGTCACACACTACCCTTTTTGAAGGATAAATTAGGCTCTCCTAAAATTGCATAAATCTCTTCTTGATTATATAATGAAGGTGATATTTTATTAATAAAAAAAGCAAGGGTAGTAAAACTAAGAGTTAAATATTGAAGCATCTATAATCTTTCTATAAACACTTACATCATCTCATTAGAAAGAGACACAAAACACATTAACAAAGTAAGTATCTAGATTAACATAATTTAGGGGAATGCCAATATAAAGTTTAAGGGAGACAATTACATGAGCAAACTAAAGAGAGACGTTATGTTTCAATCATTTCATAAACTTATAGGCAATGGAACTATTTCTTATACTTGTCACAATGGAACTATTTCTTATACTTGTTGTCACTCTTAACTTGATTTTGTTGCCAAACTTTATTTTGATGCATCACACTTGAAAAAAAAAAGATTCTCCATTTAGCATAAATCAAGGTTTTCATTGAGAAAAGAGCTAATCGATGCACCTCATACAACCTCTTGAGCTCATCCTTCAACTTTCACCACAATGGATATTACATAAGTCTACCAATGTGATGATTGATTTGACATTGTTGAGAAAACTAATTATCTAAGTTGAAGCTTGCAAGCCATTAACCCATAATTGACTCACCCACTTGCAATGCTACAAAATATCAACAACATCACTCTTTTCCTCTCCAGAAACCTTTCCAGGAATATTAATGGTAATATCAAAGCTTCATTCAAATTTGAAACAAAAATTTCCCTTTGACTTTAAAATGAACTCCCCTACCTCAACACTCCATGAGTTTCCTTCTACCACCCCACATAAAATCTTATTAGTATCTTTGAAAAACCATTGAAAAGAAGTTGTAAAGAATGTGATGAATGATATACTTGTAAGCTTATTAAAAGCTTCATCTCTACACTGAATAATATTCTAAGCTTATGGCAACCCCTTCTTTCAATATGATCTTGCACTGTAACACACTTTGATCTTGAACTCTCAAGATCCAAAAATTTCAAAGAAAGCATGGCAAATCAGCTAAACCCACACATCATAAACATATCAATATAGTGGTAAAGCTTTCAATTAACACGAATATCATATAAATAATAGCAATTTCAATATTCGTGAAGTGTGCCACTGAAATCAATGGGTGGTGAGCCTTAAGATAAGGCCATGGAGAAACCAATATGAATCGAGTGAGAGACTGCCACGTTACAACTATTTAAATCATAACCCCTCATCATTTACTCCATTCACAGTCGGAGGCGACGGGTAGGCGACTAGCATGGATACATTTGCTGCCACTACTATCACTGCACGCACTTGTATAAACTCCTTTCCCAGAGCCGGTGGTGCAGATGATGTCCAATCCCATGTGAAATTCGGCAAAATCGGCTTCGGATGGAACCAACGTGGTCAATCTTCATACAAACTTAGACATAAGAGCAGTAATAGAACGAGAGGAAGCAGGGGAGTCTCGGTCTATGCAATGGCGGATTCAGCAGCAGCAGTGGACCAAAAAACTGAAAAATTCGTGGTGCCGTCTGTGCAGAAGGCCTGGATTTATAAGGAATATGGGGCTGCCAAGGACGTTTTGCAGTTGGACGATGGGGTTCCGGTGCCAGAGGTGAAAGAAGATCAAGTTCTCATTAAAGTCTGCGCGGCGGCACTCAATCCCGTCGACTTTAAGAGGCGGCAAGGGAAATTTAAAGCCACTGACTCTCCTCTTCCCGTAAGTACCTCGAATTCACTGCATCTTTTGCTGTTCATGGCCGTCTGATGTTGCATTTAGTTCGCACAATTCGGATGTCTGCTGTAGTTTTGCTAAAATTATGGTGAAAGTGGAGCAGGAGTCTGTTTGGTCTGTCTTGATAAATTTTCACACAATTCGCAGGGATTGTTCTGTCATTATTTGGTTAAAATTTGCATTATTTGGAAGCATTTAAAGCATCATTCATAAAAAAAAATTCACGTGGTCAAGGAGGTGTTTGTGTGGTTTGTGAAAGTGGTGTGTTGTTAATACCCAATCAGTCTCAAGTCTCTCCAGCAACATGTTTCTCTCTCTTGGGTTGCTTGTGCTTTTGCTTATGTTTCCCATTGAGACCGGGGGTAAGTCTTGGGCTACTTTGACAGAATAGATATAGATACCCCAGTTGCAACTTAGCTCATGATATAATTGCAAGTTTTGGTACATGATTGGAATTTTGTTTCATATTAACACTCTCATCCTATTTGTGGTTATTGGCAATAATCCCACATGCATAACAATTGGAAGAAAGAGGTGGTTAATAATGCATTATCCACACCAAAAGTTCTGCCAATTTGAAATTTGGCTATGGGGTGCAGGTCCTTGGGTTGATGCGAATATGGTGGTAGATGTTATGCAATGTCCATATTAATTGCAAGTTCATGATTGGGATTTTATTTTGCATTAATACTCTTAATTGTATGTTGTGTATAAGTGTATAATCCCACCTAATTGTGTATTGTGTGTGCGTTGTGTATGATCACACCTAATTGTGTACTGTATGTGTATGTGTGTTGTGAATAATCCCACATGCATAGCGATTGTGAAACAAAAACATTTCCTATCCACATCCCTACTCTTCTTCCAAGCTTTTCCAATCCACATTAATACTTTCCCTCTCCCTCTAATTGTGGTGTGTTGGGTGTATGTGTGTTGTGACCAGTGTTTTAAAAAC
>ML776970.1:830788-841657 GCA_009831015.1 Picea engelmannii | reverse complement strand
AACGGTTAAATGATCTAGTCTTCGTGCAGTACAACCTCCGGCTTAGGCGCAACCAATTGTTGAACAAAAGACCCGATACAGATCCTATTGTGTTGGATGATGTTGATCCAACTTCAGATTGGGTAGCAGAGACTCACCCACCAAAGTTTGATGTTGACCATGATTTGGAGATGGAGTTAGCAGGGCAGGCTAAGATGGATGCAGATCCACTATTAGGGCCTCGCGGTCCGATTCTAGTGTCAGACATGGCAGGCCCTAGTGGAACTGCAGGCAGGCGTAGTCGCTATCGTATACCTCGTGTGCCTCATCGCGGTCGTACTCGTACTACTACAGCTAGTGCAACTTCAAAGTGTGTAGTCACAAATGTCCCTGATGGTGATGAGTCTGAGGCCGAGTCTGAGTCAGATGATAATGTCGAGGGCGAGGATGCCCATGCCATTTCTACTTCTAGCAGTAGTGATGATTGATCATTTATCATGTTGATCAATGAGATAGTGCCTTGTAGTCTTGACTCTTGCTAGTATGTGTTTTGTTGTTGTGGTCTATAGAGGACCGAGGCCATTTTGACTCTAGAGCCTCCTTGATTATGTATTTATGTTTCTATCTCTAGATATGTATTGCACTTGGTGCCATTTTGATATATTCATGAGCATACTTTGGATATGTTGTCTCTAATTGTCTCTAATGCTTTGGAAACATGATTTAAAATCTTAAAAATATATTTTTTCGTTAAAATTTAAATATTTTATCTATTTTTTAAAAAAACCAGTTCATTGAAACCGGTTCGACCGGTTCATTACCGGTTCCGGTTCAGGTTGGACCCTCGACCGGTTCCAATTTTTAAAACTATGCATATAAGTATGATAACTCTAGTCTTGGGCCCTTCCCTCCAACCTATACTTCATATTTATATGGTTGGAAGTAGTTTTTGTCATTGGTGCTCGAGATCCTAGGTATACAAGTCTACGACCTTTGTGATCTCTGCTCAAGACCATACACTTTGTGCAATTTTTATTTTTAAGGCCATTTTGAAGGTGCTCACAGGTTGCTAAAGAGAAACATCTGAGTTGCTCGTGGATTGCATGAAGGAAACTCTTGAGAATAAAGAAAAGGCTCATAAATTTTTTGAAACGAGTAGTAAGTCAAGGAGAGGATATACACAAATGTCTTGGCTCAATTGTATGTGATCAAGGATGACTAAATATAGCTATAACAATCAACTTAATGCCTCTAGTTCCTTTCTTGATTAGATCAAGTCCATTGGTGTTGAAGTGAAGGACAATGAGCAATGCATAGTTTTCTTTGTAGTCTTCTGAGTTCTTCGGTGGACTTGATTGTGGCCATCAATAGAGCTACAAATGTGGAGAATATCAAGATGGATGAGATTCTGGATCAATTTTTGTATGAAGAGGCTAGGAAAAGAACTTTGAAAATGAGCATTGATCCAAAATTTGGTAACTAGGGGTTGATTTAAGGAGAGAAAGGATGAGAGATCTAGTAGGAGTAGATCTAGATCTAGAGGAAAATCTATTAGTAAAGGTAGAAAGAGACAAGATTTGATCTACTAGAGGTGCCATCAAGGAGGACACAAGAAGAACAAATGCAAGGATGAACCCTTGAAAGAGAAAGAAGAAAATAAGGTTGATTTTTTTGTTGTGAGGGAAACATGTATTGCTCTTCTACATGCTTGTCAACCAATGTCCACAAGGAGGTATGGTTGATTGATTCAAGAGCTTCCTTCCATATGAATCCTCATAGAGAATGGTTTGTGGATTGTTACCCTCTCAAGGGTAACGACATTTGGATACCCTCAACAATGTCATGGAGTTGCTTGCATGAGATATCATGCATCTCTTTGTCAGATCTAGACAAAGTCCTTCCTTTTCTCCATTGAGACATGATCCTCTTGCTAGCTCAACAATGATGTAACCTCAGTTCAGATCAGATGCTCAGATATCATATGCACTTTGATGGTCCAGTTTACTTCAGAGACATTCCATGCGTAATACTTACTTTAGACATGATGATATAACCTCCTGGCATGTCGTGAAGTTGTGATTACCTATCAATTGTTGATTAGTATTTCATAACATACATGATTTTATTACTTACGTCGTAGTACCTTGGGGAACAAGTTTTCGTTTAGAAGCGTGTCTTTTCCTAAGATAATTCATACTCCTGGGTGTTTAGACTTGATAGCGCCATACATATCCTAACCATGCATCTCCCTAGTATTATTTGTGTCCATTCATATAAAAGATAATTGCATCCCATCATGTATGACTTCTCAAAGGTCAAAAGGAAAGGTCAAAGTTAAAAGCCTAAATCAAATAAAGCCACAAAAGACTAAGAGGTGAAGAGTGAAAAGTAAAAAAAGACAAGAAAAATAAAACTTGAGCAATGCCCCTCATTAAAAGGCCAATGCCCCTAGTCCTTGGTTGTCTAAAGAAAATCTAAAGAATAGGGACTTGTTCAATAAAATGAACATCTAAAGAAAAAGGCTTAAGGGGTAGTAAAAACTAGGCCGAGGAAGGTAACTCAATGAAAATCTCCCTCTAGAAGGCTATTTTAAAAAATGCCTAGTTAAACTAAAGCAACCTATGCATGTCTAAGACTTTGAAGGTCATCACGCGGATCATTTCCCTTCCCCTTTCGTCACTAATTACATTAATTTCCCATCTTTCACCTAAAAACTTAGGAAATGTGGGTTTTTCTTAGGAATGGATTCATTTAAAATGGTTAATAATGTTCCCCTAGGTAACACTTAGACAAGTGTTCAAATTAATTAAATTTCTTATGTTTTACTAAGAAATGGTCACCCGGGGTTGCAAATTAATGATCTACTAGGAGGTTAAACCCATCATTATAGGTGGATATTACACATTGGAATATTATTGGACTTATTTGGATTATTTGACTATTTTGACCCCCTTCTAAGAGGGGCTCTCCCCCTTGAGCATTATTTTATTCCACCTTTGACCCTTTCTAAAGGAGAATTATTATTTTATTGTATGAGTGTTACCCCCCATTTCTAGGGGTAACTAAGGAGATGATGTCTCGAGGCCTGCAGGTTGCAGACATGGAGTTCCAAGAGCTAGATGAACGGACGAAGCCTCGCTTCTCACCATACATCACCACTGATCGACAATAGTAGCGTCCACCACACCAGCCCGACCCACAGAGGACAGCAGGTCTTGCTTCATGAGGTAACAAGTCCGGTCTAATGGTAAGTGTCGCTTTAATAATTGAAGCATTTGAACATGTTGCAAATGATCCTCTTTTGATTGTGAAACGTTTGCTTGGAATTTATACCTTTTGCCTTGTTTCACCTTGGTGGTTGACATGGTTTCCTAGTAAGTGGGTCACCCTCGGGAAGAGCGTTGCTACTGGGGTCTCCTTGAAGGGTCATCGTACCATTCCCGCTCATACTTACCACTTTCCATGCTTCTTCCCCTCCGTTTCCTCATCTCTTGGGTTTTAGGGTTCATTGACCCCAAGAAGGGCTTGTACCTCGTTTCATAGGAACAAGGGGCTAAAGGCCCAGAAGGGTTGTAGCTGGAAAAAGATAAGATCCATAAATTATTCTCTAGATGCTCGCCCTAAGGTCTTGAGAGCAATGAAATGCTTCTCCATAAAAAGGTGAAGGACCTGTAAAAAAAGAAAACACATAATTAATAAATGTCCTGCTTGTTGGGGAAATGCATTTTGTGGTATCCTTTACTTTCCATTGCATATGGCACTTTGTGTGTTTCTAACTTCAAGTGGAATTGCAGTACTCTTTACTTTCCATTGTACATATTACTCAATGTTTTGGACCCTAATAAATTAATGGCAATAAAGGGCTTGGAAAAATGTTGCATTGCAAATGGAGTAGCACACCCTCCACAAAGGCACCCATAAATGAGACAATATGAACCCTTGTATGTCAGGAGCCCCATGTCCGAGAGTATTTCCCCCTCGCCCACCTCATACACCTCATACTCATTTGATGGCCTAGAAAGGGGTCTTCTTGGGAAACATTCCTTGACTTGGGGATTGACCATGACACCCATCGCATACCTAAACTAGGCAAAGTTTATAAGGTCTTTGAGCATGTGACTAACTCAAGAAAAGGGGATTTAATGCACTTGTTTGAATGGTTATTTGATTAAATGTGGCTTACTTGGCATGATTCATGTGACTTGTGGACCCTTGGAGGCGTACTTGTTTGTCTCTGTAGGTCCTTTC
Organism: Picea engelmannii; assembly: GCA_009831015.1. Classification (NCBI taxonomy): domain Eukaryota; kingdom Viridiplantae; phylum Streptophyta; class Pinopsida; order Pinales; family Pinaceae; genus Picea; species Picea engelmannii. The sequence continues at coordinate 837,430 of ML776970.1, read as the reverse complement.
CCGGTGGAAGCAGTTTCATGGAGGGACTAGGCCACTTGGACCTTCATAGGGGCTTGAATCCCATAGGATGGATGATGCGCCCCACTCATTAGGGGCTTGAGATGGTGAGTGTTGCCTTTGGAGGCACCTTGGCAACCTTGAAGGATGACATTGAAACCCCTTGCACCTAAACGCTGGCCTTTGGATGCCTAGGGAGTCACACCCTAGCCCTTGACGTCACCTTGGATGATGGGGGTTATGGCGGGGTTTTGATGGTTCAAAGATTATGTGGTGCTATTTGAAAGAAGGAAGATCCATGACATGCTCCCTAGCACATGACGAGATGACACATGACCTTTGGAGGCCAAACGATCTTCACATGGAGGCTCAACGTTTCATTTTGAGGTCTAGCGTCACCCTTCTAGGACATGACATCAGCCCTTACGGGTTTTAATTTAATGTTATTTTCATTTTTTCAAATTGTAAGGAGAAATTAGAGGGTCGACCCTCTTTCTATTTTTTTGTTGACATTTAAAGTGGACAAATAAAGTTTAGATGACCTTGTATAAATAAAGGTCATCTCATTTTCATTTTATCATCATGTTTTTGAGAATTACATAACATTCTTGGCTGAAATTTTCTCTCTACTTGGGCAATTCTATCTCTCTCTCTTCTTTGGTGCATTTTGGATGGAATACTTGTTTGTCAGAGGAAAAAGGCTAGTGCTATCTCTTGGATGCTTGCTTCTTGGCAATTGTGGTGGAATATTCTTGATAAGTAAGGGTTTTTCATGCTATCTCTTCGATCAGGTAAGAAATTTATGCAATTGTATGTTTTCTTCTTGATTTCAAGGTTAATTTGTCAAAACCCTTGGAGGAGCCATAAGGGCATACACCCTCCAACAAGATCTATCTTTGTTGTCATTGAAAAGGCTATTTTGCTAAGGTTGTTATAAGGAGTAAAAGGGCTTACACTCTTGTAGATTTACCTTGCTAAGGTTTGTTTGCTTTAGAGAGTAAAAGGGCTTACACCCCTAGAGAAGTAATAAACCCTAGCTCATAAACAAGAGACCCCATAACCCAATAGATAAGGCACTAATTTTTTTGCATTGGAGATTGAATATTGTGCATTGGTAAACGTGATATCAAGGAGATTGAATTGTTCAAAGTTAGAATTTGATTTTACATGCTTTAAGCTATATTGTTCCCTAAGAGCGTCTTGATTAGCCGAGTAACCTAGCTGCTCTAATTAATATTTAGCTACAGCCAATAGGGTTGCAGCAAATTCACTCTTTTATCACTCTTCTACTGCTGAAATTCGCTTCTAAGCCTTGGTTATTATTCTAATGGTTATAAGCTATTGTTTGGGTGGTTTACTTGTTGATTTTAGTGGCTAGGATTTGCTGTTGTAGCAAAAGTTTGCTACAGACATAAGGCTGTTATAACATCTTGCTGATAACACTCAAATAACAGCCCTCTTTGCTATCAAAGTCTTGGTTTTATCATTGGAAGATTGTCTACTAATTGTTAGCTTTGTTTTCTAACATCATACACTTGACTTTGGTGCTTTAATTTACAGCTGTCATAACTTGTTTACTGCTGATATATATTTCCATACTGCTGCAATTTTGGGACAGCAAGGTTTCTTGCTAAATCCCCATTGGTTTTGAGGCTTTATTCATTATTATTTGTCTTTTTCTGGGAAGGTTTAACGTTGTTTTGCAGGTACATAACCTTTGGCAACCTCCATCAATTCACAAGACTCTTTCTCAAGCCTCTTTCCAATCTTTGAACTTGACCTATAGGGGCTCTCTTGCATCACTTCTCATCTCCCATCGCAATCCCCCTAGGGTCACTTGGGAAGCCTCCATTGTGTTGGATTTATCCTTCACTAAAACAAGGGGGGCATCTATTGAGGTGACAATGATAGGTGTTCCCAATTCTGTCTCACACTTGGTGTTTGGGTTGGGCTTTGCCCAAACTACAATCTGTGTGATAACAATGACCACATTTGATATATTATTTTATTATTTTCCTTGCTCATGGTTTGTTAGAGAAAGTGGTTTTGGTATTAAGCTGGCCTGTGATTTTTTCAAGTTGTTTGAGGCTTCTCTTCACCTGTAAAAAAGGATGTACTCTTCATTTGTACTCACTGGAGACTAAGGAAAGGATATTTTGTTGCAAGCTATTGTCTATCATTTTCTTGGGTAAATTTATTGCTTCATTGGATGGTAGCTTAGATTTCTAACGCTGAAGTGGATAATACTGCACACTAGAGGAACAAGCTAAGGAGTTAGGAGGTAACTCTAACCCCTTCTTTTTCTGTTTTTTGTCCTAGATATATTTAGAAAAAAAGATCTAATGATTTCTCTCTATTATGTCCAAATTTAATTGCTGAATACTAGCATGTTGTAGGTTGCTTTGTAGTTATTGATTCAACCCCCTATAGCATAGACCCTAGATGCCCTATGCCTGGTGGGTTTCCCCCAGTCCTTAGTGAGGGAAGACATCGATATTTTTCAGTTATTTTACCTTGGATCTGAGTGACCCCATAGCCCAATAGTAGGTTCTCCATCCCCCTTTTCCCAGTCAAACCCAACAAAAATTTCACCCATCACTTTTTATTTTATTGAGCTTAATTGCCATATATCACTTTAATTAATTTGCTGGCCGATCCATTACTTTGACGTCTCTTGACCAGCCGTATGAGGGTTTGAGTGCTATTTTGTTTATTTTAACCAAACCCCGCCTTGTTATTAAGTGTATTATAGGCTAGATCCGTTTCCGTACATCTCTGTCATCATTTATCTTTGCCTGATCCACGTTCTCGGTCATCTCCTATGGTATTTCAGGGTCGAGATCTAAAGAAAGAAGTCATCCATCTTGTAATTCATTGAAAGTCGTTTTGATCGCCAACGTTTTCAGCTACCGAACTATTCAAAGATCTTCCCAAGCGACCCAATAATTGCCTTGATTGTTACTTCTGATCCCAGCTGTCAAACTGCAGAGTGTTTTAATTTCAGAGTTGAATCAACACAGTTCATCAAAAGGGTCGATTGCAGTTTGTCTTAATCCAAATCTTTTCCAGTTGCTAGGCTACGTCCCAGATCTGCCCCATTGCTATTTGCTTGATCTAAATTGATGCAATTATTGCCCAAACGATCAATTGGAATCTCACTGTGGCAATTTATTTATTGATGGATTAAAGGGTTTCTGGAATTTTCCGACTGCATATAGTCTCCTCTGGTAAACGTCTTATGATACCTTTGATTCCTATCAACTATGAGATCAAATTGATGTGTGAAATGTGCCAGACGATCTCTGTCCAAGGGTTATTTAACTGTTCAAAAATTTGCAGGAAACGTGTTCATAACTGGTCATTTGGTCACATATCTGCCTATCTTGAATTACCACAAACGATGAAGGGATTGTGTATATCGTTCCATGGATTTTGAGATTTCAAGGGTTGATACCCTAGCGTATTTACTATAGCGGTGTGAATGATATAGAGGTTTCCTTAGAAGCATTTTTATCCTCACTCGCTTTACACGACTCCTGCAAGTAAACCAACCCCAAGCATATCTAAACGACCCAAATCTTCTGCTTGTATGTTTACCTCATCCTCATATAGTCCCGGTCCATAACAATGGGTGCACAGTAAGCTAATGTTGGTCTATGACAGATCTTTAGGGGCATCGATTAGCACATAATTTCATATCTCAAGACCGACCTGTCCCTTACTGTTCCCGGTCACATTTAAAAAACTCATAAATTCGCCATAGCATATCCTCAATCTTTGGAAACGCTGCAAAGCATTTTTTTTTAAGCTGTCCCTATCCAGTGATCGGATTACCTTCTGTCTCTTTCACACCAGTTATCCATAATCTCAATTTTCAGGGTTGGTATGCAGAGAGAAGATACATTCCAGTTTGACTAATCGTTTGGATCTCATTACTGCTCTTTCTTGATAATTTTTGAAACCACATATGCCCAAATCCCAGAATATTTCCAACGATTTGTTGAAAGCATTTGACATCACCATACTCTGTCAATGAGCCGATTTATGTTACAACAGTGACCAATATTTATATGCAGTTTTGGTTTGAATGATGATCTAAACCATTTGTAACTTTGTCATTTGTCACTGGTAAATAGGGGACGATCAGTAAAGTTAAAGTTTTAAGGTTCTCTCGCATAAACCTGGATCTTATCCTTACTATAAGCCTGTCTCTCCAATTCCCCTCGTGTGGTATATGCATGGTAACTGTGGACTGGGACAGCGTTGTGGATCTAATCATTGTTACAATCCTGGTGCATGCTGGTCTAAGTATCTTTGCAATATGATCACTGATCTGAGCATTTCATTTCATCTCTGTGACGAGTAAACAAGTGTGTTGACAACATAACTCTTAAATCTGGTGAAAGATACAGCTGTTGGATATACTTTGCAAATATGAAATCTGAACATATTTATGCGAACTGTACCTTTAGTCAACTACAGTATTTTTTACCACAGCATTGGTATCTCATATGGTTCACTACTTATTGCTTATGTATAACGCTGTTTGGTAATCTAATGGCGTATCTCATGGTTCCTTTCTCACATAGCATTAAACATTTAAAATCTTCCCAGGAATTACTGCTGGTATTATGCAATTCCATTTGTATCCTAAGCATCCAGCATATCTCACGTTGTCTTGAACTTTTCTGAATGACAATGAATGGATTCTTGAATACATGTAATAAAATGGATGTAAATCTGATTGCTTGAACATCTGAGCATCTTTCATACCTCACATATGTAAACCTTGATTGGATCATTCAATGGTAGTATGGATTTGGCCTTATGAACAATGCATTGACATTTACTTAGCGACCTGAGTATTGGATATTCTACATTGTTTGCAATTGGTTGCCATTGGTCGTTGGTAATAATTTGTTCATACTTGAATTGTCCTTGCAAATGTAGAACAAATAAAATGTTGAAATAGCCTTTGCATATTATGCTTTACATAGAATACTTTGCATTTACAGGTCATTGATTATTCTTCTTAATGATGAGTAACAATACATTAATGATGATGAATGGTATATGGTTGTAAAAATCAATGCGCTTGTATGCAAAGTTTTCCCTTCCAGATATTTATTGGGTGTTGTCTTCTTTCACATGTCTGGAGTCATCTTTGTAAAGAAGTTAACCCAAGTCAAACTAAGTCCTTTGTCCTCACCTAACCTTATAGCAACGATAATACTTAGTTGGACCATGTAGGAAAACCCTCCTTGCTTCGAAACCTCGGCTTACCTTGTGTGCCACGTTTGGGGCAGCGTGAGCATGCTTGGAGGTTATAGTGGTAGTGGTAGGAATCGATGTTGTGTCACACAAGTACGAGCCCGACCTAGTTGTTGATTTCACCAGATACAAAAAAAAAAATAGGAAAACCCTCCTTAGGTTAGTGACCCTAGCCTAGAAGTGCAGAGGCAAGGTTGTTGAGGTGACAGTGGGTGGCTTGCATGTTTGTATCCTTAGGCTTTCCCTTGAGAAAGGTTGGAATTTTCCTTGAGGGAGTGTCTGAGAGATAACATTTTGGTGACGTGGCCGAAGATAAAGTCCTTTCCCTGGATATACGAAGTTTGGCTTCAACAATCTTTGGTGAGTAGGATTTCAATCATTTCATAAGCTGACTCACCTCGCGACTCCATTGAAGGGAAGAAGACCAATTCCCTTAGAGAATTTAGAGCTTAGGTGCTTGTAGGGTGAAGCAAGTATTTGGTTGGCATTCATTTGATTATTCACCTTGGTGACTCCACTTTGGTTGAAGTTGGTTGAAAATGGCTCTGTGGAAATTTCACGAGCAATTCGCTACTGTTGATGTTAAAGGAGTTCTCAGATACCCTAATCATTATTCTCCAGATTGGTTAGATGACCTCCCTAGATATGATGGTGATCCGTCCTTAGTCATTCCTCACATTGAGAATTCCCTAAGATACATTTCATAGATCAACATGACACATGAGGATGTAATAATGAGACTTTTTGTACACTCTTTTGGGATGGAACAACATAATTGGGTTAGATATTACGGGGGTCCAAAAAGTATAACTTCCATGGGTCTTTTCTTTGAGCTTTTATTGAAACGTTAGAGTCCTCGTCAAGATTGTAAAAGTTCTTTAAACAACCATCTAGTTGCCTTACAAGAGAACAAGGAGGAAGTGGTTCAAACCATGGAGATTGAGTAAACATTATCCTTTCCTATTGATGAAGACCTAGAATATGAAAGGAACATGGATGAAGTATCCACTCATGATAGTTTTCCCACACAATAAGAAAGGATAGGGTGCTTGGATGAATTGATTGAACTTTTTCATGAAGGAAAAAGGGTGATAGATATTCCGTTTTGTAACTTTCATAGGAATCCTTCACTAGACAAGAGTGAGGGTGAGTTTACGAGCTACTCAACCGATCGTAGGGAGGTTGAGGATACGAGCGCAAAGTCCGACCATTGGGAGGGCGAGGGTTTGAACGCTCACTCATTCATGGGTGAGGGAGGGTGAGGTCATTTTTCATCATTTTTTTGAAATAAACGTTACGATTGAAGAGAATAATTCCCTCTTGGAGTTAATCAAGAAACAAGAGTATTTGACCCTTGAGAAAAATGTTCCCACA
>ML776970.1:792386-810774 GCA_009831015.1 Picea engelmannii | reverse complement strand
CTATGTCTAGCGTTGTTTGGTAATCTAATGGCATGTCTCATGATTGCTTTCTCACATAGCATTAAACATTTAAAACCTTCCCAGGAATTACTGCTGGTATTATGCAATTCTACTTGTATCCTAAGCATCCAACATACTGTCATGTCCCCATTTTTGGATTCCCTTATTATGCAGTTAGAGTCACTTCAGGAGGCTTGAGTCAGCCAAGTCAGAGGGGTGAGATTCTGTCATCAATGAGCTCGGAGGGTTTGGATGAGTTTTATGGGGCCCAGCTTAGTTTATTTACCATTATTCATCATCAGGATCATTTCCACACAACTTGTTCTTGGTTATATTGCATTCCGACGATTTTTGTAAAACGGGGTTATTAATGGGCATATTTTAATTAATTACACTAAAGGTACTATTTGGACTCTGGAGCTTGTTTCTTGGACAAATACCTTAGTGTAATAGCTTGTTGGAACTAAGGCGAAAATATCTACAAGATGGGGTGACGAAAAGTGATTTTCAGTGACCGGAGAAATCATAAAGGAAAATTAATCACTTTTTGGAGTAAAAAGGTTCATTAAATTAATAAAGTGATTTCACGAGAAAACATTAAAGATGAATTAAAAGTCACTTGAAGGGAAAAATGTGAAAAGGGGTATAAAAGAGAGATAGGGGCTCATATTCTCTCATTATTGCAGATTGTGAATTGGAAATTAGAACCCAGAGAGGAGTCAGGTGACTTCCTTGTTGTTTGGTGGCCATAAAACATTTTGAGGACACTCATACCTTGGTGGAAGATTGTTGTTGGAGAGCTTAAGGGTCACACGATAGTTTGGGAGGAGAGCCACCCTGGGCGGACTTTCATGCGTTTAGAGAAGCAGTGGTAGTAATGAAGTCTAACTACCTACACTTACTTTTTGATAGAGATCATCTTCTCATGCTTGGTGAGATGTACCATGATGTGCTTAAAGGAAAGGAGGAGGAAGTTGACAGAATTACCCAGGAGCTTGAGATTACCCAGGATGCCTTGAAGAACTTGCAAAAGGCCCTTCAAGAATCAGAGATGCAAGCTGAGCATCTTTGTGTGGAGTTGAGTTGGGTACATCTCTCATCCTCCACATTAGACAGTCAGTCATATATGACAACCATATCATAGGAGGATGTGAGTGGCATTTATTATTTGATGGAGGAGACTCGTGTGATGGGTGAGCATGAGGGGCATTCAGACTTATAGGCGATTGTAGGGAGATATGACACAGAGATTTTTGAGGATGCACATGTGTTGCAGGAGCCACTAGCTTTGGTGAGCTCCTTGATCGCTCATGATGAGACAATTGAGCATACAATCATGGATCGTGGAGACAGGTACGTTTCGAGTGAGGACTCATCCATTTGGGATCCAGGGTTAGTTGAAACCCATGATGAGGACACGTCTATACAGGATCTAGGGTTAGTTGATACTCATGGATTGGTTGATACAGTGGTACATCCAGGATACAGGATGGTACCGAAGGACATAGGAGTATGCAGTGGTATACAGGGGCATACAATGATGAGCAGTAGTCTGCAGTGGCATGCATAGGTGTACAGTGGCGCACATGGGGATGCATTAGAGTGTAGGGCAGAGGCATACTTGATGGAGCATGGATTTTCTAGTGGAGAGCGTTCCACTCCGTTGTCGCAATGTGTGGATTTTGGAGATCATATCATCAACATCTGTAGTACCTGTGATGATGGAGAGAGTAGGGTTGACCATCAGTGTGAGGAGACACCTTTGGATGGGTATGATGGCATGGGAGTAGCATGGAGTCCTAGTGACTGCTCAAATTGTCCACCAGTGTGCATGGATGAGTTCTTGGTCATACCCTTGGGATTGGCCAATGTATGTGACACTTTCCAGTCAGGCATACAGTCGTGGAGGTTTCTGCCACTGTTCCTTGATGCTCTCATCAGGTACAACAAGACATGGGAGGATTATGTGAGGTAGTTGGATGAGCCTCGGGACGTTATAGATATGACAAAGATTCTCCATCTGGGGCATGTGGACAGTGCACAGGTTGACAGAGGCAGATTGAGGGACGACATGATCTACTATAGAGATGGCCCATATTTAGTCTCTGAGTCCACATTTAGGGAGATGGTCATGAGGGTGACATCATCATGGGCAGGGCATTCCGAGAATTTGTATGAGTTTGAGGCACCACAGGAGACATGGATATTTTTCAATGGGGTGTCTAAACTCCAGGTTTTGCCTGCATACATTGTCAAGAGTGAGGATGGCGGATTTCTCTGTGCGGGTTGGAAGCAACATGACAGATTAGTAGGCACAAGGTTGATTCCTAGTGTCTAATTTTCATCAATTGGTAGTATACAGGGTTCAGTATATTGGCTCAACTGGATTCTAATAGTGATCAGTATGGCACATCAACAGTGAGTGGAAATTGGAAGTGGTGGACTTCCAAATTGGATATCGGATCCGGGGATTCATTTGGTTGGTAGTTTGCTTCACTTCTTGATGGACTGGGTTGCGATAGTTAGTAGTCTACTTCATTCTTGGATTGTCATGAGAGGGCTTGTTGGGATTTGTTCTATATGGCAAGACAAGTTCTCTCTTTTGGTACCCAGGATCTAGTATGGTGGTGGATTTGCAGACTTTGGTTCTGCCGAGACACCTTTATAGATTTTTCTTCTTGATAGCAGGCCCAGTCTTTACAAGTATTTTAGCATGGGGTTCCAGGAGTGGGGAATCCAGTATGTGTACATGGGGCAGACAGTGATGGCCAGAGTGGTGCAGTGTCAACATGATGATCCCTTTCGGAGATTAGCGGGGGACCTTGGGATTACAGGGCTAGGCATTTCATTGACTAATAGAGGTGAGTGGATCCTTGCAGGGGGAAATCATTCAGATTTTCCATTGAGCTTTAGTTTTGAGGAGAGCGTTTCACTTTTTAGTGATTCATTGAGGTCTTGTAGCTCCTCACTTTGGTGGCAGTATGTTCAGCCGAAGGAGGCCATGTTTGGCTTGGAGTGGTCATGTAGGTCAAGATCATTTTCTATGGAGGTCGAGTGTTACTTTCAGGAGTTCTCTCATGAGATGCGTGAGAGTGGCTCCCTAGTAGAGCGACTTGTTGAGGGGTTGACTGAGTTTTTGTAGTACCATGTTTCCCTACCCATTAGTAACATTCAGAAGGATATTTTTTATGTCAGTACCTTACTGGACAATGAGTTGAGAGGAGGATGCTTCACATCTTCCAGGTTGGTTTGGGACCCATGTATCATGTTCAATTTCAGTTGGGTTCAGCTGGCGGAGTGTCAGGGTTTAATGGGATTGCTTGAAAACAAGTAATCTTTGGGAAGGGAGGATTGTCATGTCCCCATTTTTGGATTCCCTTATAACGTGGTTAGAGTCACTTTAGGAGGCTTGAGTCAGCCAAGTAAGAGGGGTGAGACTATGTCATCATTGAGCTCAGAGGGTTTGTATGAGTTTTATGGGGCCCAACTTAGTTTATTTACCATTATTCATCATCAGGATCATTTTCGCACTTGTTCTTGGTTCCGTTGCATTCCGACGATTTTCATAAAACGAGGTTATTAATGGGCATATTTTAATTAATTACACTAAAGGTACTATTTGGAGCTTGTTTCTTGGAGAAATACCTTAGTGTAATAGCTCATTGGAACCGAGGAGAAAATATCTACAAGATGGGGTGATGAAAAGTGACTTTCAATGGCCAGAGAAATCATAAAGGCAAATTAATCACTTTTTGGAGTAAAAAGGTTCATTAAATTAATAAAATGATTTTATGAGAAAATATTAAAGATGAATTAAAAGTCACTTGAAGGGAAAAAGGTGAAAAGGGGTATAAAAGAGAGATAGGGGCTCATATTCTCTCATTATTGCAGATTGTGAATTGGAAATTAGAACCCAAAGAGGAGTCAAGTGATTTCCTTCTTGTTTGGTGGCATTCTAGATGAAACCATCGCCATTGACAAAGTTCGGTGTTGAAAGACATAGCCTAGTCTGTTGAGAGGACCACATAGGTTCTTCATCGAGCTACATGATCAGATTATATTGACAGAGAAGTTCAGTATCATCTAGGGTGTTGATTTGCCAATTGCAGCGTGAGGTTTTGGGGAGAGTTTTGCAACAGTTGAGAGTCTCTAGGCCCAACCAGTCAGGGAAAGACGGATTCCTTCCAACCCATTTGAGGAGTCAGGGCGCACCAGTAGAGACAATTATCATCAGATTTCGATAGGTAAATCTCCTAGATCATGTCAGTTTGTCAGTTTGCAGTGCGTGGAGGTCTGGGTATCCATCCAAGGTTTCGAATGAGAAGCAGTGAGTCTATGTTTCATCTCAGAGGTTGGGAGAGTGTGCTAGGGAGCAGAGCGACTCATCTGAGACAGATCTCAGCCAGATCTAACGAGTATAGCCATTGGGGCACATTTCCTAGTTTGCAGCAGCAGTTATTCGACTCATTTGCAGTAGTGTATTCATCATTGCATGCAAGATATTTTTGGCGCATGACTCAGATCCATTCATCTGGCGTTATCATTGGTATTTCTTAGTCTTTTATTTTGTATTCTAGTTAAGATCGTTACTGTTAAGATCTAACTGACGATATCTAGCTTGAGTTTTCGGCATATTGATTGTATTACTGTTATTTTGCTGAATAAGAATTGTTGCGTTGGTTATGGTTCCAAATTTATTTACATGCATGATATAAAACAAGTAAACACAACAAAACACATCCAAAAACCTTGAAATGCAGTCAAAAACCCTTTATAACTCTGCCAGAAACCATAGTGCATTAGATCTGCAACATAGATCTCAGAGCTAGCAGTTAATATTCCGATCAGAGGATTTGGGGATATTACACATACCTCACATCGTCTTGCACTTTTCTGAATGACAATGAATGGATTCTTGAATACATGTAACAAAATGTATGTAAATCTGATTGCTTGAACATCCGAGCATCTTTCATACCTCACATATGAAAACCTTGATTGGATCATTCAATGATAATATGGATTTGGCCTTATGAACAATACATTGACATTTACTTAGCGACTTGAGTATTGGATATTCTACATCATTTGCAATTGGTTGTCACTGGTCGTTGTTAATAATTTGTTGATACTTGAAATGTCCTTGCAAATGTAGAATGAATAAAATGTTGAAATAGCCCTTTTAGATTATGCTTTACATAATACTTTGCATTTACATTTCATTGATTATTCTTCTTAATGATGAGTAACAATACATTAATGATGATGAATGGCATATGGTTGTAAACATTGATTCACTTGTATGCAAATTTTCCCCTTCCAAGCATTTATTGAGTGTTGTCTTCTTTTCCATGTCTTGAGTCATCTTTGTAAATAAGTCAACCCAAGTCAAACTAAGTCCTTTGTTCTCACCCGACCTTATAGCAACGATAAGACTTAGTTGGACCATATAGGAAAACCATCCTTAGGTTAGTGACCCTAGCCTAGAAGTGCAGAGGCAAGGCCACTAAGGAGACAGTGGGCGGCTCACTTGTTCGTATCCTTAGGCTTTCCCTTTAGCAAGGTTGGAAATTTCCTTTCGGTAGTGTTTGAGAGATAACATGGATTACAAAGAATTTCACGCAGGTTAGATTTTTCTTGGAGATAATTTCAATTATGAAGTTGTTGGATGCGGTAGTGTAAATATTAAATGCAAAGATGGAATGGTAAAGTAGATAGACAATGTGCAGCAAGTGCCAAGATTGGCACGCAACTTGCTCTTAGTTAGCCAAATTGTTGAGCAAGTGTTGATACAATCTTCCCAAAATGAGGTTGTAGATTGGTACGAGAGTTGTGCACCAACAGGATTTTCCACAAAAGTGAAGTATAATGACTGTTTTGAGTTTTATGAGGCTTGTGTTCATAAATAGAAGAGGTTTCATTTTTCATTGAGTGAGTACAAAGCTCAAGAGGTGCTTGAGTTGGTGCATTCAAATATTTGTGGGCCTATAGATGTCACTTCCATTGGGGGAGGTCACTACTTTATCACCATTCATGACTTCTCAGGGAAGTCATAAGTTTACTTCATGAGGAGGAAAATTGATGCTCTTGAAGCTTTTAACACCTTTGTTTCCTTGGTTTAAAGGCAAAGTGGGAACAAGATGAAGGATTTGAGGAGTGACAATGGTGGTGGGTATTGTGTCGAGGAGTTCGAGGCATTTTGCAAAACTTTGGGAATTGCAAAATAAATGATTATTCGACATAGTCTAGGGAAAAATGGCATTGCTGAGAATTGGACCTTGATGGAGAAAGCATGGAGCATGAGAGTGGATGTTGGCTTGAGCAAATCTTTTTGTGTTGAGGTGATGCCTACAACAAATTATTTGACTAATAGGTCACCAAGTTTAGTTTTGGGTGACAATCAATCGGAGGAGGCCTGGAGTGGAAAGAAGCCCTCTGTTGCACATGTTAGTGTTCGGGTGTGAAGCATACATGCATGTTCCTAAAGTGAATAGGAAGAAGCTTGATAAAAAATCGGTCAAGTGCACCTTTATTGGCTATTTAGGAGTCAAATGATACAAGTTGTGGATTCCATTTGGGAACTGTCCTACCTACTGTTGGAAAGTGACCTTCAAGGAAGAGAAATATCATGGAGATCAGCATGAAGAATCTATTAGAAAAAAAGGAATAGCATGTCAAGATGAGCATAGTTTTCAATTTGGAGCTAAGGATCGAGATGAACAACCATCACAAGTGCCAGATGTGGATATTCCAAAGGTAGGAGGTGAAAATCAACTTTGTCTTGCATTCCATCCAGAGGAAAATCTACCATCAGTGCCAAGTAAAAATGTGTAGCTTTGGCATGATTAGCTAGATTAGGGGTAGAGTTTGAGGAGTATCCTTAGAATGCTTGATAGGTATGGCTACAAGCTGTTTTATTTTAGGTATTTTTCTTTATATCCATGGGTGTGAACCAAGAAATTCCAAAAACGCTTGTAGTATAGATGGTGCTTCTCATTCGAAACAAGCCATGGAGGAAGAAATGAGGCCTTGGAACAGAACCAAGCATGTCATTTGTAGGAGTTGCCTAAAATAAGGTGCTTGGATGCAAATGGGTGTTTCAGAAGAAGTATAAGGCAAATGGTTTTGTGGAGCTGTAGAAAGCTCCTTTTGTAGAAAAGGCATACTCTCAAGTTGAGGGTGTTGATTATGAGGAGATTTTTTATTTAGTGGCCAAAATGGCCTCTATTAGGTGGTTGTTGGCACTAGCAGTGGCTTATGATTTGGAAGTGGAACAAATGGACATGAAGACAACATTTTGTTGTGGTGAGATCAAAGAAGAATTCATGAAGCAACCGGAAGGATTTGTGGTAGAAGGAGAGAAGACATGGTGTGCTAGTTTAAGAGATCACTATATGGCTTGACATGGTCCCCAAGACAATGGTAATTTTGACAAATATGTCACGAGACAAAGTTTCATAAGGAGTGAAGTGGATTTATTTCAAGGATGAAGTTAATCGCTTCATTATTCTAGTCTTATATGTTGATGAATTATTTTGACTAGTGACAGTAAGCAACTAATCAAGGAGACCAAGTCTCAATAGCAATGTAATTTTGACATGAAGGACTTAGGTAAGTTGTACTATTGCTAAGGAATTGAGGTGAAGAGAGACTGCCAAAGCAGGAAGTTCTCTATCAACCAAAAAACGTATGTGCATTGTTGAAAACATACTTGAGCTTTTGAGGATGGAGAACTATAAACTGGTTGGCACTCCATCTCAAGTGTGAGTATGTTCGTCATTGACATGAGTTGCAAGAGAAATCATGAAGAAAAGGAGATGGCAAGTGTGCCATATGCTAGTGCAGTTGGTAGCCTTATGTATGCAATGGTGTGTACAAGCTAAAACATTGCATGTGTACTAGGAGTTGTAAGTAGGTACATGGAAAATCCAATGACCAAACATTGGAAAGCTGTCAAGAGGATCTTTAGGTACCTATGGTGCACTAGTGACTGTGCTATTTTCTATCAAGGAGATGGAAGAAAAAAGCATTGGCTACATGGGTTTGTTAATGTTGACTGGGTAGATGATGTGGACTATGGAAAGTTTTCTAGTGCTTATGTATTTATGGTGTTTGGAGGAGTAAGAGGAAACAAGTGGCTGCCTAATCCAGTCTTGAAGAAGAGTACATTGCAGCTTCTAAAGAATACAAGGAAGCAGTTAGGTTGTAACAGTTATGCAAAGATATTGGATTTTATCAAGGGCCTGTGCCTATTTCTTGTGATAGTCAGAGTGCAATTGTTCTGGCAAAGAATCCGAAATTCCATTCACAGACAAAGCATATCAGAGTAAAATTCCACTATATCAGAGAGGTGTGGGGTTTGGCGAGGTAATTCTTCTCCAGGTTAAGACACGTGATAATGATGCAGATGCTTTAACTAAATGGATGGGAGAAAATTCACTTGGTGTAGGGACAAGGTGGGAATCCAACTGTGTTTGGAGTGATTTCCAAGTGGGAGATTGCTGGGATATGCGACAATCACTTTTCTTAACAATGTTAGTAAATTCCCATTGTAGTTGATTTGCTTTATTCTTTGCATAAGGAATATATAGTTGTCATTTGCCTTGCTTTTTGGAGCCAGTAGAACTTTTATAAAGCAATTCTTAAGATTGCATTATTTGCAAGAAAGCAATTCTTAAGATTGCATTATTTGCAAGAAAGCAATTGAGATTCATTAAAAAGGCAGACAATATTTTGACCCAGTCTTCCTGAGTGTTTACTATGCATGCTCATTGCTTACTTTGTTTCTTCTTCTGAATTTCTGCAGTGCATCTTAGCTCTCCAGGATTAACAAAGCAACTACTTATTGTCAGTCACACGTTGCTATTAGCTTTCTACTGAATAGCTTCTGTGTTAATCTCAATGACATGAATTGGGCTCCTACCAAAGGAATTGAACTGTTGGTGTTGTGTAGAATGTCAGATAAAGGAAGTACCTTTCTGTTCTTGTGAATAGTCTGTATGACTGTCTAGCAGTATGAAGTGATATATACTCTTTGGTTAAAAGTTCTACTCTGTAATTACTATTTTCAGTGTGGTTGGCATTCTATTTTTGTAGTTTAACCGAGCAAATGCTTATTGTATTCTTTAATTATTAAAATTATATAAAATGATTTTAGTATTACGTTGGATGTAAATTCAACTTATGTTACTATAATCTGGCAAATCCCAATCGCATTTTTTCTGTATTGTATTTTATTTTTCTTACATTGTCTATTTTAGTTAGTACTATCTAATTTTTGCTCTATTTTTTATTGCCATTTCGTAGTTCTATAATTATTTAATCTCTCTCTTAGTTGGCCACATGCAAAACAATTGAAGGGTGGGGGAAAGGAAGTCTAGGCAACCATGAATTAAAAGAAATATCATCTTATTCATAAATTTTGGCTAATATAATAAGATTTTTCTTCAATTATCTATTGATTTGGCGAATATTCAGGAACACCATAAGGTTGACAGGAATTGGATTTCTATTGAAAAGGAAATGTTGTGGTATATTCAGTATGGGTTCTTCTCCTTTGGGGGAAATTACAGCATTCAGAGCAGATTCATGTTTCAGCCAGAATTAGCATTTTCCACAAGGATGTAGACTCTCTAGAGATTGGGGGCCAAGGGGATATGTAGACACTCCTTGCCTATGTAAGGAAGGGAACTCTGTATAATGGCAGCCTAGATCATTGATATGTACACTTTGATGCTCTCTATTCTTGAACAATGTAATATAAAATGCCTTTTATGAAAAAAACTTCATTGGCAAATATTTTAAATAGTTCTCAGTTTATAAGGTTTTTCTTTGCTATGGCTTATCAAATGGAATCCCAAGTTTCAACATAACAATACATGCTGTCCAATTTGTAAAAAGCCAACAGTCAATCTTTCGACACATTTGAAGTTATATTTATGTTGCATTATAGCATAAACTACAAATTTAGTCAGGAATTCATGTAAACCTTGGTCTGCAAACACATATTTGACATAGTTAATGTTCTCCATTCTTGGTTTTAACTTACATAAGTTGTCTAAATGTGCTTCTCTTCGATTGAGCAGACAGTCCCGGGCTATGACGTTGCTGGCATAGTGATAAAAGTAGGTAGCAAAGTGGAAGGGTTCAAAGAAGGTGATGAAGTGTATGGAGACATAAATGAAAAAGCTCTAGATAACCCCAAGCAATATGGTTCACTTGGTGAATATACAGCTGTGGAAGAGAAGTTGGTTGCTTTAAAGCCGAAAAACTTAGATTTTACTCAGGCAGCAAGTCTTCCTCTTGCAATTTTAACTGCATATGAAGGCCTTGAAAGAGCAGGTTTTGGTCCTGGAAAATCCATTCTTGTGTTAGGAGGTGCAGGTGGAGTAGGAAGTCTTGTCATACAGGTGTGTAAATTTTCTTCCATTTTTATTCTTATTTTTCTGATTGGAGATAATGTTTTAATAAGAAAGTAAGTGAGAGTAAAGCTATAAATAAATAAGGTTCCAGATTGAAGTCACAATCTAAAGCCCAGTAGAACAAACTATATTAGCATGATTGAAAATGCAGTTTAAAAAATGTTGTGGACCAATCATTTATTTAGAAGTCAAAATAATTCCATTGTTTCTCAATACTAAATTATTTAATGTGATGCACAGTGCCTAACATACATGTTTCGTACTGAAAGATAAATGGGAAAAGGAAACTATTAAGAAATAGAGTGTGTTATACTGCACCGGATACATGCCCCTATTAATATTTGCTTATGTTTTTTGGCTTTTATGGAGCAGTTAGCAAGAAAAGTTTTTGGTGCATCAACCATTGCTGCAACTTCAAGCACTGGGAAACTGGAATTCTTGAAGAGCTTGGGCACTGATATTTCCATTGATTACACTAAACAAAATTTTGAAGAACTGCCTGAGAAGTATGATGTCATTTACGATGCCGTTGGTAAGTGAAGAA
Organism: Picea engelmannii; assembly: GCA_009831015.1. Lineage (NCBI taxonomy): Eukaryota > Viridiplantae > Streptophyta > Pinopsida > Pinales > Pinaceae > Picea > Picea engelmannii. The sequence continues at coordinate 799,809 of ML776970.1, read as the reverse complement.
ATTTAGAAGTAAAAAGCTAAGAGGGTCTTTCCATATGAGGTTATGTTAAATACAAAATTTTGAGCTTTATCATAGTAATACGTTTTCCTAGAGATTACAAAATATTTATGCTTTTTCTTTTTCCAGAGTGATATTCTATCACAACCAAGTTGCTCACCTTTCTTAAAAGAATAGAGAACTGGCCTCTGCTTGTCTAAACTTTAGATTTCCTTTGGAACCCTAATTTACAACAATGATAGAGTCAAAGATGTAACTGTATCTGAATTAATTATATCATTGCCTAAGAGTTCAAAGTCAAACTGCTGCTGCTGCTTATTAGGACATTAATTCGATTTACACTTGTTCAGAATTTGACCATCGGGATATTTTGCAACTTTGTAACTGATCCAATGATCTTGGATCTTCAAGATCTTTCCTATTTTCTGTGTGGTCTCATTTCTTGTGGAATTGGCTGTTCCATTCATGGTGGCATTGTGCTTATAGACTCGTCTATTCTTTAGTATTAAGTAGTTTTGTCAATCCAAAAGGTTTCTGAACTTCTTTGCTATAAGAATTAACGACAATTTCATCCTTCCACGCTTTTCAATGCCCAGAAGATAAAGTACAAGAGGAAATCGGCTGTCTATGACCTATGACGTGGGAAATTATGTTTTCTAACAAACAGCAGGAAGAGTTTGTTGCTCTTGTCTTAGATGCTGTCTCAAATCATTACTCCATAATGATAAAAGTATCTGAAAGAGTCGTATGTTTTTTATGAGTCCCAAACTAATATTGGATTCTGACTGGAAAGTTGTTGCAGATGGCTATTGGAAAATTGTATCATTCCAATAGCTTCTCATATTTTATCTAGTAGTAATGGGAAAATGCATTGTGATGGATGAGATTCCAATGCTAGCAATGAGTTTTCTGACGATTAATTGACATTTCTTTCAACCTGTAAAATGAGGAAAGTTTATTTTTGGTTTGCCTATCACAAAAAAATTAACAACCATATGAATGGCTATACCCGAAATGGTATTCTAATAACCAGAGCTCATATCAGCCTAAATATTTTTCCATCAAATATTGTAAAAGAACATGTTGTTTTATCTTTGCATCCAAGGAAACAAAAATCCTTCTACGCACATATATATACAGGAAGTACTTTAAGATTCAAGAACGAGTAATCTCAGTGTGCATCCTGCTCGAATTTGGTTGGTTCTCCTTTTTCCAAGCTGATATAAAAAGTGATTCATAATCTTGTTTTTTCCCTTTTCGTCTGAATCTTTAAAGTCTATTCTCTGACATCGAATGCAGGGCAATGTGACAAGGCAGTGAAGGCAATAAAAGGAGGAGGAAGCGTTGTGGCTTTGACAGGAGCTGTGACACCCCCAGGTTTCAGATTTGTTGTCACCTCAAATGGCTCAGTTCTTTCCAAACTGAATCCATATTTAGAAAGTGGAGAAATAAAACCTATTATTGATCCAAAAGGCTCCTTTTCCTTCTCCCAGTTGGTTGAAGCCTTTTCCTACCTTGAAACATGCAGAGCTACTGGTAAAGTAGTCATTTCTCCCATTCCTTGAAATCATAGGAACATCGAGTTGATCCTTGTGATATTGGCATGGTGTCTTACAGAGCGGATAGGGTAGAATATCCTTTTACTGGAACTATTCAGATTCGTCTAAATTATTGGCTCAACAAAATATAGAAGTTTTATTTGACTAGGTTTTCTCTTCTAAACCCTAGGTCTGTGGTCAATGTGTCTTCCATGATGGATGCAATGGAACCACATTATGAAGAAACAATGGTATCATCAGCAGAGTTGCATATAAATAGAGAACTTTACGGTATTGTTAAGAATAACTTCAAGGTCCATGCAATATTTTCACGTGTTTCCCCTTGTTCCATGAGGTTTGTTCCAAATGGTTTAAACAGTTGTTTAGATTCGGTATTGACATCAAAGCACCTTGAAAATAAAGCCATGCAGAATTATGAGACATGATGCACCAAGATGTCACATTAATTTTCATGGCCACGGCATTCTGAATGGGCGTGGGGGATGTATAGTCATAATTCTATCATTTCTCTTGGTTAATGTTTAATGTTAATTTTGACGGCTTTTTCTAGTTCTTGCACCTTAAGTTCAAGATTATTTATTGTCTCTGACTGTATAGACACAGTCTTTGCATTCAAGGCACTTTTTTTGGAAGCCATTTTATAACGAATTTAGCATTTTAGTCTGTAGATTTATTGTTTTACAATTAATTTGTGGTTTTTATTTTCTATAAACATGATGAACATATTACAAAGATGGTTTATTATCAGTCATTCCAACTCTATTTTTTAATATGATTTATAGATCTACATGTTCTATGCATTGAAGTTGAGATTATCTGTTCATGTGCATACGTCATCATTATAAATCCTATAAAAGGAGCCGAACCAGTCAAACCTCTGCGATTTTTGTGGCGAACATGATCATAGTCCATGAGGTGAAAGTGTTGACTCAAATTGTAATACACGTAATGATTTAATAGAGTTCCTGGGCCATCTTTGTAAGCAGTCCATGAGGCAAAAGTGTTGTCTTGAACTGTAATACCAGTAATGATTGAATGGAATTTTATACCCCAGCAATTCATTAAGCAAAATTTCCAAGAAAGAAACGCCAAATTTATCCCTTTCTTCTCTCATTAAATGTATGCGGATTTTGTAGAAGATCTTGGCAATAGAAAAGGTCTATGGGTTCGAACTTCCACATAACAAATTTCGATTCGATCTCTATCCCATCATGCCAATCTTATAAACATTGCATTGGTCCTTGAGTGTTCTTTTTGTAGGAGATAGGATAAGTCTGCAAGCTAATACTTCAAACTGTCCATCTTTCTAGTCAAAATGGTTGAATCGAGATGTTCCAAGCCTGCCTTACATGTCATCACAGTCTCTGTGACCCGTGTCCACTGGAGTTTTTGTTCATTAACTTGGCCATAAATAACTGGATGCACGACCATCTTATTGAGCCATGGCACATCTTATATGGTGCATGCTATGCCATATTGTTATAATTTTATAAGTTACAATTATCTTCTTTAACATTCATTAACAATTGAATATAATAGGATCACTAAAAGATAAACAATCACAGAACACAAGATATATCCTGGGAAACCCTCGCGGAGGAGAAAACCCAGCAACCGATTCTTCAGTATAGATTCCTTCAACCAGTACAATGTCATATTTATAGCTCTCCACAAATAGACCAAGACAAAGATACCAAAGACCATGAAACCAAGACCTCCTGCATTAGACCTCCTTTGCTATGCTCCAAATACACAAGAGAAGGCGAGTTGTGTGTGTATACAAATGAGGGGAACTTGACCTCTATTTATACACATAACTTGACTCCTGAAAAGACACAACCCTAAGAGGGGCATTTTCACTTTTACATTAAGGATAACAATAAAATGATAATTTCTTTTGAGTCAATTTATACAATAAGATTACAATAACCTTCTCGAGGTTTGACCAATACAAATACAAAAGAATATCTTCCGAAGTTATATCAAAATATCAACGCCCTCTTAATTAGGAAGGTATTCTTTGTTGCCACACGAGCTAATGACCATTGATTGTTGACCATATGAATCTATACATCATTGGATATCCATAGTACAACATGATTTCACAGCCAATGCATTCAAGGCCTGTGGGTAGCTCTCAAATCGCCTCAACATGTCACCATGACATCCACTACCCCATAATGCATCTGTACCTCATCATGTGCACCCCTGTCACTTCACAACCAATGCATCCAAGCCCTGTGGCTAGCTCTCAAATAGCTACAACATGTCCCCAAGATATCCACTACCCCGCAATACATCTGTACCTCATCACTCCCTCTGAAGAGGGACCATGACAAGCTTGTCCCTGAAGTGCTCAAACTTCATCCTCGATAATGGCTTGGTCAACACGTCTGCAACCTGCTCCTCGGTAGTCATGTACTGGAGTTTCACTGCTCCCCTCTATACCATATCCATGATACAGTGATATTTGATCTCGATATGCTTCGACCTGTCATGGAACACCAAATTCTTTGACAACTTCATGCAACTCTGGTTGTCACACCAAATGCAGGTCGACTCCAGTTTGAGACCAAATAACCCACACAACAACTTCTGAAGAAACATTGCTTCTCTACATGCTGCACATGCTGCCACATATTCAGCGTTAGTCATACTGAGTGCTACACATGACTGCTTCCTACTGCTCCATGAAACCATACTGGAGCCTATACTGAAGCAATATGTTGAAGTACTCTTCCGATCAGGAATATTGTCGGCCTAATCTGAATCTGAATATCCATATAACCCGAACGCATGGTCTGTTACATACCTGAGACCATAATCCAATGTACCCTTAAGGTACCTTTTCACATGTTTTGCTACGACCAAATGAACCTGCCTGGGCTGTTCCATATACTGACTCAGGGTGTTCACAACAAAACATATATCCGGTCTCGTGTTCGTCAAGTACATCAACGAACTGTAATACCTTTGTTTCCCCCAGTTTGTAAATATAACTATAGCTAACCAAGAGACTATGGCAGACTAGATATGTGTGAATGTTTGATTTGATAAACCTTTGAAAAAAAAAAGGTCAGTGTATGTATTTTTTGTTATTAATAGAAAATTGATAAGTGTTGTATAACTGTTGAATGAGGGTTTTTCCAAGATAGACCATGGATGCTATGAAAGAGATGGTGTGGGGAACCATAAATGGTTGAGATGACCCCCACCAAACTAGTACCTTACTGGATTTAATGACTCAGAACAATCCTCTGACCCAGATATGAATTACCAGTTAGAGTGGTAACTGGAAGAGTACTCAAGAGTTAATGAGGAGATGGGGCAGAGTACCCATGTTTAAGAATTCCAGACCTAACCACGAGCTGGGGATTCAGACCCACGCAACCTTGCTGGGAAAGGCAAGAAAGAGGTAATTCGTGGGTAGAGGTGAACAAAGCAAGCAGATCTGCAAAGAGAGCAGAGTTGAAAGAGCAATCTCGAGAAGAGAAAAGAGCATTTTGCAGCTCTCTAGTTCGAGGAAGAACTGGGAAATAAGCTCGTTTTGGATGTCAGAAGCTATTGGCAAGGTTTTCGTTACAAGCTGATAAACGAGGCTGATGAGTGACTGTGGAATTTCTCAGGAAAACCTTCTTGCTTGGTACAAAGAAGACCCGTTGTCAAGATTCCGTGGGAGGAGGAGAGTAACCTCCATCCGTCACTGTTGCTGAGTAAGAACAAAGAGTCTCTCTTAGAGCATCGTGGTTTAGCTCGGGGGTGGCCAGCGGTAAATCTGCCAGGAGTGGTTGTGCCTATGGTTGAGTGGAAACACGCACCCCTTTCAGCAGTCACTTCACGAACTTTGGTTTTCTGATAAGTATCTTCATACTCTTTGTATTAAAATATATATGGTGATTGAATGTATTTATATGTATATCACTGAGTTCCGTGTTGAATGGTTAAGTTAGAAATATGCATTATCTCTTTGTGAACTTGTGCTTTTAAATGGGTGTATGCTTGACTCAACTGAGCAGTTAAAGAGTTGTAAGATGTAAGTCTGCAATAGTGTCGGGGAAAGGTTTATTGGAATGTTTAAGTCTCGTCGGTCTCTAAAACCTACCTGCACAGTAATTCCAAGTTCAAACCCTATGGAAGGAGGACGCCTCCTTCAGATCTTTCACCCAGATGACCGAGGGCTCATGCCCATATCCTTAATCCATTTACGATTAAAGGAATTAGTGCATAGCCCCCAAGAGTTTTCAAAGGACCCATGTGACCAAGGTCTGGGAACCCTGCGCTAGGCCCGAAAGAAGTTAAGTCTTCTGGCTTCAGAACTCCGAGAGTTCAGAACTTCAGAGTGCTTCGACCCTACCGTTTATAAATTGGCCGAAGGCAACTGATAGTTACGGTTACCCACCAGGGTAACCGACGCTTGGCGGTTTTCTTATTCGGGACAGTGAGACTTGCCCACCATTAAACCTTGATCCACTCAGTTATTGCGAAATAACGTGAACCATCGATTTGAGAGTATTCAGAGCCCCCTTGGCAGTTGGATCCACGTCGAGACAACTTTGGCAAAGTCCCACTTCGTGAGAACGAGGATGATATATCATCAAATTCCTCGAACGTCGAAGTCACGAAGTAATGAGAGTCGTGGATCTGGAAAACCAGTGGAAATCACTCTCAGCCGTTAGTTCGAAACTAGCAAAGAGGTAGCGCTAAGTACTTCGACGAAGTCCCACTTCGAGAGAATAGAGGTGGTCTAACGCCAAAAATCCTGAATGCCAGAGTCGCGAAGTTAATCTGGGCCATTGAGAGTAGAGGGACATGTGTCCACATATCGACGGTTATCCGAAAGTTCGGTCGTTCGACGGTATCGGAGTGCAATCACAAGAGCGTGCAAGTTTCGCAAAGCTCTGAAGACCGGAGTAGATCTCGATCGCCCATTGTAGAGTGCACATGGACCGTTGATCAGAGTTCTCCGCGTGTTTGGATTTCAGAACTCTGGAAGGAAGTGTGGTTCATGGCGAGGAAACCTTTGAACGCCAAAGTTATGAGGTGACGTGAACCGTCAATTCGAGAATGCTTCGGGATCCCTTTCAACCGTCCGATCAACCAAGAGGAAGGACTCATGTACAACACTTCGACGAAGTCCTACTCCGGAAGGAAAGGAGTGTGGAGCGGGTAGAACCCCCTGAATGTCGGAGCTGCGAAGTGATAAGGGTCGTAGATCTAGGAATTCTTCGAGACCTTCCTTGATCGTCAGATCTAGGTCATGGTCAGTCCGTCGCTGACCACTTTGGGAGTAAGGAGGAAGTCACATCACAGACCCCTGAACGCCAAAGTTACGAAGTAACAGAGGTCGTAGATCCAGGGGTTACATGGACACACTGTGACCATAAGATCGAAGGACTTGGAAGATGATCAGTCTGGGGTGACGTGGTATGATGACATCACCTAGGATGACATGGACCCATGTTTGGCATGCCATGTGTCACCTGGATTCGTACATTTCGTAGAGCCTATAGGCCCATTAACACGTGACATGTGTCACCCACTGAAGGGGCGAAGTTTGATCTCCGCCCTGCCGCGTATAACACTTGGCGCTCACCACTTGGTCCATTTGGTGAGAGGAGCTTGTGGGACCCACCTGTGTTTGCCTACACATCTAATACAACACCACGTGCGAGAATGGACCCTTCGGGGGTCCGGGACTTCGGGACTTCGGAGGTTTGGAGTGTGGTGTGGAGGATAAGTTGGAAGGGTCAAAGGCAGGAGCTACGTGGCAACATTTCGGAAGTTCGAGAATTCAAGACTCCAAAGTGTTGAAATAATGTAACTGCGAAGAACATTCTTATTATTTTGTTAATGGATTAAATCCCCAT